>OX104044.1:4590000-5190000 GCA_944470415.2 Schistosoma rodhaini
CATCTGTATAAATGTTATCTTGTAAGACAAAAAAGTTCTAGTTAATTTAAATTATAAATACAAAACACTTCCAATGTCACATTTACTAAATGACGAATCGTTATCATTCCCAATCGTGGTGATTGAGATGCTTTACTTGAAGTCCAAATTTATTTGAACTTCATGTTGCACAGAAGTTTTCACAACCGGTTTAACAAAGTGTACAAGACATTCCTGTTATCAATTAGTGACTAAATATCGTTAGAGTAGTTTATAAGGGCAAGTCCGTGCCTTACAAATGTTGATATGCAGTGGAATTAAATGAATTAATTTGTAATGCTGGGGAACTAGTGAACAGTTATTTTAATCGAATTTCATTATGTATAGCATAGCAACAAGTCAACGATGTACATATATGATGGGTTGAACGTCATTCATTCAGTTATGGTCAATGTAGAACCTGTCACGAAAGAACCTCAGCGCAAGTTATCATATCGAATCAGCATAACAAGAGATTAACGAAACAAATATAAAACCAGTCAAAATAACAGCAGTATTAAGGATAATATTACAGATCTTAACATAAGGAATATGGGTCAGAAAGAAAAAATGGAAAATACTAAAAATTATACGATACTATCAAAGCCCAGGAATCAGAGAAACGTGAAAAATGAATGTATCTGAGCTACTGTGATCAGATTTAAAGCCATTTCATCCAGGACCTTAAACACTCACCACGATTATCGCATAGAATTTAACTTGGTAACCTACACATACCAACATGACTCAGACAAAAAGTCAACTTCATGGGCTAATGTCACACCTTGATGTGGCTGCTTCCAACTTTCTTTTAATATACTTTTATCATAATTATCACTGAGTGTCAAGGTAGGTGGTAGTTATACGCAACACAATTCACTTTAAGCCACTACTATCGGGTAAGGACGTATATCTGGAACAGTATTGTAATTTAAGCACCAAACGTACAGCCATAGGTACAAATCAGAATCTTGCTCTACCGATTGTTTGGGAGACCAGACATTATACTAACCCTTACACAAGTTCAACAAACAACCCGCTGGAAAACCACAGTGGATTAAATGAATACAATCATAATGTAACCGAGTAATGAATACCTTGATCACCGGTTAACTAAGATAATGATTATACTACACTAACCTTATCTCTCAACAAAGCAGCAGCTTTACTATTGTACTTTTCTTGAAAACTCCACTGAGGTCTGTAATCAGGTTGTGAAACGAAAAACTCCTTAGCATGTCTGTTGCCTCCAACTTTCATTTTTTCCAATTCCAATTCCTTCCATTTATCCATGTTAATTGAGCGAACAAAACTGATTATGAGAATAATACAAAGATAAAACTACATTAGACACCACTTAGCATAGTAAAGAACCAAAAAATATTTCTTCATTAACGATACACTCTAATTTCTATGAGTTTTTTGGGTGTCATATAACTATTACTAACTGGTTTCAAAAATATACCTCAAGAAATTCGCTTACAAAGACTAATAGACTTGGCAATTACCAAGGTTGCTGTGAAACCGTATACAAAACTACCTCATTATTTCAACACTGTGATAATCAACTGTAGTTCTTATAGAGACGATGATAGAAAACGAGAGGAAAGGTTTTAGAATAATCGAACAAAACGCCTTACCTTAAATGAACCCCCAATCCACGATGTTTTCCTGAACACTCTAAACATATCCAAATGCCATATGTAACGCTAGCCCACTGAGGATTTGGCGACCCACATTCAAAACACAACTACAAACGAAAATAAATACTGATTATAAAACCTGTGATCTTATAGGACATATCTTGAAATCATGGTAGTCCAGGTAAAACTTTGTCCACTAATCATTTTGTTTAGACCTGGATGCAAGCAACACAACTGTGAACATACCTATATGTTTACATTCTGAAATAAAGCTGATGGCCCACATTAGGCACCCAACAACGAGAATAAACACAAACGCCCTTAAATAATTTATGCACAAATATAATATCTCATACGACTATAACTTGATGAACATCAAGTAGGTAGTAAGTAGTAATACATTCCCAGAGTAAGATTTAAAAATCAACGAAGCCCCATGGTATAAATATTGCTGTCAAGTATTTTACAGACATGATATTACTTTTTATGATTTATTTTCCTGACAGGGTGAACAATCTGAAAGAATAAGTGTATTCGGATAGTTAATATCTATGATTCGACCATTGCAGAGTACTAGTTGTAGCAGGTTAAATAGTATGATCCTAATTTCGGCCCCAAGATGGACTCAATCTGAGGCTTATTATTTCTAATTGTCGTCGATTGGTCTCGTTACCAAATGTAAGTGCGCTGCTGGGTCATTGACTCACTTTTCTGTTCTCTTTCCCAACCCTCCTTACGCTACTCTAGTGCACAAAGTACTCTCTGTCCATAGGCGGACCGCTACGCTAGTAGTTTGGTAACGTTTTCTAACTTCAGCCTTCAGTAATAAGGATAGTAAGTTGGTGGACTTGTGTTAATGCTTACAGTTTGCTTTCCAGTAAAGGTCCAGCTTCTCCTCCATAGTTCAATTTGTTGTGGTCAACCAGATGTGAGCTAGTGTAAAATACATGAAACAATGTTCAAAAATAGAATGAAACATTGTTCTCCACCTCAACTTAATGCCGATGATTTGACCGCAATGAAAATGAGACACAGATACTAAGTCAGAAAGAATAGGAAAGTGGGTAATCATTCACATAAAGGCAAACAATGACATACATGGTTCGCATTAGCTTTCTTGACATCCATTAGCACTCGCCGTGTCCTTGGGCTAGCCATCCTAAATTTCTGAAGACGTTGAGCACACTCAACAAGAGCGCGCTTTTTGGAAGGCCGAGAATATTCAATGATTTAGATTACAAGCTTTGGGGACAGAACAACATAGGTAATCATTAATCTTTCTCTAACATGCCTTAATTCATATCTCTCGAACTATTCCATAGAATTTGCACAGGGACATGTAAATTTAGGAACTTTTATAACCACAATTCGGTACCATATCCCTATGTTTGACGTTTTATATTTAATCACACTGGAAGCGGTATATAAATCTTTATGCATGTACGAGTGTATCTCAACATGAACCTACGGTCTCTTTTCTTCCTTTCCAGGAGGGCTGTAAGGATGAAAATAGACGAAAATTACGATGAATAGAAAGTTTCATTGCACTTTGTTTCGTTGCTATATTGTACCATATGGGCCCTTGCATTAGGGGAAGACAACCAGATGCTGCTGAACATAGCACTTCATCAGAAGAGTGTTTACCATTGACAAACTCGTTGGGTTTAAACTTCTGCCCTAGAGCCATCGCTAACCCATCAGGGGGGAGTTAGCTATAGCAGTAAACAAATGCCCGAAATCAATAGTTTTTCTACAACCGTTAGCTAGCTTATATTAAACGCTTCTCTATACGTTGACAGCTTTTCAAATATAACACTGAACCTCTCCACTTCTGACTTTTGGTTTGAGTGGGTTAGCATAATCTGTTTATAAAGGTGCTGACAAACTCCAAATACTTGTGGTATATTTACATCTGTCGTGGTACTGCTACTAAACATTATCCTCAAAACTGAACATGAGATAATTGGGAAAACAGACTTCCAACATGTAACATCAAGAAAAGGTCAATAATGGTGAAAACGGGAACAGTCATTCAGAGTTCAAGTCATCGAACTGCATGGCTCAGCCTTGCAGAAGTTGTTATTCTTGTGTAGCCTAACTCTTTTATTCATATTAAATAAATTGTTCTATATCCAGCCTAAATGTGTTCTCCATCGTATATCGGTGATTGTTACGATACAATGAGGCAGTGCAGACAATGATGTGACTTCCAAGCAAGGTCTTATGGATTAGGCAGTTATATCATGACAATTCTACAATATTAGGATTAAATCTATTATTACAGTCGTACTAATAACGAAGTAGACCGTGATTCTACAAATGACTTTATACTCATAACACGTATCTAAAAATAATCAACAAGTTAACAAGTCATATCTTTTAGCTTTCCGTAAGAAAAGACAACTACGAGAACATCTGCAAAAGAATCAAAAACCGTGGTCCAATAAGATCAAATCGTGACTTTGTTTTCTCATCGAGAGGTCAGAAGCAAGCAAGGAACAAAGGGCACAAAGCTGATCAGGGAAGATAGGCTTCAGTTTCAGATAGGGCTAATCTATAGATTTGTCTTCGATCCAAACAATGGTATCCTTTAGAAAAGCCAAAACTGGAGTTTCCCAATTTCTAGGTCTTTTTGTCCCAAACGACAATAACGAGGAGGCCACCGACCTTCAGGCGGAACAGTACATTCGGGCATTTCAACCGTCCCATACTAACTATATTGATGATAGCTTCACCAAAAACTTAACGGAACTCTCGAGAGGATACCTGAATGTTGACTTCATGTATTGGAAACTGTAGCACCTGAAGAAGTACACTTCTCCTAGCCTATATATATTCCGTTCTGCCATATTAAGGGTAGCGGCTTCGATACTAACAAGACCGTTCAGCCTGATATTCGCACATTCGCTATGCCGAGACGCGATATCAGAAAATTAATATCTGCCTTCCATTACACCAATTTTCAAAAAAGATGGACTCAGAGAACCTTCAATTTACATGTCTATAGCACTTATCTCAGTATCTTCAAAAATTATGAAGTCTCTGATATACGACCTTTTACGTGACTACTTACTATCATTAAACTTCTTTTCACCCCAGCAGCACAGTTACAATATGGGTAATCCTTGTATAACTAGCCTGCTGACCGCCGTTGGCCGATGGACAACAATCCTTGATCATAAAGGGGAAGGTTGACATCACATACCTTGACTTTTCAAGGGCTTTTGATAGGGTCAAACCCACTTATCTCATCAATAAGGTCAAACGAATAGGTATCAAGCCACCATTAGTTCATTCGCATAGTTCATATCTAAAAACTCGACTTTTTAAGGTCACGGTAAAACCCACTTTTTATGAGGCCACAGAATTTCCTTGTGTGTTCCCCTGGATTCAGTATCAGAACCTCTTCTTTTCTCAATTTAAATAAATAACCTTCCTCAGGAAGCTGACGATGTGAAACTTTGGAGATACGTTTGTAACAATGATGATAGGTTGCCACTTCTAGATGACCTGAATCTACTTTGATTTGCTTTTAACACTTCAAAATGTAAATTACTTCGTCTGAGACATGTTGCAGACTACACAAATAACTTATGTAACTCCCCTCTGGAAGTGTAGCAAGTTGAAAAATATCTAGGAGTATCGGCACCCCATTATCCGCAGTCTTATGCTAATTACGTCAGAAATTCGTTCCGAAGCACGTCTTTGGCTAGTTTGACTGTAGAACTCTCCACTTAACCTTAAACACTTTTATTATAAACCGTTTAGAGTATGGAAATATAGCGTTTTCTCCATCAGTTCAGAGGGATAAGAATACAATGGACGTGTCCAACTACAAGCCACAAGATCATTTCTCGAACTCATACTCAAGCCTTATGAAGAGCGTGTAGTGGATGTCGAGTCGAGGACGGACTATGATCACCACTACAATTCGATTACGCGCCCAAAAACGACTTGATTCCTTTGATAGCTCGTAAATCAGAGGGCTTTATTAATCCAGATCAAGTATATTTATTGGCGATCTCGTGGTATCGAAATAATACCGAGACGTGTCAAAGGGTACAGGCCAAATGGGCAGTGCGTGAGCAAGTTCGAACCAAACAAGGCGGATAGCGAAAGCAGAAGTGAAACTGATACAGTTAAACAAATACAATAAAACAATCTCCGGTACAATTGGTTAGAATAATAATAATTGTTTCCGTTATTCCAATCGTGTTCTTATCGAAAATGGCCGGTCACTACAAGCGCCTCATGTTACTGAATTCTAACTCATTGAGTCATAGGAGTCTCAGAGGTGACCTATCAATGAATTATAGCATCCTAAACTCTTCTGTCCATTCACTAAAACACCTATTTAACCTCATTCCCACAACAACACTTAGGAGAAACAACCAGAAATTCGAGACACAACATAGTGAAATGGACTGTAGGCACACCACCTACTCTTTACGAGCAGTGAAACTCTGGAGTTAGCTGCTAGCCAAACTAGTTCAGGTGACCTCCCAAGAGTCCTTTGAAAGAAAACTTGACATAATCTTAGAGATACGGGAAATTATCTCGTTATAATTTGCTAATACTTTTCCCCTATTCGTTTCAGTTTTCAGTTTCAGTTCAGTTTGGAAAGGACAGGAGGCTTGATGGTCTGTGTTAGTCCTGGCAATGATGGTCTCTCAGCTGATCCAACTTTCTTTTGAAGGAGTCGACGGATGGAGCCTCAACCACGTGCTGAGGTAATGAATTCCACTCGTTGATGATTCGATGGGAAAGTCGGTAGTCAGCTGACAAGTAATTCGTTCTGAGCTTGTGAACTTTTTTGGAGTGTCCTCGTACATTTTCTGTTTTGGAAAACAAGAAAAATGAGGGCATATCAGGTGCAAATTTGTCATTAAGCAATTTGAAAACTGTAATCAAGTCGCTTCTGATTCTTCTATATGACAGCGGAAATAGGTTTAGCTTGGTCAGTCTAGTACCGGGAATCGCTATTCCGGGAATCAGCCTAGTTGCTGTTCTCTGAACCCTTTCCAAGAGTTCACTGTCTTTTTTAGGCAAGGGCTAGCTGCTTGTATGCAGTACTCAAGTTTAGGACGTACAAACACTGTATACAAAGTCAGAAACGTTTTAGCGTCAAGATTCCTAAAAGCCCTGCGTATGGACCATAAAGTCCTAAAACCTTTGGCGGCTATTGCACGGCAGTGTGCAGAAGTCTTTAAGTCTTGACTGATGATGACGCCTAAGTCATTGTGTGCCTGAACAATAGGTAACTCAGTGTTATTCATCGTGTATGTATCTGTACCCTGGTGGCCAATATGCATCACAATACACTTGGAAGTGTTTATCGTCAATTGCCAGGTTTGAGACCATTCAGATAATCTCTACAGGTCATTTTTGAGTTCTAAGCTATAGCCCTTGCTTTGTATCGCTCTCCATATCTTGACATCATCAGCATAGAGTAAGATCGATGACGATAGTAGACGAGGGAGGTCATTTACGTACAGGAGGAATAACAGTGGCCCCAAAACTGTACCCTGGGGGACTCCACTAAGCACAGTTTTCCAGCTACACAACTTGGAGTTCACCCTTACTCTTTGTTGACGCCCAACTAGGAAGTCTTTTATCCACATCGATAGATTGCCTCCAATCCCGACATTCCTTAGTTTATATAACAGCCGGTTATGCGGAACTTTGTCGAAAGCTTTGCTGAAATCGATGTAAACTACGTCTATAGGTAACTTTTGGTCCTTAAGAGCGCTTCAGCTTTCACGAGCGACTAATAAGTTTGTGAGACAAGAGTAACCTGTCCTAAAACCATGCTGCTTTTCGGAGAGGATCCGGTTTTCATCGAGATACTTTAACAGCTCCTTCCGAATAATCTTTTCTAAGATTTTAACAACCACACTAGTTAGGCTAATTGGTCGGTAATTCTCAGGCTTATGTTTTGTACCTGTTTTGAAGACAGGACTTACTATGGCGTTCTTCCAGTCTTTTGGTAGACGACCCTGGGTTACGGATAGATTAAAACATACACTTAAAGGGTTCGCAACAAAGTTAGCTAATTCCTTTAGTAACCTAGGATGCAGTTCATCGGGTCCAGTGGATTTACCTATGTCAAGCTTAACTAGCAGACCAAAGACATCGAGTTCTTTAAAGGTCACGCTGTCTAGTGCTTGTGTAAGGGGATTTTCATGAACTGGTGAGAAGGGTGTTTCTATGGTGTATACATTGCTAAAGTATTTAGAGAATACTTGAGCTTTGCCAAAGTCGTCCTCCACTAGTGATGTGGCAGTACTGTCTCCCCATAGTGAATGAACATTTCTTCTTCTTTTTGTCCTTTGGTTTATATACGAATACAAGCGTTTAGGTCATTCTATGGATTCCCTAACGATTTTCTCTTCGTACAGCTTTCTGGCCTTACGGAGGGTCGAGGCACAGGTATTTCGAGCCTTTTGATACTGAGATTTTGCCTCGTCAGTCCCCAGTAACCTAAATCTGTCCCTTTCCTTCTTTTACGGAGAAGGATGCAAACCTCCTGACTGAACCACGGTGGTGAGTTTCTCGGCCCCTTAGGTGTAGTCCAAGGGATGTGGGGGGCGGTAACTTTTAAGTATAAATTCCGGAATACGTCCCAAGCCGTTTCGATCGATGACTCTGGGTCTATTTTCCAATCTACTGATGATGCTGATTTCATGATGTCTGGTATGTTTGCTTTCCAGACGTTAGGTCTGGATTGAGCTGAGGCGTGCTCGTGATCGACAGTTATATGGAAGTCAAAGCTTAAAACTGCATGATCACTTTTGCCTAGGGGTGGCATGTAATCTCGGTTTGCAACGTCATCCTCATAATGAGTCAATATAATATCTAGTAAGGATGATGCAGAACCCGGGTCGTACCTAGTTGCTTCCTTCACGTATTGCACTAGGGCCCATGTGATTACCGCATCAACTAGTTCCTGTTCGAAGGAATTTGCTGACGATTCAGTCCGCAGATTTCCCCAGTCCACCATGGGTGCATTGAAGTCCCCTAGGATTACACATCGATCACTTCGTGATAAAGTGTTGAGACTGCTTAGCAGGACCTCGTTTACCTCACAGCTTGGACTGAGATAGATCAAACTAAGCAGCAACTCTTGTCCCCTGCATTTCAGGCGGCAGCTAACTAATTCATACGTCCCACTCTCATGGGATACACTGTCGATAATGGTAAATGGAATAGCATTCCTAATGAATAGAGCTACTCCCCCTCCTTTACGCGTTTGTATTCTATCGGCCCTTACTAAAGTAAAACCCTCGAAATCAAGTTCCCTATTATCTATAGACGGCGTCAGCCATGTTTCTGTGACTGCGATTATGTCTGGCCTAGTTGAGTCAATCTGTACACCTAGTTCCGGTAGCTTACTAAGTAAGCTCCGGGCATTGGTATAACAGATCTGAAGTCTATTTTGGTGGCCTCGTGCTTCATCCAGAGTGGCTTCGGCATCATCCTCTGTCGAAGCCTCACAACCAGAAAATTTACAATTTTCAGGTCTTTTTCGCCAGCGTCTAATCTAAGCTGTAGTTCTTTTACAGCTTCCCGTCTTTTTACACGGTCCGCCAACGGTAAGTCTTTACGGAGAAAAACTCCTGAACCCTTCAATTTGTGTCCATTTTCTAAGATTAAGTCACGTTCGTTCGGGGATTTGAAAACGACTTTGAGTGGTCTAGACTGATTTGGCTTCAGATGCGCTAGGTTTCCTAGCCTATACACCTTCAGCAAGGTGACTCCGGAGATGTTTTGGGACATAACTTGGTTGAGTAGTTGTTTTATCAACACAATGTCATTCTCAAAACGAGATTTCGGTTCTAAGCTGCCACTCTCCTTGACTCTATGGAAAATAACTGATCTGTTTCTGTGATCAGACTTCGGCTTGTCGACCTTTTTGGTGGGGGTAGGACTCCCTTTTAAGTCATTTTGCCGTTTTCTCCTTACGACCCGTACCCAATCGCCAACGTTCTTTGGAGTAGTAACCACAGTCGCGTCAATCGTACTGTGGGATTCCGAAAGGTTCAGGACAACTTGGGAGGTTGGGTCATCTTTCGCGCTGGAAACCGATCGAGCCTTGCGATTTTAGGTTCCGGATGTTTCCTTCTGGGTACCATTTTTGGTACGAGGGACAGAAGAGACTTTTTTGCGCGAGTTTCTGGTTGTGACAGACCTCTTTGGAGGATGTCCTTCCTCCTTTGGACATTGAGGGTCAACATTTTTGGGACTCACTTGGGCCTGTCTTGTGTCAATCTGCGCGTCGACAGATTGAGTTCTGACTGATGTGTCCCGACCGCGCTTGCCGAGACAATTTTTCGCGGCATTTACTATTGAGATGGCATCGGTTAACAGGCTATTTGCATCCAAACAGCACTGTTGACATAGCCAGATGCATCCATTTTTACTGAACCGCTTGAAAGCTGCAGGCGTTAGATTCGTGTAAACTTCGTGGTACCAACCTTTGCACTCATCGCACTGCATGCCGCTGTCAACGGGATATCGACATCCTGGGAGATGACAAATGCTTTTGTTGCATCTTCCAGTCATTTTAGGATGAGAAGTGAGTTTTGACTAAAATTAGAAAAAGCTATAAATAGTTAGGACCAAAGTACTAACAGATACAATAGAAAAAACAAGGTACTCTGGAGTACCGACGATAAAACTATTTAGGATACCAAAAATGATACTCTAGTCGAATACTTTAACTGAAAGAAATTCAATCAAAGTATAAAACAGTAGTCTTGATACGTTAAAAACGATCAAAACAATGGAATTTACTGCACACGATCTTATGTGCTACTGAGCATTCAGTTCCTAAAATGGTCACAAAAAGCTACAAGGAACCTGCAATCATCAAGAACCGCACTCGTCGTTTGCTAAGCCGCAAAAGGCACTGTTGGGCTGAATATAAACGAACTGATAACAACGGCGCGTACAGGCAATACAAACATATAAGGAACATATGCACAAAGGAAATAAGAGAAGACAGGCTTCAGTTCCAGACCAAGCTTATCGATAGATTCGTCTCCAATCCGAAAAGCTTGTTCAGTTATGCAGCTTCTCTTCGACATGGCAAAACTGGAGTTTCCAAACTGCTTGGTCCTAATGGCCCGACCAACAACGGCAGTGATGCCGCTAACCTTTTGGCTGAACATTACTCCCGGACATTCCAGCTGACCCACATCAACCATACTGACGAAAGCTTCACCTGCACCGCTACAGGACTTTACAAAGTGGACCTTAGTGCTGACCTGGTGCTCCGTAAACTGCAGAACCTAAGAAAAGACACTCCTCCTGGTCCGGACATGGTTCATTCCGCTGTATTGAGGGAAGCAGCTTCAATCCTGGAGACACCACTTAGCGTGATGTTTGCACACTCGCTAAGCAGAGGCAAACCACCGGATATATGGAAGCTGGCCCACATCACACCAATTTTCAAAGGAGGTCGACGCAGTGAACCCTCAAGCTACCGACCAGTGGCCCTTCTCTCCATACCTTCAAAAATTATGGAATCCCTAGTATTCGACGGCATACTAGAACACTTATCATCCTCAAAGTTCTTCTCGCCTCAACAGCATGGTTTCAGAAAAGGTCATTCTTGTATGACCAACCTGCTGACTGCGGTGGATAGATGGACAACCATCCTTGATCGCAAGGGGAAGGTTGACGTCATCCACCTGGACTTCTCAAAAGCTTTTGATAGGGTCAACCATGCATGTCTTATCAAGAAGAAAGGACGATTGGGTATAAAACCCCCTTTAATTGACTGGCTCTCTTCATATTTAGAAAACCGACACTTTAAGGTCAGGGTTAACTTCACCCTCTCTCAGGCTATGGAATGTCCTAATGGGGTCCCCCAGGGTTCAATACTAGGACCTCTTCTCTTCTTGATTTATATTAACGATCTTCCTCAACAAGTTTCATCTGATTTATTGCTTTTTGCTGATGATGTGAAACTTTGGAGAGAGATACGTAATCATAATGATATACTAGTTCTTCAGGAGGATCTGACTCGACTTCAAAGTTGGGCAGACGACAACGGACTTACCTTCAACACTTCAAAGTGCAAGGTAGTCCATCTGAGACATGTTGCAGACTATAGTTATAACTTAGGTAACTCACCTTTAGAAGTTTCCGAAGTCGAAAAAGATTTAGGAGTGTTGGTACCCTACGACCTGAAATCGTATGCGAACTGTGACAAAAACGCCTCTCAAGCAAACCTTGCACTGGTAACATTGAAGCGCATTTTTGGCCAGTTTGACGGTAGAACCTTCCATATAATCTTCAACAGTTTTATTCGTCCCCACTTAGTGTACGGAAACATAGTATTTTCTCCCTCCCTCCAAAAGGATAAGGTCACTCTGGAACGTATACAACGTCGAGCCACGAAATCAGTTCGGGGACTCAAATTCAAACCTCATGAAGAGCGCCTCAAATCACTTAACCTTTACCCGTTAGAGTATAGGCGTCTTAGAGGTGATCTTATTATGACTTATAGTATCCTTAATACTTCTGGTCATCCCCTTAAACAACTTCTTAAGCTTAGTCATAACACTAACCTCAGTGGTAACACCCAGAAATTGGAGACCCTACATAGCAGAACAGACTGCAGACACAACTTCTACTCCGTTAGAGTTTTCAAGTGCTGGAATTCGCTGCCGACTGAGCTAGTCCAAGCGACCTCCCAGGAGTCCTTTAAGAGAAAACTTGACTTATTCTTAAGGACTGAGGATAACATATTATTATGATTTACCAAATTCTTTTTTTCCCTCTATTATCGTTCATATACCTAGGTTCTTGCCTGGAGGTATTGGCGATCCACTACTACCAGACACGGAAGCCCGTTAAGCGAAAGCTTCTTCTATTCCGTCCTCAACCATTTGAACCATTTGAACCATTTGAACCACTGTCCTTTTTAAATAGCGCGCAATAATGATAGTATACCTGAGTTCTTACCTAGAATTATAGGTCATCCAATGCCTCTGGATATGGAAGCCTGTTAAGCGAAAGCCTCTTGTATTCTATCCAGAACCATTTGAACCATGGAATGGTCTACTCAGCCGAGTAATATCTGTCCCATCGGTGAACGCTTCTCTGGAGAAACTAGATCTTCAGCGGAAGAAAACACAGGAATTAGCAGAAGCTTATTGCACTGCTAATCTTATGACTGAAGACCTAAAACACAACTAGTTGAATCATTTGCATTATTTCTTGGGCAGGTGTTGGCGGTCATTTTTAGTTTCGCGCTACTCCGAAGTTTCCTTGAGACCTAGACTCTTAGTATCCTCAGTTTCGTGAGGTAATGTTTTTAATTCTACAAAATAAGAAATACAGTTTCACCGGTCATAGTTTCTTGCACAAATGAAATCATTTTATTGACATAACTTATAAATATTGTATTTTGTTTAACATGTATATGTAATTTTAGGTTTATATATAAGCCTAATAGTATACTACTAATCAAAATCCTCCAGTTTTTCCAAAATTTATGCAGTCGCATTACAAATTTGTGAGTATGTTCCGTGAATTATGTTATTGGAGTATATTGTTCTACGGGAATTCTCATTAATTAGACCTATTGGTCTCAGTTCCTTTTTGCCTATATATAGGCAATCACGTGATTGCCTGCACATACTCAGCCGTATGGTTTGGTTAATACTAAAGCAAGCCAGACTAGAACTTCTCTTTTTTCGTCTACCTGAACTCTTGATTGGAACTATCGAAGCTGCTCATAGACCGCGGCGTTATAAATATTTGGTTTACAATGAACTTAAGTTTATTTTCATAATAAACCCTACACACCTATCGAAAAAACTGCTCTTTTTACTTCTAACCAAAAATTACAGGTCCAAAATGGCTAGATTAATATTTTACCAGGTCGTTTTTATAGTTTGACATTTTATAATTCTGTTGGTATAAACCTAGGCTTTTTTACCCACTAAACCTAGAAAAAGAATTTACGCTTTATATATTATGGCCAAGAATAGATATCCGGTATTTTATAGTATACTTTTCCACTACCTTCATCTTGATAGAAAACTTATGGATTGCGGAAACACCCCACCTGCTTTAATGTGTTAATGGTATATGATAATCCATCACTGCATATGTTATCAGTCAGTCATTCATATACGCCGTATAAACTGGCACATTTATATCAGTTTGGGTGGCTACGTAACATCATACTGAGGCGAAATTATCAGGGCAAATCCCATAATAAAACAGATTAAGTATCGAACAAAAGAAATTTCCGCCTGTGCTGCTCTAAATGATTCTGACCTACTTCACCCAAAATATCTAACTAATGGATAAAGTAATTGCGCAGATCCCAACCATTTAGTTTCTAATTACCTACATGATTCAGTCTAATCATCAATGACTTCATGGATTGATGCCATGTTTTAGTCCCTGGCTCTCATTCAACCCACCCATACACTATACAGTATTTCACATCAAGGTATGCGAAAGTTGAGCTCATGTAATACATGTTCCGACTACTACTTCCGACTACCTCAAATGCCCTGGTACGTCCGAGAGTGGGGAGAGTCCTCTCTCCCTCTACAAATGCTCTCATATGGCCACACGTATATAGCCTCCGCCAGGGAGGTCCTACTCACTGCCTTCTCGTGGCACTACTGTTGTTAACGAAATTGAGAGGACGAAAAGTAAATTTTCTGCTCTTTAACCGGGTTGGTGGACACAGAGGGTCCACCTAAGGGGGTCGGAAAACCCTGATTCCAAACCAATGGTGAATATGGGCTCCAATATCCTGAGGGAACAAATGGCGTATGAATCAATCGTTTGTCACCGGCTACCATGGGATTGCATCTCCTTACGATGCTCCACTGCCTTGTGGATCAAACCTTTAGGTCAAAGGCTCGGGGTGTGTCCACCTAAGAAAACCACCTGCTGCTTCGTTTTGGACACCCGGGCAGTATCACAGCCCTCACACAGATGAAATGAGATTTGTTGGGCGCATATATATCTGATGCCCCTTTTGAAGATTCACCACCTCATTAAAGAATCTACTATCTTTACCTAGCAAATTATGCTTAACCTCAACGCTTATCTTAGCTGTACAAAAGTATGATGAATTATAGTTGCATTGGATAATAGAACCGAACAAGTAAAATAAACACTACACATCAACGGTTTAATTCCTCTGCCAACACCTGTGAAATGAAAATTTTTAATTTTTGTTTCTACTCAAACTTCCAATACTAAAATTGGTAATTAATATTTGAGTGTATCAAGTTTTATCACTAAATTCCAGAAAACATTTGCCTTTGACAAATGTTTTAAGGGCACTATATTGGCTTGCAAAACTAACTGTATTTAGGTTGGTGCTACTACTTGGCTACCTAAACTGAAGTAAATGCTGCCACCCAACGATTTAAAGCCAAGTGCCCTAACGAGTAAACCACCGTTTTATTCATCAAAATATAATTAACTGTTTATATGGGATGATAGTGGCTTATCAGCCGTTGAGTCTATGTTCTTGCTTCACATATTGAACTTACTTACTTACTTACTTTCGCCTGTTACTCCCAATGCCCGACCGTTGCTGCTACCTTGACGTGGTGGTCGGGCTTGCCTATCGTGATGATCCAATCGAGCTATGCTGGCTGGAACAATCGTTCCTCGAGGTCCTACCATGCCAGACAGGTCGATTGAAGAGCGGTGAGACTAAAAGCAGCAAACCCAAGGTCCGAAGGCGAAGTCGTACTGCTGACTGTACAGAGGTGTGAAAGCAGTAAGGTGTTTCCTTCAGACAACCAGCATGACAGCGATGCTGCCTTCCCACAAGGAGGGGTGGGGTTAGAAAAGGTCGACCCTAAAAATGCACACCTCGCCTTATCCCACGGATATCCGTCTCCGGCGGTAAGGTTTTTTTTTGAAGAACGGAGCTAACACAAAAACTACCCACAAAAAGGTCGTGTGTGACCGACCTCAAGCAGTTGTCCCTTGGGCACTGCGGTCACGCTCTCCGGTCATTAAGACCACTTCTAACCCAATTCCCTTTTCAGGTACCTCTAGAAGAATCCTTCCACGGTGTGGGCAACCGGGAAGTGATAACTGCCCTCATACCTCTAACAACACTCAAGACCACTGTATTCATAATCAATCTCCTTCTTCAATTCCTACTACCTTGACTTTCAACACTAAACTTCCTCTCTCGGTTTCCTCCTCAAGTGTCACCATGGCCAACGATTCTAGTGCGCGAAACGCTGTCCCAGGTCTACTAAAACCTCGCTCCAAACTACACATTGGAGCCTTCAACGTACGTACTTTAAGTCAAATCGGTCAACAGGCCTCCTTAGCTAAAACCTTAGAGTCGCGTACCATTGATGTACGCTGTGTCTCCGAAACACGCATACAGGATCCCAGTGTGGTCATTCACTTGACCTCACCTCGCCAAAATGGACAGCCGACGAAATACACCCTCCGTGTATCTGGCGACCCGTTGGCTAGTTCTCGCGGACTTGCAGGTGTAGGCATAGCACTAAGTACAAGGGCAGAACAGGCACTATTAGAATGGATCCCCGTTAACAGTCGCCTGTGTGCTGTCCGGCTAAATGGCTCCGTAAGAACTCGGAAGGATAGGGACACACGTCGTTGCCTTTTCGTCGTTTCTGCCTACGCTCCCACTGACTGCAGCCATGATGAGGTGAAAGATGACTTTTACAGAAAGCTCTCTGAGCTTCTTCAGAAAGCTAAGCGCTCAGACATAGTAGTCGTAGCGGGTGACTTTAATGCCCAGGTAGGCAGCTTAAATCAAACAGAAAGACATCTAGGTGGGTGTTTTAGTATTCCGGCTCAACGAACCGATAATGGTGATCGTCTGTTGCAACTATGCTCAGACAATCGTTTATTTTTGGCAAGCACTAATTTTAAACATAAGGAGAGACATCGTCTAACATGGCGACCACCTGCACCAAACCAACGATGGACTCAAATAGACCATATTGTCATCAGTCATCGTTGGAGAGGCTCAATAGAAGATTGTCGCTCGTATTGGAATACTTGTTTAGACTCTGATCACGCTTTAATACGAGCACGCATTTGTCTGCGCCTCAATGGACGCAGGAAAAGTAAACTAAGAAGACCCGTTAGGATTGAACTGGAGGACGAGAAAGCCAAATGTGAATTCCAGAGACAACTGAGTTCACATCTAGGCAGTTCTGTAAACGAGACTGACCCAGATGCTGCTTGGAAAGGCATACGAACAGCTGTGGAGACAGCAGTAACATCTATTAGTCATTTAAACCATAGGGCTCCAAAAAACCAGTGGATTTCTTCTAAGTCTATTTCACTGATGGATTCGCGTAAACTCATACCATCAGGCTCTGAACATGACGAAGAGCGTAAACAAATTAGATCTAGGTTAACTAAAAGTCTAAGGAACGATCGTGAGCAGTGGTGGGCAACGAAAGCAAAAGAGATGGAAAAGGCAGCGGCTGTAGGCAACACCAGGCAACTATTCAGACTAATAAAAGAAACTGGAATTAAGAAGTCAAGTGTAAGTGAGACGATCTCGGAAAAAGATGGAACCCTTATCTGCTCTCTACCCAAACGTTTAGAACGATGGGCGGAACACTTTAAGGAGCAGTTTAGCTGGCCTTCAGCTACTGCACAACTACCCACTATTCCTAGAAAACCTGAATGGAACATTGAAGTAGGCCCCCCGACCCTACTTGAAGTTCAAAAGGCTATAGGTAATCTGAAACGAGGAAGAGCAGCTGGTCCTGATGGATTGGCTCCAGAGGTCTTTAAATATGGTGGTCCAATTTTAGCGATTAGGTTGACTAATATTCTGGCTAAAATCTGGGAGACGGATGTAATCCCATCCGACTGGTCACAATCACTGATTGTCCCAATATATAAAAAGGGGTCAAAATCATCCTGCGATAACCATAGAGGGATTAGTCTGACTAACATAGTATCTAAAATACTAGCCTCAATAATTATCAGGCGCCTAACTAAAACTCGTGAACTGCAAACACGAGAAAATCAGGCTGGCTTCAGACCTGGTCGTGGCTGTATCGACCACATATTCACCATTCGTCAAGTTTTAGGGCACAGACATGCTTATCGGCGTCCGACAATGATAGTTTTTCTTGACTTGAAAGCAGCATTTGACTCTGTAGACCGAGAGGTTCTGTGGCAGTGTCTGTCATTGAAAGGTGTACCTGAGAAGTACATAAACCTTGTGAAGGCTCTTTACTCGAACACTATCAGTCGAGTGAGAGCTTATGGCGAACTGTCATATGATTTTACAACCTCAAGTGGTGTCCGTCAAGGCTGTCCACTATCCCCCTTTTTGTTTAACTTCATTATAGACCTGTTGCTACAAATGACACTCTCGTCGACTGAGTTTACAGGAATTGATCTCCTACCAGGGGGACCACTAAGCGACTTAGAATACGCAGATGACATAGTCCTGTTTGGTGAAGACGCTGACAAAATGCAGAGTCTTCTGTTGGAACTGAGTAATAATGCCAGGATGTTTGGGATGCGTTTCTCCCCATCCAAATGTAAATTGTTACTCCAGGACTGGCCTGCGTCAACACCTGAACTAAGGATAGGGAGTGAAGTAGTCGAATGCGTCGACAACTTCACTTATCTTGGAAGTCTGATCAGCCCTAATGGGTTGGTGTCTGACGAAATCTCAGCACGGATTCAAAAAGCTCGTTTGGCTTTTGCCAACTTACGTCACCTATGGCGAAGACGAGATATCCGTCTATCAATTAAGGGACGAGTATACTGCGCAGCAGTTCGTTCTGTTCTACTTTATGGCTGCGAAACATGGCCATTAAGAGTAGAAGATACTCGTAGGTTACTAGTATTTGACCACAGATGCCTTAGAAATATTGCTCGCATCTGCTGGGATCACCGAGTAAGTAATAGTGAGGTTAGACGCAGGGTATTAGGTAACGATGGTAAATCAGTTGATGAGGTCATGAATCTTCATCGACTGAGATGGTTGGGCCATGTGTTACGTATGCCTGAACACCGATTACCACGACGCGCTATGATGACTAGTATTGGGGACGGTTGGAAGAGAGTTAGGGGCGGCCAAACCAAAACATGGCATCAGTGTTTGAAGTCACTAACTTCTAGCCTGAGCCATGTTGGCAGATGCAGACTACCTGGTTGGGGTCCGCGTGACTATCGTAATAAATGGTTGGAGACTCTAGGTGACATGGCTCAGAATCGATCACAATGGCGTAGGTGTATACACTCTTTATCTTCCCTTAAACCTTGAGATTAAAATTGCTTCATAACTTTTTTTCTTCCTATACTATATCCTTCTATACAATCTTTCTTTATATACTACCACCACTAAATTAATTGCTTCTATGAATCCGGTGTTCATCTTGATGTGCTAAAGAGGTATGGCAACTTGGACCGATGCATATATGTGCCTGGTCCTACGTTGTAGCTAACTGACTGACTGACTGTTACTCCCAATGGAGCATAGGCCGCCGACCAGCTTTCTCCAACCCACTCTGTCCTGGGCCTTCTTTTCTAGTTCTTTCCAGTTCTTGTTCATTCTTCTCATGTCTGTCTCTATTTCTCGGCGTAATGTGTTCTTTGGTCTTCCTCTTCCCCTTCGACCTTCAGGATTCCATGTGAGGGCTTGTCTTGTGACACAATTGGGTGATTTCCTCAAAGTGTGCCCAATCCACTTCCAGCGCTTCTTCCTGATTTCTTCCTCCGCTGGAATCTGGTTTGTTGTCTCCCACAGTAACTTGTTGCTGATAGTGTCTGGCCATCGGATCCGAAGTATCTTGCGTAGACAGCTGTTAATAAACACTTGTATCTTCTGGATAATGGCTTTCGTAGTTCTCCACGTCTCTGCCCCATACAGAAGAACTGTCTTGACATTTGTATTGAAAATTCTAACCTTGGTGTTGGTTGACAATTGTTTTGAGCTCCAGATGTTCTTCAGTTGTAAATATGCTGCTCTTGCTTTGCCGATCCGCGCCCTCACATCTGCATCTGATCCACCGTGTTCATCAATGATGCTGCCCAGATATGTAAAGGTTTCCACATCCTCCAAAGCTTCTCCATCAAGTGTAATTTGATTGGTGCATATTGTGTTGTATCGGAGAGTCTTGCTTTTCCCTTTGTTTATATTGAGACCTACTGCTGCTGAGGCTGCTGCTACACTGGTCGTTTTCTCCTGCATTTGTTGTTGCGTTTGTGATAGAAGAGCCAGATCATCCGCGAAGTCTAAATCGTCAAGTTGCATCCTGCCTGTCCACTGTATCCCGTGCATTCCTCCAGATGTTGACGTCTTCATAATCCAGTCGATCACCAGGAGAAAGAGAAAGGGTGAGAGTAGGCAACCTTGCCTAACACCGGTCTTTACCTCGAACGAGTCGGTGAGTTGTCCTCCGTGGACGATTTGGCAGTTTAGTCCATCATAGGAGTTCCGTATGATATTGACTATCTTCTCAGGCACGCCGTAGTGTCGAAGAAGCTTCCATAGTGTCGTCCTGTCCACGCTATGAAATGCCTTCTCGTAGTCGATGAAGTTGATGTACATATTGAAACATACACAATATCACCGAAATTAAAATCAGCAATGGATCTTTCGCTGTACTACTTTGATATTTAGTGTTTACAACTTACCGCTCGGTTTCTTCAAGAATGTAAAGCCTAACCCCCTAGCCCTTTAATTTGATAATGACACTACCTTTGAAATCGCCACATAACAACATAAACCCCGTTTAACCACATTAATTTTGGGTAATTACCTTTAGTCCCAGTCGGCTTAAAAATTGGAAAAATATCCATCAGCCCAAGTTTTCGCACTATACCACGAAGAAGTGATGATTTTTGACCACATGAAAATTTGTACCTCAATTATTTAAATTTATCATAAAATTACGTTACATTTGTTTTCTAGGGATTTCATGTTTCTCTGTCAAAGAATTTTTAAATTCAAGATGAAGTCATGGTTGGCGATCCAATGATAAGCTGTTGGTTTTGAAAGCTCTTCTTTTCCGGACAGGTTCTTTAAATCTGTTGAAGATTTCATCGCTATCCCCTTAAAATAACAGCGCTCACTCGTGTTTACTTTACCCCATGACTTGGCTTGATGTTATAACTGTGGGCACCAAATACCTTCGAAGATTACATAGACTGCCCGTGATATTGCTTAAGCAACCCAGACCATTCTTGGTAACTGAACATTTTGATACATAAATTCCCCCTAGCTTCCAAGATACTCTGTACTGTATCCTCGTATCAGTTCAAATTTCGGACGTCTAAATAAATATATCGGCAATCATTCACAAGTCAATTCATTGGTTAGAGCAGTACATAGAAAGATTATAAGTAGTAGTACGCAACAACGACCAAACTCATTACTAAGAGTATATAGAGGTTTTGCTGGATCTGTTCAATTGAGGCATTACGTGTCTAACAGACATGAGTAAGTACACTCACCGCTAAGAATGTATTCATCATAAAGTAAAAATCATGGTTTCTTCTCATTCATTGTCTTTGTATTACATTCCATATCCATGTTATTATTATATTGTGATTATCTGTTCAATTTGGTATGTACGAAGTTTGTTGCTTGATGTAAGAAATTTTATCAAACTTAAAAAATAGTTCCCCATACTCTATTTTTGGTTAAATTTGAACCAAATATGACTAGTTAGGATAGTTTGTAATAATAAATTAGCGCACTGCACTTCAATGCAAAAAAGGAAACACTAGTACTTGTGCAATAAAAGTCACACAACTACAAAAATGAAGGGCTAGAGAAAAAATGAACATAATTTTGTATGTAAGTTACTCATACTAAGTCCGACCACGTCACTTTTGTGTTGCTAACCAGGTAGTACATGTTTTTGTACTAGTATTTTAACCACACTGTACAAGGCCTAGTGGTACTACTGTGGTGTGGGTTGCTTATATCCACATAAGTAGTATATTACGGTGGTCGGGCGTTGAATGTATCTCAGTACAAGATCGATAAGGAAACAACGGGAACGGAGCGCAATTGGTATGAAAATGCATGAACAATAATAATCGGAGATTATGGACTGATATTTGCAGAAGGAACAGTCAAGATTGAGACAATTGATTGTTATTTTGCAAATTAACGGTTTAGTGTATGGCTATCATATTTTAGTGAGATAGTCTGTAATTTCGTGTCGAATACATTCGATTGTCCCCACTTGTCTTCTTGTTCACTACACTACCTCTCTTCCTAAACCGTAGCTGAAGCGAGGTCTGGACTTTCTACCTATTTATTTAAAACCAAGTGCTTTGACTGCTAGATCATCACCAACGACTTATGCCATATATCGAACATTGATCAAAGAACTGTATTTTCGTTTATAGCTCAAATCGGCATTCATTGATACCATAGAATTTAGATCTTTAGTAGTGCTTTGATATAACTCATGTGTGATTGGATGACATCACCAGACCTCATACAAATCTGTGACTCAAAGCTGAGTACGGCTCTTTAGTGGTGTTTTGGTATAACTCATGTGTGAATGGATGACATCACCAGATCTCATACAAATCTGTGATTCAAAGCTGAGTACAGTAACATATTCTTAATAAAGAAGAGTTAAACATTAGATATTTAAATATCTATAGAAGGAAGTTATTTCCGAGTCATTTGGTTCTTCGTATAATGTAAACATCCTTCATTGTCATCCATAGTCATCTTATAGGTCATTTTAATGACTTAGTATACCTAGCACTTTACTTAGTTAGCACAACTACCTACTTAAAATAGTGATGATGTTACTTTTGAAGTTGTCGTCGAACGAATGACTTTTAAAATGTTTCTTCACATTATTGATAGATAATTATCACACTGACGTTCGTGGACGGTCAACCAAGTAATAAATTCAACTTGCTTACTAAATAATGAGATGTTCTTGCGTAACCTAAAAATACTGAATACGATCTTGCAATGAGTGACAGTCTTATAACATGAAATCTTAAGTCCTCATGGAGTGGTAACTTCACGGTTAAAGCACTGTGACTCCAATCAATAAATCTCACTTGTAAATTGCACCCCACCAACTTCAGTCCCCTCAATCGGTTAGTATCACTAGCCCTAAAATACAGTCAATGCCAGATACATAAATATGTACCTGGTAAATGAATTACATCGACCTTTGATTACTCATTTCCCAGTTTGTAACAAATGATATTTGTAAATTAATAATATGTTTAAAGCCGATTTCCAGTTATAGTATATGCTTATTATTTCTCTATTTAAAAATTCGTTTGGATAATTTTTTAGTTATTCTTTTCACCCGATCAACAAAATTTGTAAACCAAAGCATGAATCTTGGTTTTCAAGTATCTTTGGCACAAATAAATATCAATCATTGCCCAGATTACGTACAAGTTCCGTGGACTCAATAAACCCGAAAGAGTTTATAGCGGCAGGATGTAATAGTGCTGTATGGGCAGCTGAAGTTCGTCAGCAATATCCAAATGACAATGGTAATTGAAAATTCGATTCTCTCTGTATTATATATATCTATAAAAGTTTGTGGGAATTGTTCAGTCCGAAAATAATTTCCATTACGTGCTGATTGTAGATAAATAGCCGTTAGAAATCAGGTAATACTGAACAGTAGTCCTGTTCTAGTATAGGACTGTACAAGAATGTATTTTCAAGACCCTATCAAAAATGCAGAATTTTCAGACATCACAGTGAACACGTTACCGTTATCTCGCTGAGTTGGTTTTAATGGTCGACATCCCCACCTCTAGTCGTTTCTCTATATTGCACTACCATCATCTATATCCGCTGGTATTTCAAACCGTACCTGCTTGATCTCTTTTAGTCATGGCTTCTTACTAAAGCTTCGAGATTTCTCCTCGATATTAGTCACTAGTAAACAATGGATTGTTGTTATTATTATTGTAGGAAGTTTTTCGAGTATTATTATCTGAAAATAGTTTACTGCAGCGACTAATCCCTGTCAAGGTTGTAGATGCGTAGTGTTGAAAAGTCCTACATAAAAAGCGAACCCATGTCCCCTAGTTTTCAACTGCTGACTAAATAAGGTCACTCTGTGATGTAAAATATGTTCATTTCAAGAATAAAATTTTTCTGTTGATTGTCAAGGCTTAACTATTAACCGACTTGGCAGATAAAGGTTATTTATTGACCTTGTCTTCTACCCTATCGTAGTGAATAATTCGAACCTTGAAAAAACAGTAAATTTTCTTCATCAGGATTTTATTACACAATAGTGATTAGTCGGCAAACTTATAATCTTGCATACTTGCATAAAATCTCTGTTACTAGTTCCTATTGTTTTATGGTATTACAAAAAAATGAGCTAGAAAACATCCATGTGTTGCAAGTATTTAATGTCTTTAAACCATTACTTACAAACCGTGGCACACTTAGATGATTAATTTTGAAGTTTGGTATTGAGTAGTTAGAATAATAAACCGAAATCAGTCAATAAAGCTATGGATTCTCATCACCTAAAGTGAACAGGATATTAGTTTTGCCTGATCAGTCACTACCCACCTCAATCTTCAATTTTGATTGAATCAAAAAGAAATTGGAAGGAAGCTAAGGGCGACCGAACAAAGGAAGAAAGTCAATAACTATTGTTATAAACCATGTTGATAACTGGAGACTATATGTTTGGAGCTTGCACAATAACTGTGACCACTGATTGGCAACACTACATGACAGCTCAATATGATGCGAATCCATTCATCTTTTTATTCTTAATAATATTGCCTACTTCTTATTCCCTTATTTCATTCCTTCTTTCTGATTCATATTCCTTATATCAGTCAGTCAGTCAGCTACAACGTAGAACCAGGCACACATATGCATCGGTCCAAGTTGCTATATCTCGTTAGCACAACAAGATGAACACCGGATTCATAGAAATAGTTAATTTAGTGGTGGTAGCATATAAAAGATAGGTTGTATATAAGGATATAGTATAAGAAGGAAGAACGTTATGAAGCAAGTTTAATCTCAAGGTTTAAGGGAAGATAAAGAGTGTATACACCTACGCCATTGTAATCGATTCTGAGCCATGTCACCCAGAGTCTCCAACCATTGGTTACGATAGTCACGCGGACCCCAACCAGGTAGTCTGCATCTACCAACATGGCTCAGACTGGAAGTTAGTGACTTGAAGGAGTGATGCCACGTTTTGGTTTGGCCGCCCCTACCTCTTTCCCAACCATCCCCTACACTAGTCAGCATAGCGCGTCGTCCTTATATCAAGTCCTTTATGTTATGATTGATAATCCTATTATTTCGACCCCTTAGCTGATTTGTCTTGTTAATGCAATCTTGGATTGATGATGTGTTATGACAATATAGGACGATACATCTTTATACCGTGCCCTACATTGACTGACTGACTTACTGAAATGCCATTAGAATTTCTATACTTAAATAATTTCGATATATTAAGCATCCATCTAGTATCCTTCAATACTAGTAATTGCTTTATCTACTAAGTTCATCTATTTTCTTTAACCAGTTTTATTAATATCACTTTTTTCTCAATAATTTTCAATTAAACATAGAATTTATTGATAAATTGGCTGTGAAAGTACTGTATAACTATTACGCGAATTCATCTTATAATGGACAAGCTAATTTAGGCGATGATTATAATTCATTACAAAATATTCCTGACAATTGGGTATTACTACATCGTCAAATTCAAAGAGAATGTGAACTTCGTCCTCAAACTAATCATCCTAATATTGTTCCATTGGTTGGACATTTTATTGATCGTGCACCTCAAGTCAATTCAGCAAATAATTCACTTGTTCACAATGATAATTATAATGAATTTAATAATACTTTATTTTCTGGTCAAATTTCACAGTTTAGCCATAAAACTACTCAATCAAAATGTTGGCCAGGTGTAGAATGCTTTTCAGAAGGCTTCGACAATCGACCGTATACATTCTACATGTTGATGCCAAGGTAAGTATCTCTTTATTCTTAATACTATTATATATATGTAAGATAGTTGCAGTTCGTTATAAACGACGTAATACCTATCATGGATATGAGCATCAGCTAAATGTTTCAACGTCTCATATCCACACATCAAGAAAATAAATTCACAAGATGAAAATCTAAGGAGTTATAACAATAGTCATATCAACAGTCATGAGAACTAATGATATGGAATATGGCTCAAGAAGGCGTATGAGGTCGGGAATTATGAAATAATGGGAAATCTTAAGAGGTGGACATATAATGAATTTATCTTCACCATTACAACAAAATTTTCAGTTATGTTACCCAACCCCTCTAACCACTGTTTATGATCGTCGTCCGAAACGCAAAATAAAAGTCTTCATCTCCCAACAATCACTTACTTCATGGAATGATCCCACTTCTTAGTTTTCCCCCTTTTAGCATTGTTCCAACGTTCTGAAATCGCACATCAGGATATACGATAGTTGGGTATGTTTAATATATATCTTAATCACCTTAGTTGATCAAACTAACACAATGATCGTATGTGATTTGCTTCATGTATTTGTCTCTCAGGCTCTTTGGCCTTGTTCACATGTCATTAAAACTATCAATACTAATTAGGTTTCCTTTTTTGTCAAGCTTGATAACAATAAGTATCTTTTCACATAGAGACTAGGAAAAGTTTACCACCATCACATTTCTATCTATACAAGTTCTGTTTTATATTCTTTAAAGATAAGAAGAATACCTAACAGATTTTTTTCTGATATGGAGAAACTGGCGAAGTGATTTTCACAAAATTAACCTTCAGAATACTGGTTAGATGATAATAGTTTATTATTCATTAAAAAACATACCTAACTTGTCCCATTTCTATATGTCCAACAAAAAACGATAGTATGAGGTTGTGGAGATTGTTGAATTTCATTGAAATCGTGCACCGATCCAAGTTGTACCACCATTGAAAGCCTGAAAGGACTAGATGGCTGTTTCGTCCTAGTGTGGGACTCCTCATAAGAGAGCACCCACGACCCCGCTCTCGAAAATCGAACCCATGACTTTTGATGTCGCACATGAACGTCTAGTCTTTAGGCCAATGAGTAGGTATCCAACGGTTTTAATGCCTAACCTCAATCAGTCCATGCTATTGCACAACCATCCTTTATTGTCTCTAGTAAATTAGACTCAAACAATTTGTTCTCAATTAAATCTTGATCATTTCAATGATTTCACTCTAACCTTTCCATTATTTTTGTTCTAAAGATTTGAAGCAACTTTGGATGATCTTTTACGAGGGAATTTAAAATGTAACTTTGAACAATCATCAGCTGAAATAAATCACGAAGGTAGTATTGAATCTAAGCAAAATCAGAGTGATAATACTAATCTTGCGCATATTAGTCAGTATCAAAAAACAAATGTTTCTAATACTTTCACACCATCTTTTCAATTACATAGTGATTTACATTACTTATTTAATTCAAGCCTATCGAATTCTGCATACATTAAACATGGTGAAATGTATATTCCTGTAGAAGAGATTGTAGCTATAATTGCTCAGTTATTTGAAGCAGTTGCGGAACTTGAAGCTCATGGTATTGCTCATAGAGATATCAAACCAAATAATATACTTATACGCCGACGTGTTCCATTTTTTAGTACTAATCAAACTTCTGATATGAATAATGCTACACATAATGATTTTGTTCAATCCCATCTAAACTGGTTAAATGGTTAGTGTAATTTATGTGTCCCTTATTATTGTACCATCAATATTACTAAATATTTTAGATACATTTAGTTGTCTAATTTCATTTCATTAAGATCAAAAGGCGAAAATTTGTAAAAAAGAAAAAGATTTCACTTCCAAAGTTTGTTTTTGTACTGGTGACAAAGCATTCATAAAGTGACTTGGAAATGGTAAAAGTGTTTTAAAAGTATATTAAGATTAATACTAGGTTTTAGCGTGGCCCTAAATGCCCTGGTATGGCCGAGAGTGGGGAAAGT
Organism: Schistosoma rodhaini; assembly: GCA_944470415.2. Lineage (NCBI taxonomy): Eukaryota > Metazoa > Platyhelminthes > Trematoda > Strigeidida > Schistosomatidae > Schistosoma > Schistosoma rodhaini. The sequence goes on from OX104044.1 coordinate 4,617,661, forward strand.
TAGCTCTCCCTCTCGAAATGCTCTCACATGGTCACGCGTATACAACCATTATCAAGGAATTCCTACTCACTGCCTTCTCGCGGAAGAGGGTATTGTTCACGAAACTGAAAGGATAAAAAGCGAATGTCCGGCACTCTAACCGGGTCGGTGGACACGGTGAGTCCACCTAGAGGAGTTGGAAAACCCTGATTCCAAACTAATGATGCAAATGAGCTCCAGGATCCTTAAGGAACAAATGGTGTATGAACCAATTACTGGTCACCGGCTATCATGGGACTGCATCTCCTGACGTCGATCCATTGCCTTGTGGATTAGACCTCCAGGTCAAAAACTGAGGGTGTGGCCCCCCTAAGAAAACCCTCTGTTTCTGCTTGGGCACTTGGGTAATATCACAGCCCTTACACAAATCGAATGATTAATGTGGCGCACATTTATATTTGGTGCCTTCTTGTACCAATGTTTGTGTGTTTAAATAAATAAATAAAAGTTTTAGCGTTTAGCTAAAGGGATTAGCATGAAACACAAATTGTTCCTTAGATTATTCCCAAAAGTCTTCAAAAAATCCTAGCTGGATATTTGTCTTGTGTCAAGCAATTATCAATTATGGTTTCAGTGATCTAGAAGTTTAGCGTTCTCTCACAAACCGACAGTGTTATAAATGTATACTTCTGAGAAGTCCCCTACTATGACGAAATAGCCTTTTTCTCAGTACTTCCAGATCTTAAATGTTAATCTATCTAAGATCAGTTCGTGATTGGAACGATGAAAAATCATAGACTTCTCATAAATCTTGATTTTTCTTCATTCCATTTAGACAAAAAATTACAAATAATTAATTCACGTTTTCATGTTGCATTAACTGATTTCGGTTGTGCTATTCGAACTGGACATCATCATTATCATCATCGTATTAATGGTAATAATAATAATGAAAAAGAGTATCTAAATCATAGTGGAAATTTGGCATTATTAGCTCCAGAAATAGCACAAATCATTGATTCACTTAAAGATAATTCAAACAATATTATAACTAATAAAGATTATAAACATTCAGATTTATGGGCAATTTGTTACATCATCCAAGCCTCCTCCTCGGCTTCGATTGGTCGTACAATCTCCATTTAGCAGATATTCTTTTAAGTTCGATATGTAATCAAATCTATCCCACTATGTCTTCAGACTACTAATCTGAACTAGTGAATCAATATGTTGGTGTTTTTGAACCAAATCTGGATCATTTCAAAACTATGTGAGTAGCTTTGCGATGAAAGTCTAACACGTCCTCAGTGTTCTGATCTGAGAGACGTGTTTCGTATACATTCCCGGCGAAATTTGATAAAAAATTCACACAGTTACTTCCGTAAGGCGTTATCATAGAAGTCACTATAACCTGAGGCTCTCCTATTGTCGTCATAAAGAACTCTAATATCGTCACAAAAACTCTTACTGATTTATAAACGAGTGTCAATGCAACTTTTCAACATCTTTATTCTCTCCTAGTACCAGATTACCTATTTACTATTTCTAATGTTAGGTGGTGTCTCACGCATCAATGCTTTCTGGCAAAAGGGGACATATTTTAGAAAAATGCCATCAACCACAAAACAAATTGAGATTTCTTGCATTATAGTCTTTTGCTTGTGTGTATAGTTACATGAGTTTTTAAGTCTGATTCGTACACAATACTTGATTGTTATTATTGGTATAGTGGGAATGGATAAGAGTTTTGTGTCGACAATCGAACGTTAGTATATAAAGCATCTGAGTTATTGAGATTATCGTTATTGACATAGCTGAAATCACAACAACTTGGAAACAGTTATCCAGTCTAACTCTTGTCATTTTACCAGATACAATTATTAATGAAGCAATAACATAGCTCATTTAAAGCATCTGAGAAACGTGTCATTGAAATATTATCTGAAAACAATCAATTCACTCCCCATGTGTTGTTATTGCATTTGGTATCTGACTAACTTCTCCATCATAGAGGAATTTCAGAATTGAACTAAGAAAGGAGATGCAATGCCCGATCGTTCTGGCATGCATGTGAACTAAAATATTTAAATTATAATTAACATAAAAATCACTGTTTGGTATCCTTTGAAATTTCAGATCTCCACTCAACTTAATTTATCTTTGTTGTTCTCAGATGATTTATTTATCTCCACTTTCTTTTAGACATTTTCTTCAGTAAACTATACTGAAGATTCTTTGCCTGAACTTCCACATGAAGCACCAAAAATAATGACATGGATTTTACATCAATGTCTTAAACGTAATCCATCCAAAAGACCTAATGCTGATGAGATTGCAGATATTTTGCATACTTGGTGTCTTATTCGACATTTTCACACTAGACAAGAAGTTGATATTTTTAAAGATTTTTCTCAATATCCAATAAATCTTATGACAGATGTAAGTTTAAAAAACTAAATTACTAATAATTATCAGTATGACTGAATTTTAATAGTTGAATTCATAAATCGATCTAAGTTAGACCACCATTAAATACTTAGAAGCATTGGACAGCTGTTTCGTCTAAGTATGGAACACCTCAACTGTACACATCCATGATCCCGCACGCGGAACTCGACCCCATGACCTTCGATTTCTCAACCATTGAGCAGGCATCCAACGGTCTACCTTAGATCGACTCATAATTTCAACTATTAAAATTACTACAATCTCCACAAATTCCCATTCTGATAATACGATTAATGTTAAATACAGATTAATAAGTAGAAAATGGGGAGTTTTGGAAACCTCTACATTGGACTATATATATACCCCTTGTTATTCAGTTTTGTATCACAAATGGCCTAATTGTTTATAGACCGTAATTTCTTACTTTTAACATTTTGTATGGTCTTGTAATTGGTGTATATTTTTATATGAGTTTTGGAAGCAGTATAATAAAAGGTGAATTGATCGATTCTTCTCTTTTTCTAAGTGGATTTGTTGAGAACAGATGAAATTTTAGGTGCTCAACAAGCGCCTACACGCTTAGTAAGGGATATTTAGTGGGGTCACATAGAATTTGAATTCATGTTAACTAGATTTATCTAATTTCATAAATTGAGATGTAACCGATGTCGGTGATTAAAATATATCCACTTGTGATACGAAAACTCAACATGAAGTTACTACTGGAATTTGTAGTTCACACAATTACTTTCGGTGATGTATCATATTCCATAAACCAGTTGATTTGTTTGAGAGGTATTCATTGTTGACATACTCTTTACCTATGCAATACAATTAATCCATACTTACGTTTCTTGTTTTAAAATATTTTCATTCTTTTAATTGGCTTTTAGATTGGTTCTTTGACTGCAAAATTTAAAAACTCGACAAAATCTCATAAAATACAAAGTAATAAGCTCATCAATCGTTTGTGTGATCTCCTAAATGTATGTTGGGCAGGTGATTGGTTATCTGGAGCCGCTCGTCCTCCAAATGGTATACGCTCTCTGTTTTATTCACGAGCTACTCCTGGACGTTTGGCGCTTTGTTTAAATATTGTACACCAATTGGAGTGTTTCGATTTCCAACATATGTTGGATTCCTAACTACTAATATTAGTAGTCTGACTTCTTGAAAAATAATCCGAAAAACCTAAATTACTTATTCTTTTATGCTTATTTATTTACTACTTTCTTCATAATCCCTAATGTTATCGTCTTTCATTTACAGTCATTATATTTTACAGACTCTGCATATAGTGTCATCCTGTCTTACTCATAAAGGTGTATCGAATAATTTACTTTGTTCTGTCTTGCATTTGCTTTTAGAAAATAACCTATTGTTGTATTTTGTTCACGTCTTTCGTAGATCTCTTTCTCAGATTGAATTCCGTTTTAGTTGTCTCGAAAACCACATCTAGTTTATTTATTATAACATTTTGTCCTTATACCTTGGCGTAAAATAGCATGAAGAAACGTATGGTGAGAACTAGCTATCGATCAAAGTGACAATACTTACTTAAGGCCATTGATTTTTATTCAAATGACGATATTTCTTGATCTAGACAGTCACATTTGCATCAACTATCTAAACATCTCGCCAAGGATTTGCAAGGACATGATAGACTGGATGGAACTAGACATATCACGTGCCTGTGCTCACATTATGCCTCTGTGCAAAGCACCAAGTGAAAGATAATAAATCAGATTGGTTATTAGATAACGATAGTTATGTACGTTATCATGGGCTTGGTTCATATGGCTTTGTCCTAGGCATACGTCTCTACACTCGCATACCAGGTTGTCCACGTGTTTAGGAAGCATGTATATCAGCGGATGAATTTGACAACAGCAGAGAGTAACAGAGTCCGGTCAGTGTTTTTTTTCAAAACATGAATAAGACAACCATTTGTGTAGGCAAGAAGTATTTAATTCACTGGGATAACATAGTTAAAGTCGATTAAAATCGAAAGGGTGTTTCGAATAAGATTAAAAGTCACAAACGTACATTCAATGCGATGAGTTCATCAATAATAATATTTAGCTAGAGATGGCAGAAAATGACTTGTTATGTATGAATGAACGAATAATATTTGCATCAAACAATGTGAAAGTATTTAATTCATTCTTAACCACTATTGTAAGAATAAGTCTGTTCAGTAAAATATGAATTACTTATGAATAGTACTTTTAAAGACATTACAGAGAGTCAGAGTTCAACCCAAAGCAGATCAGAAAATCCATATGAGAAAAGAATTCTAGTAAATCACCCGGCAAACCGTTTTAACTGAAGACAAATTAGATAATAACGTCTAGTTTATAGGTTTTGAATTGGATATATCTATATAGTCTGAACCAGTTTTAACCTCGACAAGTGATTTCTGGATTTCCAATCCAGAAGTCTCACCGTTCATAACAAGTCAATATTAGGTTATGGTTCTACGACTTGAAATACTCCGCATAGCTTTCCAGTTCTCAATAAATAATTATAACTCGCCCTGAATAAATAACTGCTTGGTATGTAACCATCCACCCATTAACTGTTTGGTGACTCCAAGTATCTATTTATTGGTACAAGGAAACATCAGATTTATATGCGCCACACAAATCTCATTTGATTTGTGTGAGGGCTAGGATACTACCCGGGTTCCCAAACTGAAGCAGGTGGTTTCCTTAGAGGGCCACATCCGAAGACTTTGACCTAAAGATCTGTTCCACAAGGCAGTGGAGCATCGTGAGGAGATACAGTCCCATGGTAGTCAGTGACCAACGATTAATTCATACGCCATTTGTTCATCCAGGATTCTGGACCCCATGTGCATCATTGGTTTGGAATGGGGGTTTTCCAACTCCCCTAGGTGAACTAGCCGTGCCCCCCAACCCGGCTAAAGCGCCGGACACTCGCTTTTCGTCCTCTCGATTTCGTAAACAACAGTAATGCCACGAGAAGGCAGTGAGTAGGACTTCCTTGACAATGGTTTTATACGCGTGGCCATATAAGGGCATTTCGAGAGGGAGAGCTAACTCTTCCCACTCTTGGCCGTAACAGGGCATTTGAGGGCTAGGATTTTTCTGAAAGGAAGTTAAGCTAAAAGTTGATTGACGTAATCTACATTAGATGTGTCTCAAATTTGTCACCCCTTTTCTTAGAAGTACATTCGTGTTGTTAACTGAATTTTATCTTCCTCCGATGTTATACGCTGAGTGTCTGGCAGTCCAACATACCGCTTCTGCGATCATCCATATAAATCTGGAACCAATTTATTTTACTAATGCAACAAATATGCTCAGGTCTTAGTAGCTTGAAACCGGAAAATCCTTATATACGCTTGTTCGTTTCTTAATTGTACATGCTGTTTGTGTATTGAGTAATGCGTTAACGTAGGAAGATGGTTGCCCGAATTTGTTTGAACCATTGTGCGTGAATGTATGATTAAACGTGAGTTTGCCATGCTGAGCCCCTTGCTTGGATGGACTATCTATCTAGTGCCTCCTGGATTCCAGTGTTTGTCTAATGAAGTTATGTCCCTAAGTAATCTACGGAAATTATACAGTTATCTTAAACCCTCCTATACCAATTGACTTCCCTTCATACAAATTCTGTAGCTTACTCGACACTGATTCCGTTAGATTCCATAGAGTCATATTATTGTATTAAATAAATGACTGAACAACCGCTGATCATGCTGATTTCCCTAACTGTTATTTCATGATCTGACGTTCTCGCGAGACAAATCATGTCCGAATTCAGTAACACATGATGAATTATATCATACTTTCTGTTAATCATTTATTAAGTTTATTAGACTATAACTGGTACAACTAGATTGTGTGTCCTACTCAACTGCTGGTCTTGACTTACTATAGGATTAACTAGAATGATAAGCTTTCTGACTTAAGTGGCATTATGTTGGTGTTTCACCACCTACTATTCCGGCTCACTCCAATGGTTCGGCCAGGTTACTTTAGTATGGAACAAAGAATGGACAAAGTACTACCAGTAATTGCTGTAGGGAGAAGACTGTGCGAAGATTATGAGACAGAAATTTCGTATTAAATGGGAAAGACGCTTTGCCAACAAACTTTCAGCAAGTGTTTTCATCAAAAATTATTCCTCTGTTATCTTTCTTAGTACAAATAGCGAACCATTTTCCTGTATAACTGTCTCTATGGAGACACTAAAATCCCAAATCCTAATATCAATCTAATCATATCATCGCTTAAAATAAACTTTCCTGAATATATGTTCACCTAACCCTATATACTGGATCTTCGTATTACCAGATATTTTATCGCAAACAAATATTCACATACAAATTGGGCTTAAGAGTTAGCTCATCAGAAACATCAAACGTAAGCCAGAAAACAGAGAAAATGAAGCATCAATTCTTGGAGTTCTAACTTAACTTCGCATAGAAAATCTTAAGTGGTACTGCCTTTCCTATGCCTGGGTAAACGAGAGTTAGAGTAGTTGTGACATACTTATTTTTTATAAAGAACCTCTCGAAATCACGGTAAACTCCTTAAACTCTCTCTCAGAGTTTTAGAAGTTCTCATTCAAGAAAACCATGATGCTTCACGATGAAAGCCCAAGTTCTTTTGAAGTCATAAGCTAATTCCACCTTCTGAAAATCGGAGCAAAAATTCATCCAGTTATATGGAATGCCCAAATAATGTGCGAGACTTTTGGCTATTTCAAACAGCAGAGGAAGTGAGAATATATAACCCGGCGTTACTTGGTACAGGAGAAACTTACGTGAAAAATATAGGGATGAGGAAGGTTAACTTAAGTAAAGCTAATATTCTAGTTGCCAGAGTAAGATGCTCCACACTCGGAAAGCCGTACTGACGCCCTCCAAGGAAGCATGAAAGCGCGTATAGGATGGGAAAGTCAGTGTTGCACAATCACCAAAACATCTTTCAAAGTAGAGGTGATAGAAATTACAGTGAATGTCATTCAGTCCTGTGCACCCGCTAATTCTGTCAGCGAAAATCACAGAGATCAGTATTACAAAAGGTTATGGTCCATCGTAGAAGTGACCTTAGCTCCGAGGTCATGATAAACAGCACCGGGTATGATGATATCATGGCTTAAATGGACCGGGAGAAAAAAAGATGATGAGAGGCCCAATCTCATCGTTTTGAATAGCATGATTGCAGGTGGTAACATTCTCCCCACAACTGCACACATTAAACGACATGTATTTAATTGAACTACACTATAAAAAACCAGGGCGATTACATCAGCATGAACTAAGGAATCGAAAGGTCCAAGGGATATGTAGGAACAAAGTTAGGTTTCAAAATCGCTTCAGATAAACAGTACATTATGGTGGACGAGATGAAACTAGGGCTGAAGAACCATTTGAAAGTTAGATATTAAGAACCCCAAATGTTTAATATAGTCTACTATCGAGGTGCTAACAAATTCACCAAACTCTAGATTGCTCTCGAAAACACGTTCCATATCTATGGACATGCCAAGGTTTTCTCCGAATCTCATTATTCCAGACCGATTTAAAATCTCCATTTAATCCTAAAACATGTGAAAAATACCAACCACAGTCGTAAGGTTTATTTTGACAAAATCTTACAGTATATATATTATTGACTAGAATGGGAGAAGCAATATTTTAAATTGCACACCAAAACGTAATAGCCTACGAATAATTTATCGAAAAATGATATCAAGTAAAAGAATATATGTTCGAAATTCGCGGTCTGATAATTTGGAAGGACCAAAGTCTTTTATATGCAAATATTATGATCTGGATATAAAGATCTTAACTTCTAAAAAGTCCTCACGTTATGGCTATCTTATTTCATAATCAAAGGTTCAAAGCTTTCTTCTGAAAACATTCTAGTAATCTCATGCACCTTTTCAAACATTCCTGTCAAATTTTAAATTTCACATGCTCAATATATCGATTCAACCAGGGGTCTCTTCTAACCGAAGAACTAAACCCAAATACAAAGTCAACAAGCCGTATGCTCACCATGGACTTTGATCGAGACGATGTACTTAAGACTACTAGCATTTTAGACACCGAAAGGTTAACAGGATCGGACGAAATACACCCCCAAAATCCTAAGACAAGTGGCACAATATGTTTCTGCCACTCTCACCGTTATATTCAATATGTCACTTGGCCAAGGCGAGTTACCTACGGACTGGAAGGGAGCGACCGTCACTTCAATACATAAAACAGGACCAAGACAACTTCCATCGAACTATAGACCTGTCAGCCTCACTAGTGTTGTACTGATGATGCTGGAAAGAATAGTCAAAAGATCATAATGGCATTCATGGGAGCCAACAACTTGTTAAATCGAGGAAAACATGGTTTCAGAAAAAGTTTATCTTGCACAATAAACCTCCTTATAACAAGCGAGCAATCAACGAAGGCTGTAGACAATGGAAAATCAGTGGATGTTGTCTACATAGACTTTAGTATAGAATTTGATAAGGTGCTAACAGATAGGCTGCTCTTAAAGCTGGAAAATTTTGACACTGAAGATACGACTAGTATTCTTACTTTACAATTAGCTTCTAGTATCACCTTCTATAATCCAAGCTTTTTCCCGACCAATGGAAATCAGAAGTCAGACGAGAAGAGGTAGGAGAGATATACTTGATAAGTAACCAATATATCGAGAGGCGTTCGTTCTTAGCTGACTATGGAAACGTAGGAGCTGTGTCCCATGCCGAGTCGCAACGTGATCTGGTACGGATGCATGACCGAAAGCCTTCATTTAAACAAGTCCACTTAAACAACGTGGTCAGCATCCAAAGTCGAACACTTAATGAGCTATTGATTTTAGGGACTTATTTACAGCTACAACACTGATGGACGCCTCCTAAAATGTCTTGAGGATTTCCTGCAGGTTGTAGACAGCAAATAAGAATAAATTTCAAGTGCTCTGCCCGGAAACCAAAACCTAATGAAGTACCTAACGGTTATCCTAAGTTCTTTACTTCTTATACCATGTATAAATGAATTCTCAAGTATAGTAGAGTCCCCAGTGCTACTACACGCTGATGACGTAAAACCCTGACGTGAAATAACAGGAGACGTAGACACATGCCCACTTTGGGGAGATTAGAATATTGTGCTTGGCTGGTCTAAAGATTGGCTGTTGTCTATCAACGCAGCAAAGTGTCTACATGCACTTTGCGGTTACCAATATAAATATGTACAGTATAGAAGTGCCTGAACCCGTGGTCCGGTCTTACAAAGATCTTGGGGTGACGGTGATTCATGATCTTAAGACCACGGCCCACTGACGGGTAATTGTAGCTAATGGTTTTAGAACACTATGAACTATAAGCAGGACATTCACCAAATTAGATACCACCCTGGTCAAAATAGTATACACAACCTTAGTGAGAACTAAGCTTGAGAACTGATTTCAGGCATCAAGCTCTGCTTAGAAGGTGACTTCGACATCTTGGGAAAAGTACAGTATGCAACTATTCGTACAATTTCAGAACTTGGGGTTTAGCACATAATGAACTGTTTGAAGAGCTAGACCTTTTAACTCTTCCCTATCTTAAAATAAGAGGTGATCTGATTTTAATGTATAGAGTACTTAGAAATGATTTTGGACCTAATATATCCTCTCTTTTTCTTCACACTAGACCTGGATATCTCAAAAGACATAGCAGGCCAATAGAAAAGACAACAACAAACGAAATACCCGTGTCACACAGGTTTTCATACCGAATCATCAATTCCTGGAACCTATTACCCGAAGCAGTGATGTCAGCACATTCAATAGACTCATTTGAGTGAAGACTAGACACTCACAGAAGCATACTAGTAAAGGAATAACATTATGATCAAAAGCGTGAAGAACAAATCAAATTTTTAATTTTTCGTTTTTAATCAAAAAAATCTCAAATTGAAAAAATTCAGTACGTTTCGTAGTGATGAATTTATTCTATTGAGGGCTACTTGTTGTTTTACTACGTTGAATTTATGATCAACCATGTATGTGTTTTCCTCAGTCATTTTATTAGGCAGGGGGCGCTTTGTTCTGTAGTTAGTGTGAGATTCAAAATTTCATGTGCTTATGATCGGCAGCGTGATTTTTCCCAACCAAATCATGAACTGCCCTGAACCTTTTCCTTATTCATCTGGTAAGCACTTTGTTTACTTGTCACACTGTTCATGTGAAGATGTGATACTAGTGCTGTGAAAGACGATGGTAGTGAGATGCCGATTGCATCTCGCTTCCCCGCCTTTCCCGGTAAGAATCACTAGTCGTCTGCAATACCTCTTGCGCCGCAGTCAATATTGGCTGAAGGCATTGTTTTATTGTCACAGCCAGTATTGATGAACGGTGTAAAAGGCGCACGTCCGCCACTGCAGGTGGTGCGCGTCTCAAGGGACTGTGAAACAACGTAACTTTATGTATCACAGCCCTGCTTGGGACACAGCCTACCTGCTAAGACATCTCTTTGCCCCATCGCTCTTACCAACTTTGACTGAGTTATACTGCTCCTGTAAGCCTTGTATATCACAGTCCAAGCTTTGGTAAGTTTTGGTGGGTTGATCGACAGCTGGTTTTCATATATTTGATATAGTTTTTGTTCCAAAAGTTTCACTCTTTAGTCTTTTCAGCGAATTTTCCTCTGTCAATGCAGAACTGCATCGTCTTCAGTCATCGGCAAAATGGTGAGTTGATCGCATTGTTGAAATATTTTTTTAATATCCTTGAAATTTGGAATTTTCGGTTTGTTGTGTTTTTATTAGGATGTTGATCTGTCTATTCATTTGCACACTGTTCAACTACTTTTATGAAAAAACATGATCGCCGAGGGTAGAATATGAAATCAATGTCAACAGAATAAGAGTTATTGTATACCCTTCGACTATTAGTTCAGGTTATTTTCTCCACATGATTGCGTTAGTTATTCTTGTTTTTGCAGGATACGGCTAACGTAATTTCAGCCAACTGCGGTTCAGTAATTATTTGTATGTTATGATCAGATATTCACTTAAGTAAATTTTGGTCTTACTGTTGTCCGAATACGTTTGTATTTCTGTAGGGTGATGTGTGGTCAAGAGTATTCATAGTAGTGCCATCGAGAAGTATGTGAGAAATGTACACAGACATTTTGAAGGCTCATCACTCGGATGGCATTAGTCAAGTCATAGCCTTAAGCGAACTGTCAACTGAATCGATAACCCCAGGTGGTGTTCAATTGCATTTATTTACATTTGGAGGTTGTGATTTCGTGGGTGGATCTTCGAGTGCAAGTTCCGTTCATCGATTTGGAATATGCTGATGAAATAGTTATAATCAGTACCATGTTTTTGAAGCAATTGTGTTTGACGAAGAGGGACAAATTCCTTAGTCTTCTGAATTCCTTGAAGTAGACAAGTACATTGGGGATTTGTTTCTTCCTCTCACTCCAAAATGTTTCTTCAGGGTTTTTATCTGTCAACGCTTAAGCTTACCGCAACAAGTAAAATAACTGGTTGCGCAGACCACTTGTCTTGGAAATCTTACAATCCTGCTGGGTTGGTGTCTGACGAAATTCGAACATTGATTTCAAAAACTCAGTTGAGTCCTAACAACTTGTATCACTTGTCATGTGTAAGATGTCTGTACCGATTAACGGGCGGGTATACCGCTCTGCAGTCTGGTCCGTATTATTCTGCATCTGTGAAACATTACCTATGGAAATAGAAATTATCCCCAGACTGCCTATATTTGATCATAGGTGTGTTTGGGCATAGTCTAATACATGAGTAAGCATGCTTACGACAGGTATAAGGTACCAAGGAAGGATAACAATTCTCTTTATGAGGTTGTAATTCTTCATCGTTTGAGATAGCTGGGAATGTCGTGCATTATTTGCCGATACTGGGACTGACTGGTTGGAAAAAGCGGAGAGGTGGTCAGTGTACATGGTGTCGTGGTATGAAAGAAAGCTGAGAAGGGCTATCTTCTTTTGGGCCCCTGGCTGGGGCCCAAGAGATGGTGCAACACAGTGGCTAGAGACGTTATCACGTATTGCTCAGAAAAGAAGCCAGCGGCGATCCTGCTGTAAACTTTTACTTTCTTCATAAAGAGTGGTTATAACTTTCTTAAGTGAAAGAGTCTTCTGGTTGTACATTTCAGTCCCCCTTATCTTTTCATCTCTTCTCTTCCTACTTTCATTATTTTGTGTGGCGCATATGTACCTGGTGCCCTTTTGTACCAATATATATGTGTTTAAATAAATAAATAAGATTACCAAGTTAAATTCTATGCGATAATCGTGATGAGTGTTTAAGGTCCTGGATGAAATGGCTCTAAATCTGATCACAGTAGCTCAGATACATTCATTTTTCACGTTTCTCTGATTCCTGGGCTTTGATAGTACCGTATAATTTTTAGTATTTTCCACATCTCAGTTCCCCCCCATCATTTCTCTTCTCTTTTTTTCATTCTATGTTTTCTTTTATATATATATATATATATATATATATATATATATATATATATATATATATATGCATCTTATCCCTTTCTCTTCCCACTCTCATTGTTTTGTGTGGCGTATATATATCTGGTTCCCCTTTGTACCAATTTGTATGCTTTTAAATAAATAAGATAGCTGGGACATTTTGTATGTTAACTTAATCACCGGTTCCCTCATTTATTTCTGCCTGGAATAGGATGAAATCTAGGGACAATGAAACCGAAGGGCAAAATAATGGGATCGTTGACTGTTGATAGGTGTGGACTGAAATTCGTGCGATTATCATATCTTGTGAATCCAGACATTAGATGAAGTGGTTCAAAATTGGCCGTAATGGCGTAGATTCATTCATTGTTTGTCTTGCTTTAAATTCTGTTTCATTCTCTGGATTAATTTCTTTGCCTAGTCATGTTCTCAATATTTCTGGCATGATGGATGCTCTTACTACTTTTGTATTCATCTTTTACTGTGTATTTTTGTAACTCAGACACATCTACATCTGAACTAGATTCCACGTTGCTTATAACTGAATGACTATTGGTGCATTATACCTTTCTCATTGTAAACCACAATTAAATTAGCGTTCTGTCTTACTAATAAGTAAAGCTGTTAGTAGATATTACTAGACGATATATTACCGTCAAACGTCTACATATAAATAATTTTTTGCTTTATTTATTCTTATTATTCTATCTACAATAGCACTTTATTGTCTTATTATTATCTATTGTTTCATTATGAGATATTTTCACTGAGGATGGTTCGTGGATTACAAAACATTCGACTTCGTCATGCGATTTATTGTAATATTCATAACTAAGATTGGGGTCAACTCATTAAGCATACTCTTTATGGTTTATCCGGAATTTTTTAAAGATTCAAACATTGTTAAACACCTCTACCAACGTTAGTTTAAATGGTCGTTTACTATCATGAACCAGTGCCTCAGTGGTCAAGATGTTTGGTTTTTATTCACGAAGTCTTAGGCTTGAAATCCACATCATCTATATATCAGTTTTGGTAACCCGTTAGTATCAATAGCTGTCACACTTCATAAATATAATAATAATAATACACTTGAAGCATAGCTCAAAACCAAGTACATGAATCTGTACCTTATTAAAATTGATTGATTTGAAATTTATAACTAGGGTCATTTATTTATTTAAACACATAAATATTGGTACAAGGAAGCACCAGATATATATACGCCACACAAATCTCATTTGATTTGTGTGAGGGCTATGATACTGTCCAGGTGCCCAAATCGAAACAGAGGGTTTTCTTAGGGGGCCACACCCGGAGCCTTTGACCTAAAGATCTGATCCACAAGGCAGTGGAGTTTCATGAGGAGATAGTCCCATGGTAGCCGGTGACCAACAACAGGTTCATACGCCATTCGTTCCATCAGGATACTGGAGCCCATATGCACCACTGGTTTGGAATCAAGGTCTTCCAACTCCCCTAGCTGGACGCACCCACCCGGTTAAAACGCCGAACATTCGCTTTTCGTCCTCTCAAATTCGTAAACAACTGTAATGCCACGAGAAGGAAGGTAGTGAGTAGGACTTCCCTGGCAGAGGCTATATTACGCGCGGCCATATGAGAGTATTTCGAGAGGGAGAGCTAACTCTTCCCATTCTTGGCCATACCAGGGCATTTGGGGAAACTAGGGTCAAAACTAAATACACGAAATTAAGTAATTGAAATACTATTATCTATTTACTTGACTATATTCTATTAATTAAAATTATTTCAATAATAATAATATCACTATATATCAACTACTAGTCATTTAGTTTAGGTTCATAGATTTAACCTCAATAAGATTTTTTTTTTAATTTTATTTTTGACCTTTACTTTTTTTACATTTCAAGGTCAAAGAAAAGAAAACCTTCCTCTTGTGTTTACTTATGTCTTACCTTTTTCATTTTGTCCTTCTTTCTTTTTTTAAAATATTAAAAGTAGTAGTAGTATACCTCTTCATGAATATTTTTCATTGTATCCAACCGACTAATATAAATCATAAATTTGTCAGACAAAGTAACTTTTTTTTTTCTCAGAAAATACAAAAAAAAATAATCTGACTCATTATTGAATGTAAAACTTGGGTATATAAATTAAGATTTAGATTGAATTTTGTTTTAATTTATAAAATGGACACTCAAATTTAAAATTATATATACATTGAATTGAGTATCATAAATAAGATTGATCATTTTGATAAAATAAATAAATCAATAAAACCCTAGTGATTAAATTACTCCCTAAATGTACTGATACAGTGGGAGGGGTGGGGAGAATCAGTTCTCCTTATAGAAATACTCTCATATGGCTACATGTATATAGCCACTATTAGGGAATGAATACTCACTGCTTTCTAGCGATGGGGGTGTTGTTTACGAAATTGAGAGTTAGTCAGTCAGCTGCAACGTAGGACCAGGTACATATATGCATCGGTCCAAGTTGCCATACCTCACTCATTAGTACAACAAGATGAACACCGAATTCATAGAAATAGTTAATTTAGTGGTGGTAGCATATAAAAGATAGTTTGTATATAAGGATATAGTATAAGAAGAAAGACAGATATGAGGGAATTTTAATCTTAAGGTTTAAGGGAGGATAAAGTGTATAAACCTGGCCCCTAAATGCCTTGGTACGGCCGAGTGTGGTGAGAGTCCGTTCTTCCTCTCGAAATGCCCTCACATTGCTACGCGTATATAGCTTCTGCCAGGGAAAACCTACTCATGGCGGGGGTGTTGCTTACGAAATTCAGATGAGGAAAGGCGGATGTCTTGTGCTTTACCCGGGTTGATGGACACGGTGAGTCCACCTAGGGGAGTTGGAAAACCCTGATTCCAAATCAATGTTGCACATGGGCTCCAATATCCAGAGGGAATAAATGGCCACCGGCTGCCATGGCATTGCATCTCCTTACGATGCTCCACTACCTTGTGGATTATACCTTTAGGTCGAAGTCTCCGAGTGTGACTCCCTAAGAAAACTACCTGCTTCACTTTGGGCACCCGGGCAGTATCACAGCTCTCACACAAATCAAATGGGATTTGTGCGGCGCATATATATCTGGTGCCTCTTTGTACCAATATTTATGTTTAAATAAATAAATAAAATACGCCTGCTCCATTGTGATTGATTCTCAGCCATGTCACCTAGAGTCTCCAACCACTGGTTACGATAGTCTCTCAGACCCCAACCAAGTAGTCTACATCTACCAACATGGCTCAGACTAGGAGTTAGTGACTTCAAGCACTGATGCCACGTTTTGGTTTGGCCGCCCGTAACACGAAAAGCGAATGTTCAGAGCTTCAACCGGTTTAGTTGGGGGGAGTTGGAAATCCCTGATTCCAAACCAATGGTACACATGGGCTCCAGGATTCTAAGGAAACAAACGGTGTATGAACCAATTATTGGGCACCGGTTGTCATGGGATTGCATCTCCTAACGTTGCTCTACTACCCTGCGGATTACATCTCTAGGTGCAAAGCTTGGGGAGTGGTCCCCCAAGAAAACCACCTGATTCGGTCTGGGCATCCGAGCAGTATCACAGCCCATACACATATGAAGTGACTTGTGTGGCGCATATTTATTCGGTGCCCCTTTGTACCAATATTTATTTATTCAAATACATATATAACTCAGTTTTTAAGTAATAGATCATAGGCTCAAATATGACTCCAACTGATCTGGTCTTCGTCAATTCTCTGAACTGAGAAACAATAAAGATGAAGTACGTTAAACGCAAAATTGTTATTTCATAATTCAAAGACCATGATTAAGACACCTCTAGTTCTTGTGTATAACAAATGGGAATGTTTAAGTTTAACTAGTCTCTCATAGTACGAAACTTTGTAGAGGTTCCATGAATCAGCTTAGTTTTAGTTCATTAGACTCTTGTCAACAGTTGATTGCCTTTTTTAGACAGTAGGGTTATTTTTATACAGTATTTGAGTTTTGGTCAGACGAACACTAGGCAAGCTCAAGAATTTTCTAACACTTACGTGGCCAGAGCGCTATTACATGACAGTATACGGTATTTTCTGAATCTGATAGTGACTTTCAGATAATTGTGTGCATGAATGGCCTGATGCTCAAAATTATTCATTGTGTTCTTTCCCGTACCGTTGTGATAAATGTGGATCATAATGCAGTTAAAAATATTAGCCGATAACTGTGAAATTCTGGAAGATTCTGCAGATTTTTCGAAGGTTCTGAACGATCCCCTTCACTTCATCTATATCGTGATATTAACATTTACATAGGCTTGTTAAGTTTTTAAGTTTAATTTACTGAAATTTCATAATTTCTTGGTTGTCATCAATGGGAAGATTCGAACAAGTAATACCAGGAGAATTTAAACTTCACTCCATTGCACAAGCAAGTGGCTATCAGGACTCAGTAGCTGAGTGGATAACGCGATGGCGTTTGAAGCGAAAGGTACTGGGTTCGAGTCCCAGAGTGAACATCAACACTGAGATGCAGGTGCATCCGGCTGACGAGTCATAAATAGGACGAAACGCGCGTCCTGGATTTCATCGCTAGCCACTATCCCTCTTTACTTACAATGCTTGTGAATTAAGGCTATATAGAGGCAATACGCACAGTATGCACATATGCCAATAAGAAACTGACCAGTTGCAGTCCTAAAAACGTCAACGGGAATATTCAAACAAGTAACACTTAGTTGTCATTAGTTTCTTTTAATTTTACCTATCTATATTTCTTCATATAGACGTAACAAATAAGGGTTATATACTCTATATTAAGTTATACTTTGGTGCTTGAGAGATGGTCATGTTGCATCAATCGAAACTAAAATAACGAATAGAGAGAAGAGACTTCTTTTCGATTGGTTTTTCATCATCATCATATATATGATTTGCAACAATGAAATAATACTCTTCGAGTAGTCTTGTTACGTAATAGTTACATAATCTTACAGTGGTGATAAAATAAAACAGAGTAATTAGAAGAAAGAGGATTAAAACAATCAAAGTAATTATTCGGAAAATGAAACAGTCACTACATTGCATAATATATACGAAGAATCAACAAAATATTTTAATGAGAGGTCAGTGTTATAGTAGTTGCGTAAGAATTATGAGACGAATATTGAGACTGTAAAAATACAGAATTGAGAGAAATTGAAAAACATTTTTGAGTGTTTTTGATAGAAAGAATTAATTGAAAGTTCAGCTAAAACTCACTCCTATAACTATGACTAAGGCAATGAGAATGGTTGTATAAACTTCTTTTGAAAGCAAAGGTAAGATTTTTGAAGATGAATTCCAATATCTTGAGGAATGTGGAAAGAAGAAGTCGTAAATTTGAAGGAGGATGGTGGATAACCTTAAAAACTTTAATCAGGTGAACTCCAGTCAGTCATTCACAACGTAGAACTGCGTACGTACGTACGTACATCAGTTCGAGTTGCCACACCACATTAGCACCGAGATGAAGTTGTCCATTCAAATCCTATATTGGAAGAAGTAGTAAGAGTATAAGCATCATGTGAAAGATTAGGGTTTGAAGATGTTATTCAAGGAATATAATACAGTGAAATAAATTTGGAAAGAGAAAAAAGATAAAGACATGAATTCAGAAGATTAGAATTTGGGAGAACGCAAAGAGTGGATTCACCTTCGCCATTTCAAACGATTTTGAGCCATGCCATTCAAGGTATCTAACCATCGTTTGCTATCATCTCGCGAATCCCAACTAGGTAGTCTACACCTACCAACACGGCTCAGTCCAATTGTTAGTGACTTCATGGATTTGTGCCACATTTTGGTCTGGCCGCCCCTAGCTTTCTTCCAACCTACTCCTACACCATGGAACATTGCACTTTTGGGTAGCCGGTGTTTGGGCATATGTAACACATGTCCCAGCCATCTCAACTGATGAAGTTTCACTACTTCATGAATCGATTTGCCATCCTTACCTAGTACCCGTTTCCTAACAACTGCATTACTTACTCGATGGTCCCAGGATATACGAGCAATGCTTCGAAGACACCTATGATCGAATACTAGTAGCCTACGAATAACCCCAACTTTTATCGGCCATGTTTCACTGCCATAAAGTAGGACGGAACGAACTGCTGCACAATAAATCCGTCCTTTTGTTGCTAGACAGATATCTCGCCTACGCTATAAATGACGCAAGTTGGCAAAAGCTAGACGAACCTTCTATATCCGTGTTGAGATTTCGTTACACACCTGACCACAAGGGCTGATGAGACTCCCAAGATAAGTGAAGCTGTCGACACGCTCAACTACTTCACTCCCTATCATTAGTTCAGGTGTCGATGCAACCCAATCCTGAAGTAACATTTTGCACTTCGAGGGAGAGAATCGCATTCCGAACATGCCTGCATTGTTGCTTATAGTGGTCAGAAGACTCTGAATTTTGTCAGCGTCTTCACCGAATAAAACTATGTCGTCGACGTATTCTAAGTCTACAAGTGAGCCTCCTGGTAAAAGTTCAACTCCTGGAGATTGAGATGATGAAAGTGTTATCTCTAAAAGCATGTCAACGACAAATTTAAACAAGAATGAGGAGAGTGGACATCCCTGACGAACATCACTTGAGGTAACCAATTCTGATGACATTTCGCTATAGGCTCTAACTCGACCAGTTGTGTTCGAGTAGAGAGCCTTTATGAGGTTAATGTACTTCTTTGGTACTCCTTTCAGTGACAAACACTGTCATAGAACCTCACGATCAACGGAGTCGAATGCCGCCTTAAGGTCAAGAAATACTACTATTGTGGGACGTCTGAATGTATGTCTATGTTCTAGGACCTGACGTAGAGTGAATATCTGGTCTATGTAACCACGTCCAGGTCGAAAACCAGCCTGGTGAAGTTGATGTTCTTTACTCAAACAATATGGATTTTGTTCTGCTCTGCGATGACAGACTTGCCGAATTGTACACCCCATATTACTGGCTCCTCAAGGTCAGTTGAATTGACAAATACACATAGATGTGGCGAACTCTGGCAGTCTGTTTTTATTGATGGTTTTCACTATCGGGGTTGTAGAAAAACATTCATTTTGGCTGCAGTAAATGTTTTCTGTGTTCAATTTCTTAACATCTTAGTTACAACTTCCTCAGGATATCTATTCCTACCAAGCAGGTTACGACTATTAATCAATCCATCTACAATTGTATTATCAGAGTATTGTCCAACCGCAGATTTTTTATTTGTCTCTCTTTTAAATGTTTCATTTACTCTTCCTGTTAGATGGACATCTAGAAACGATGTGCTATTATTCTGTTCTTCCATTAGTATAAAAGTAATCAATGGATGAATGTTATTAAATATATTTAGTAAATTATCGTTTTCATGTTTCTATGAAAGTATCATCTATATAGCGACAGTAAGTTGCTAGATGACTTATTGTATCGTTCAGTGGTCCATTATATAATTTTAAAAGAAAAACGTCTACCAGTAGAGAACTCATTGGTAACCCCATGGTTACATTATTCAGTTGTTTGTAGTATTCATTATTGAATCCGAAGCGGATATCTATTGAGCATCTGAAAATTAACTGTTTTATTGAGGATACATGAATTAAGGTTCCTATACGCCTCTCATTTGGTTCACTATAAGTAAAATCCACTATTTCCAGTAGAGGAATGTTAGTGAATAAGGAAAATTCATCTAATGATATCATGAAGTGAATTTTGACCGACGGATTTTTGATATTATCAATAAAATAAAATCGGTTATTGAAACTATGCTTAATAATTTATTTCTGCAACGGTTTGAGAATTCTCACTAACCATTTTGATATAGTATGATAGGCTGAATTATTCATGTCTAAAAGGGGCAAGCTACTTTCATCTTATTTTTCTTGCACATCTCAACATTCCTAACATCTTTTCCGAAATATCTTACGCCTGTTACCCCTCGTGGAGGAGCACAGACTGTCCATCTTTCCGAAATAAGACCTTGTTTAATTTATCTCAATCAGTCTGTTAGTTGTTTTCGATCCGGTTTACCACATCGTTCTTCACTACCAGTTTCTAAAATTTACTCCTATAATTTAAAAAAACTTTCATCCTGTCAAAATGGTCGTTTTTATTTATAATCACTACATCGTAACCTTTGTCAAATAGGACCAAACATATGTTCGTGACTTCCTTGCTAGCCAAAATACATGTATTCTGTACAGATTTTTCGTTTTACTTCATAAATTCAAATTGGTGATCACCTACAAGGTAATATAAGCTCAAATCCAGCAGCTTTAGGTTTTGTGACAAGTGCAAAATTTTTAAACTACTGACAAAATCCAATGAACCACATTTTCAAATTCAATCAGTTCTTTAAATGACATGATTAGCATCTAACATCATAGGTAAGCACTGTCAAACTGTTCGAATCTAAACTGAGACAGTTACACAGTACTCCCTGTACTCCAATAACTCTTTATCATTCTTCTTTACAAGATGAAATTTATCGCTGAATTTAAAAAAATCTTCACAATAAGGCCCTATATATATGAGTGTTTGGATTCTTAAATACTTCAGAACAATCCTATATCATTTAGACCGTCAGTTTTCAACTACATACTTCGAACATCTGTTTCTGTCCATTAATATTACAGAACCCATATATCACATAAACGTGTATAATTCATAGTACAATACGCTAATTTACACATGACTTAGCGGAGATGTTTTTTATGGCTTCTTTCTAAAAATTGTACTATATATATAATGGTGTATAGAAATAATTATATAACAAACATATTGAGATTGTAGAGATTTGTAACTAAAGTGGATGGTTTTGTTCTCTGAACTGGATAGTTTGGTCGTGGAGCTTTCATCGTTATTCTGAACAACATCATCAGCACAAACTTCAGGTAGCAGTGAAGTGTTTGAATTTCTCCATATATGGCTCACAGAGATACAACTAAAATGAAGAAGTAAACAATGATAGGTTTAAGGTCAACAGGAACCAATCAAAATCGAGGTCTACAGGACAAACTGTGAGATATATGTAAAGAAATTCGAACACTTCACATCTACCTGAGGTTTGTGTTGACGATGTCGGTCAGAATAAAGATGAAAACTCCACAACCAAACCATCCAGCTCAGAGAACAAACCTCCATCAAAAACAAACATATTACATTTATCTAAGTCAAGATTTTATCAGTATCGTAGAGAAGGGATAAGCTGTAAAGAAAACACATTTTCTTCAATTAATTATTGCATTAATTCAAATTTTTTCAAGGTAAAGCAATAGATTGAACCATTTTCTTTTGTACACATAGTTCTGTTATCTCTAAAATGTGTAAGGACGAATTCAGAAACATATAGAAAACAGAAACGTCGTGTATTTGGTAGGTAGTAAAAATTTAAGTTATCCATGTGTTGTGATAGAATCCCTAGTGTTAAAGAGATGTTCTATAATAGGATTTCCAATAGAACTATTGCCACCCTTCCTAATTTCTTTATTTATTTATTTGAACACATAAATATTATTACAAGGAAGCACCAGATAAATATGCGCCCCACAAGTCTCATACGATTTGTGTGAGGGCTGTTATACTGCCCAGGTGCCGAAACTGAAGTAGGTGGTTTTCTTAGGAAGCCACACCCGGAGACTTCGACCTAAAGGTCTAATCCACAAGGCAGTGCATCAATGTCAGGAGATGCAGTTCCATGATAGCCGATGACCAACGATTGATTCATACGCGATTTGTTCCCTCAGGATATTGGAGCCCATGTGCACCATTGGTTTGGAATCAGGGTTTTCCAACTCCCCTAGGTGGACTTACTGTGTCCATCAAC
The DNA here is from genome assembly GCA_944470415.2 of Schistosoma rodhaini. Taxonomy (NCBI): domain Eukaryota; kingdom Metazoa; phylum Platyhelminthes; class Trematoda; order Strigeidida; family Schistosomatidae; genus Schistosoma; species Schistosoma rodhaini. Next base: position 4,640,423 of record OX104044.1, read on the forward strand.
CCGGCTAAAGCACCGGACATTCGCCTTTCCTCCTCTGAATTTCGTAAGCAACACCCCCGCCATGAGAAGGGAGTCAGTAAGAATTCCCCGGTAGATGTTATATTCGCGTAGCCATGTGAGGGCATTTGGGGGCTAATTAGATGTGAACAGTTAAAACCAACTCCCAGTAATAATTTCCCAAGATTATTATCATGAACAGTCATAGAACGAACGAATAACATTATTACTGTCAGTGACATCTAGAGATTATAAATGTGGCCATTCTGTTTCCATTTTTTACCTCTGTTCTTTTACCACTGATAGGTTTAATGGGCAAGAGAGAGAGAGAGAGGGAAAGAAATCGTCAAATGGGAAATTTAGCTCTTTAATAAACTTTTTTTTCTCATTATTTTTATTGAGGATGAAGTGATTAGAATAAAAATTCCCCAAAATTCTGTTGATTCATTCTCCGTATTTTCGTCATCCATAATTAGTAATCGACTGCCACTATTAATATATGAATCGTTCCTCTTTCATTGATTAATAATATTCATAAATAACACAATACAGAAATATGAATGTTAAACAATTTAATAATGAAAGTTTGAAAATACGCTACATTACTACTAACAGTTAATATGTTACATAGATACAAATCAAAGATAGATTTGATTAAACTCCAATCACTCGAATGGTAATAAATAGTTATTTTTCTTATTGTTTTAAACTCTTTAAATAATCAGAAAAGAGTTTTGTGAAGATTTTAATCATTTTATATAGTTAAAATGAATTACTGATGATGAGTCCCATAATAGGACGAAACAGCTGTCTAATGCTTTCAACTTTTCCATGATGGTCTAACTTTAATTGACTCATGATTTCAATTATATATCTTTAAATAATACTTATTCTTGATCCTATTTTTAAAGGATCAAGTTCATCCTGATTTATATTGTTTATCTAATAAATATATATTACCATGATTCATATTTCATTTTCAATTCACGATGTAATACAACATTCATATAAATCATTATCATTGGTTCACTTCATTTGATTTGGTCATACAATATAAATAATGTACATAATAATACAGATATGTTTCTAGGTTTGAATAATACAAACAATAATAATCATATTATCAAAGCTTTTGTTTATTTGAATACTTATTTGCCTATGAAAACTGGTCGAATTCAAGGTCACTTGGCACCATCTATTTGTCTAACTACACAAAATGGCATAGATAATGCTAGATAGAATCAATCAGATGTATAGTGTAAACTTATAGTATGATATCAACCTTTATATAGAAAATATGTGTACTTATATACACATGCATATATACATACATATATGCAAATTTGGATAACAACAGTCATACATAGTGATTAAATTATAAATAAATAAAAAAAACTCATTTCATAATAGTAGAACTGCTGACAACCATGCTTGTTGAATGAATAGGACAGTGAGAAATTTTAGTTGGAAAACCCTATTTTTTACTAAGATATCTCTCTTTCTTTTTGTGTGTATAAACGAGTAAGTATACAAACATTTTCACATCAGATTATAATGTTACATTCCATTCTGAGTACTGAATAGGATATCGTATAGTAAAAAATATACTACTCACTATCATAAGTAGTTCATAGATAATAACAACTGAGTGTATCTATATAGTTAAGATCATGAGTCAATTGAAACTAAACCACCATGGAAAAACCTGGAAGCACTGGAGGGCGAATTGTACTATTGTGGGACTCCTCAGCAGTGCGCATCCACGATTCCGCCCCATAGGATTCGAACCCAGGACCTACCAGTCTTGCTCCAGAGCACTTAACCGATAGACCACTGAGCCTGTTGGCATCCAGCGGTGTTAATGTTACTGGCTCCATGAGGTAATTCCTGGAGTTGTAGTGAGAAACACTAACCAGTGGAGATCAACAAGGTCTGTTGGGAGATATCAATGGTGAGTGGTTTCTCGATTTCGTGGATTGGTTGAAGTTAGACATTAACACCATTGGATGCCGGTTGGTTCATTGGTCTAGAGATTAAGCGCTCGCACTCGACACTGATATGTCCTGAGTTCGAGTCTCGCGAGGCGGGATCATGGATGCGCATTGCTGAGGAGTCCCACAATAGGACGAAACGGGTTTCCAGTGCTTCCAGGTTTTCCATGGTGGTCTAGCTTCAAATAACTCATGATCTTTACTATATAAAATTACTAAAATCTCCCCAAAAACCCCTTGTGATAACAACTAAGTGTATCTATCCCTTAGTATTTTTGTGAACTAAATAATTTAATTTGTTGCTGAAAATGAATTCATACTTATTGATATACAGTTGACAAATAAATCATGTCAGAAGGGGATTTTATGGATATTATAATAATTTTAATATTTAAGATATGTCAAGCAATGGAGTTCAACCGGGTCAGTTGTGAGATAGTAAGTCACTGAAGACAATGCTGGACGGTTGCTCAATTTCGTGGATTGGTTGGAGTTCAATATTAACACCGTTAGAAGTCGGTTCAATGGATTAGGGGCTAAGAGTTCGTTAGCGAAACCGATAGGTCCTGCGTTTGAATCTCATGAGGCGGGATCGTGGACACGCACTACTGAGGAGTCCCACAATAGGACGAGACGGCCGTTCAGTGCTTCCAGGTATTCCATGGTGGTCTAGCTTCAATTGATTAATGATCTTAACTATTAAAATCGATAATACTCCGTTAATTTCCATACAGTCAATAATTATGATTCAGTAAATATATCTCTGCTATAAAGTCCATCATTTGATTATCATAAATTATATGACTCATGTCACTAATTTCATGATAGAGACTATAGATATGCCTTACTGACGAATACCAATTTACATATCTTGATGGATTTCTAACAATTCACTTCACTCACCTGAAAAATAACACAACTTTTGTCAATATCAAGGCAGTTCCATAGAAAGAATACATGAACGGGTCAGGATACCCATTTCCAAAGCTTCACACGTCTTCAATATAAAATGAATTCGGTTAAATGTCTCAGCCATAAAATCAAGTTATTATGTTCTGAGGATAGTGTGGACAGAGAAATAGATATACTGAAGTACACATTACGAAATAATGGCTATCCAGATAATTTTATTAGAAATTCCTAGTAGAAGGCATTAAAAAAGATATTGTAACTCAGACAGTAAAAAAACTTAAATCTCAGACTGGACTTTAAAGAAGACAGAGGATGATATTTTAACACTTCGGCTTAAAAGATCCGTTGAAAGGAGGCTTCACGCCGCCAAGCTACATATAATTTTATTAACCAAACTAGTACTTATACAAAAAATCAAGGATGGGTTATCGATGATGAGCTACTCTATGTGTGTGTACCACTTCAACTGCTCCTGTGGAGCTATTTGCATAGGTTGTACTCAGAGGACTTTATCCTTGCGAGTTCGTGAACATGTGCCAACATGTTTGGGAAAAAGAGTTACTAAATCGATCACCGTTGCTATTCTTTCTCACATGGTTGATAGTAAACATCATATCAAAATAGGACAAGCTTTCTTTGTTTTACATCAAGTTCCAAAAAATCTGCCTCAAGGAGCTAGATTATGGTTCCTCTACATAGCCGAAGCCATCTGAGTGAATTCCAGAAAATCGAACTTATGTATCCAGGAGACGTTTACCTTGTTTACCTTGGCCTACGACTGGATCACCGGATACCTAAAATGAATATTACAAACCTCTTACCCCCTTCCCCTTTTTTGATTACATCTATCCTAATCTTCACATTCATCTTTCCAATTCACATGAACTCTTTTTTTACCGTAATTACCTTGATAATACCCCTCTTATTACATATTATATTGTTGATCACTAACTTAGATGATCTATGTCGAATGATTGGGGGCCTGCTAGAGTTAGATGGGAATATTGTGACCAACTAATTTTGAAGTCACATTTCGCGGTCAGCACCTTACGTAGATCGCCTCATCGACGTATGAAGGTACTATGGATGCTCTGAAGATTGTACAAAACAAAGGACATTATTACAGAAATATATTAATGAGAGTAGGTGCAAGCGAAAGTGTGATCACCACCATATGAACCAGTCCATGGCATACGATTAACTGATGCACGTTGGTTGTGCTTGACTGCGCCGGGGATCGATGAACTGTTCGATATTCAGTGCCCCAACTGCCATATGATTTGGCTAGAGTTCAGTGGCATTTCATTGCCTCTACAATATTCACACAACGACATTATTATTACAACTATTGCTAATATCATTATGAGGTCATTTAACAAGATGAAATTCTCTTGCTGTATACTTTATTTATTCGATTTTTTCATTTTTGCTATATTACCATTATACTGATTGTGATTTGATACTTTACTCCAAATCATTCTGACATTTATTAAATGACCTTTCTAGTTTACAAATGACACAATTTGGGAGTATAGATGTCATAACAGATGGGAAAACGTTGACCATTTTTAACATATAACATTGTCGAATTCATTCATACATGCTTATGGCCTTTGTATAATATCCCAATAATTATAAACTTATAACTATAGAGCCTAATGATGAAGTTATTGAAAACAATTGTTTGCTCAGATATTCTTCACTTTTGAATATCAAGTCAATTCGACGAGTAAACACATTACAAATATTTTCATAATTGAAAGCATGAGTCGATTGAAGCTGAATCATCAGGGAAAACCTGAAAGCACTGCTTTAAGGCCGTTTCATCCTATTATGGGACTCCTCAGCGGTGTGCATCCACGATCCCGACTGGCGAGATCTCAACCCAGGACCTATCAGTCTCGAGTGCGAGCGAACAACCACTAGACCACTGAGCCGAGCGTCATCCAACGGCATTAATGTCTAACTTCAACCAATCCACGAAATTGAGCAACCATTCACCAATGTCTTCAGTTAGTTACCATCTCACAACAGACATGGTTGTACTCCACTGGTCACTGATTCTCACAATAGGAAGAAACAGCCGTCCACTGCTTCCAGGTTTTCCCTAGTAATCTAGCTTCAATTGACTCACTCTTTCAACTATGAAAATACTAAATCTCTACAAAAAAAACCTTCTGATAACATTACAAATATGTTGATTAGCTTTTTTTAAAAAAATCTGTCACCATTACACATTTATCGATCATGAAATGGTACTTTGACTTGCTGACATTGTTTTACCTTTATCGTTGACCAGTTTGATAGAATGTGAAGGATTCACTATTACATAACTTAGGATCTGGTATATATATGTGTGTCAAAATTGACGTCATCAAGTCAAAGGAAGCAATGAACAAGAGAGAAATTAAAATATGTGGATAACATTACTATGAACGGTGATGTGAAGTAAATTAAAACAAGTCTACAGAAACGAACGAAAATTATAAAATAATATTTTTTTCAGGATGAGTTTCAATCTATAATACATAAACATCTTCAATGATTGAAGATGGATTCATTGATATAAAATAATAAATCAATTAGCCAACAACTCAAACCCTAAGGATGTCAATGAGCGATTGTTTTTACCTAGTTTAAACCAACTGTTCAACATTCAAGTTCTATAATTCATATAAATATACTAAATAAGGTATTGTGGAATATTTCGGTTTTACCAGTTTGCACGAGTTCAGATATATTTGTCATTAGTTTTTCTAGAGTATAGATAACTTACTTACTTACGCCTGTTATACCCAATTGAGCATAGGTCGTCGACTAGCATTCTCCAACCCACTCCGTCTTGCGACTTTCTTTCTAGTTCTATCCAATTGTTGTTCATTCTTCTCATGTCTGTCTCCATTTCTTGGCGTAACGTGTTCTTTGGTCTTCCTCTTTTCCTTTGGTATTGAGGATTTCATCTGAAAACTTGTCTTGTTACGCAATTAGGTGATTTCCTCAATGTATGTCCTATCCACTTCCAGTGCTTCTTCCTGATTTCTTCCTCTGCTGAATACTGGTTTGTTCTCTCCCACAGTAGAATGTTGCTGACAATATAGATAAAGAAAGAAATAAACTAAACTTTAAGATGTCTTCATTGAATGCTTGCAATATTTAACGTGATAACAAATTTTAGAGATTTGACTAAGTACGCGGGATTAAATAATTAAATCAAAACAAACAAACAAACATTATAGTTGACACAAATGAAAATTTGTAGAAACTTTTGTAATATTTAAACAATATAGAAAGTAGTTAACTCAAAGATTTAAACAAACTATTTATTTGCGTCTTTGATAGATAGATAGATAGATAGATAGATAGATAGATAGATAGATAGATAGATAGATAGATAGATAGATAGATAGATAGATAGATAGATAGATAGATAGATAGATAGATAGATAGATAGATAGATAGATAGATAGATAGATAGATAGATAGATAGATAGATAGATAGATAGATAGATAGATAGATAGATAGATAGATAGATAGATAGATAGATAGATAGATAGATAGATAGATAGATAGATAGATAGATAGATAGATAGATAGATAGATAGATAGATAGATAGATAGATAGATAGATAGATAGATAGATAGATAGATAAACATAACTGATATTTAATATTTTTTTATTACTGACATGGTAATTAATTATAATAAAACAAAAATAGATAACGTGTAGTGATAAATTTATTCAGTTACATAAATCGACTAGATTAACTGAAATCAATCAGATCGGTATACGTTAACTGTTAAATTAACTCTTTAAATTGAAATATGATCAATAGTAAAGATGGATAGTGGCTAGCAGTGGAATCCAGGACGCGCGTTTCGTCCTATTTGGGACTCGTCAGCTGGATGTACCTGCATCTCAGAGTCCCAGAGTGAACATCAACTCTGAGATACAGGTACATCCAGCTGACGAGACACAAATAGGACGAAAAGCGCATCAAACTGGATTCCACTGATAGCCACTAGCCATCTTTGCAAACAATGCTTGTCAATTAAGGCTATATCGAGGCAATACGCACAGTATGCACATATGCCAATTAGAGACTGACTAGTTACAGTCCTAGCACATCGATGGGAATATTCAAACAAACAATACTAAATGATCAATAGTAGCTGAGTAATGTTGAATTTTCCTATTTATTCAATCAAAAGATTATTTTCAAAATGGAGGTTTGCAGAGATTGTAATATTTTAACAGTTGAATTTATGAGTTAATCTATACAAGATCATCAGGTAAGTAGTGCTCATATACTCATTCAGCAAGCGCGGGTTTTGTAAGGCCAATGTAACCTGCTCCTCAAGAACAAGTAGACTGATAGATGGACATGATTCAATGAGTTAATGAACTTTCGTTTCTTCAAGACTTCCTGTAGCCAAATTTCTCCAGTGTTAAGATAGAAATTTAATTGTAAATCCCAATAGATTAATAAACTGTACGAAGCGACCATACTCATTTTGGTCACATTGCCTTTATAGCGCAACATTTTTGAGTGATACAAGTTACTAACTTATTTGCTCAAAAAGTTGGGTAAATATGTTGGAGTTATAGTAGTGTTATTCAAGGTCAGTTGTGTGAAACAATTCTACATAATGTATTAAAAACAAAGGGTTAATTATATTCTGGGCAAACTTATCAGTTGGTTGAATTTACACATTAACACCGCTGGATGTCGGCTCAGTGTTCTAAAGGTTAAGCGTTCGTGCGCGAGACCGATAGGTCCTGGGTTCGAATCTCTGGAGACGGGATCGTGGATACATACTGCTAAGGGATCCCATACTTAGACGGAACGGCTGTTCAGTGCTTCCAGATGTTTCATGGTGGTTCAGCTTTAATTGTATTCAACTATTAAATCACCAGTAACGGTAAAATTCCTAATATGTCCAATTTAGCTCATGAATCATCGATAAATTATCAATTTCCTTGACTTTAAACATTAGTGGTCTTGAGTGCTGTTAGAGGTATGAGGGCAGTTATCACTTCCCGGTCGCCCACACCGTGAAAGGGTTCTTCTAGAGGTACCTAAAAAGGAAATTGGGTTAGAGGTGATCTTAATGACCTGAGAGCGTGACCGCAGTGCCCAAGGGACAACTGCTTGAGGTCGGTCACACACGACCTTTTTGTGGGTAGTTTTTGTGTTAGCTCCGTACTTGTTGAGACCTTATCACCGGAAACGGATATCCATGGGATAAGGCAAGGTGTACATTTTTAGGGTCGACCTTTTCTAACCCCACCCCTCTTCGTTGGAAGGCAGCATCGCTGCCATGCTGGTTGTCTGAAGGAAACACCTTAGTGCTGCCACACCTCTGCACAGTCAGCAGTACGACTTCACCTTCGGACCTTGGGTTTGCTGCTTTTAGTCTTACCGCTCTTCAACCGACCTGTCTGGCATGGTAGGACCTCGAGGAACGATTGTTTCAGCCAGCATAGCTCCATTGGTTCATCACGATAGTCAAGCCCGACCACGACATGAAGGTAGCAGCATTGATTTTGAACATACTTCTTGTTAGTTCATGTCACCAGAAATCGGAAAAACATTTATTATTTATTTTATTTATTTTATTTATTATTTTTTCTCATGTTTTATTCTATTATGTTACTAAATACATTTTTGGAATATTCAATTAATCAGACCTGACTTTGTTGTTGTTGTGTGTGTGTGTGTGTACAAGTTGGAGGTGAACAGAATTGATTATTTTATTATCATTGTTGCCAGCCAGTTTTTTTTTCAATAAACATTTTAAAAAACTTGATCACAATCACAATGTAATTTCACTAAGTTGTGTACTTTTGTGAATGTTATACTGATGAATAGTTTATCCTTTCATCATGTGTTCATAATTCAATCAGTAAATTGAACATTGAATGATTTTATATTCATTGTCCATTCACATCATTCTGATTGAATATGAGCCAAATTTTATTTTACATATGATGTAATCAATTTCACATATCATTAATAATAATAATAATTTCAAAGTTGAAATCATGAGTCAATTGAAGCTAGACCACCATCGAAAACCTGGAAGCACTGGACGGCCGTTTCGTCCTATTATGGGACTCCTCAGCAGTGCGCACCCACGATCCCACACTCGCGAGATTCGAATAATAATAACAAATCAATAAGAATCATTATTATCATATCAATAATTAGAAAGTGTTTTCAAAAAAAGGATCATAACAGACTTACCCTTTTTTGTAAATAATAAATCATCGATCAAATTAGGATAGCCACTTACACAGTTGAATATCGATTAGTGTGTTTACGAACCTATTGGCACGAATAAAAATTAATTTAACACTAACCAATATTATACTGTTTTAGATTATCAACGTTGATGATTACTGTCGAATGATTGAGGGGTCTGCTAGAGTTATACGGGAATGGTGTGATCAACCAACTAACTTTGAAGTCATATCTCGCGGTCACCACCTTACGTGGATTGGCCCATCGTTGTAGCAAGATACTATGGATGCTCTGAAGACTGTATAAAACAAAAGACGTTATTACAGAAATATATTAATGAGAGTAGGTACAGGCGAAAGTGTGACCACAACCATATTGACCCGCCTATGGTGTACGATTAACTGATGCTTGACTTTGATAGGGATCGATGAACTGTTCGATATTCAGTGCCCCAATTGCCGGATTTGGCTAGAGGTCAGTGACATTTCTTACTTACTTACTTACTTGCTTACTTACTTACTTACTTACTTACTTACTTACTTACTTACTTACTTACTTACTTACTTACTTACTTACTTACTTACTTACTTACTTACTTACTTACTTACTTACTTACTTACTTACTTACTTACTTACTTACTTACTTACTTACTTACTTACTTACTTACTTACTTACTTACTTACTTACTTACTTACTTACTTACTTACTTACTTACTTACTTACTTACTTACTTACTTACTTACTTACTTACTTACTTACTTACTTACTTACTTACTTACTTACTTACTTACTTACTTACTTACTTACTTACTTACTTACTTACTTACTTACTTACTTACTTACTTACTTACTTACTTACTTACTTACTTACTTACTTACTTACTTACTTACGCTTGTTGCTCCCAATGGAGCATAGGCCGCCGGCCTGTTAGTGACATTTCATTGCCCCTAAACTGTCTACTAATCTACATCAATGAAATTCTACCGGTTAACTTACCATTTGACTACCAAGTTAAGTGATGTACTATTGTGACACACTGATTGATTTAGTCGACAAGAAGCCTTGAACTTTGTGTTTTGTGCTGATTTGTGTTAATTGTAGAAATTAATTACTAGTGATTGTAATAATAACCAATGTAATTTCTAATTTACGATAGAACGTTAGTTATTTTCACTAGGATACATATTCCTTATTGAAGAGTGTTACCCGATATAAATCTTAGGTTTAAGACATCCTAAAGATTGACAATGAATAAGTTAATATATTCATACAATTATCCAATTTAGAAATTTAGCTAAACTAATAACAATTAATAACAATTAATAATTGAATAGTTGAAAGCGTGGATCAATTGAATCTAGACCATCAAGGAAAACCTGGAAGCACTGAACGGCCAACTCGTCCTATTGTGGGACTCCTTAGCAGTGTGCATCGCTCATCAACTAATTATAACTATAAATCATTCTGTTTCTATGCTCCAAATCTTTTTTTTTCTTAACTATTCTTACATTTGACCTATGGATATTCACATTATTTATCATAGAAATCTTTCTCATTGTTCTTACATGCTTATTATTCTGTTCATTCATCTTCATTGATGAGTTTTAATGATTAGAATAATAATTTCATAGTTATGTAACCCTTAAAACAAGATTGACCAATTGAGTATAAATCAGATATGAAGTGAGGATTAATAAATATTTTCATGAAAAGAATTGCGTAACAAACATTTATGAACGAGGACACAATGACGGAGTAAGATTGATAAATGAGTCTTGAATGCTTGAAAAAATTAGTCCCTTTCATAAACTTGAATAATGTAATAAGAAAACGAAGATTATCAAAACTATGTGATGATATATTAGTGCAATACATTTCAAACAATCTGATCATGCATTTACTTGTTAAGAACTAGACTAGACTAGAAATAGAGAGTAAAAGGAGACAAAGATAACAAAGGAAATAATATAATAAAACAGTTTGAAACCTTATCACTTCGGATAATAAGCTAACATTACCAGGGTAGGTTTACGATGAGAACAAACTGTTTTTAAATACACAAATGGGATTTGAATTTTCGTATGGCTAAGGCTTCAATAAACCTTAGTATATGCCTTTTTACACTATTGTAAAATATAACAAAAGCCGAGTTAAGTTCAATCTTATGACCTGTTTCAATAGATCATCTATGGATGGATGTTTATCCCCCTACTCTTATTGGGTCATTTTATTTGTTTCTTCAGCCATTTAGGTATATGTTCACACACCCTATTTTTGAAATCACTATTACTCCTCCCTATGTATGCGAGACCACACAGACATTTAAATTGGTAATCACAGTGAGATGTGACGCAATCGTTATCATATCTTTTAGGTTTTCGATAAAGCATTAACCTTGTTTTATCTTTGATAATGACCTTTGCTGTGTAATCCGTCTTGTTAATGACCGATTGAAACATTTGTTTCAATAAAAGGTTATTTGAATCACATCTAAATGGTAAGATGATTTAGACAGGCTTTTTTCTGCCAAGCCTATAGTAGGTTTCAGTGTACCATAATCTTTCAATTTATTTATAAATTTAAGGGGATAGCCATTTTCCATTAATGTTTTTTTTTAACATCATCATTAGCATCATTTATGCAAATACGATCAAGCCTGTTAAATAGGCACCTTATCAAACCCCGTTTGTATTCCCCTGTTATTGTCCGTGATAAACTCGGTAATAATTACACCGGTTGCTTACATGACAAGAAAACGAGATGAATAAATGAAGAGTTGAATTATGATTTCGTAGTTTAAATATCATATCATACCTGAAATTCCTGAGCTCGATCTCCTACATGTTCATGAATGCTATAACATGACTGTTTTTTCCAAATTATCAGATTGATTTTTAACTGAGTGTTACTTTCCATTATAATTAACATTATTGAATACTAAAAGCTAGCTTGAGTAGTACAATACTTACGTATATTAACCTATAGTTTACTTCTTTGGTCCTGGCATTACTTCACAGGGAAAATTAGACTTCGGCCACTAAAGTCCAATTCCATTCAGTTCATAGTATTATTTATCTATCTATCCATGTGTTACGTATGCCAAACCACCGACTGCCCCGACCTGCAGTTTTATGTTATAGGAGTAGGTTGGAAGAAAGCTAGGGGTGGCCAGATCAAAACGTGGCACAAATCCATGAAATCACTGACAATCGGACTGAGCCATGTTGGTAGGTGTAGACTACCTAGTTGGGATCCGCAAGATGATAGCAAACGATGGTTAGAGACCTTGAATGACATGGCTCAAAATCGTTTACAGTGGCGAGGGTACATCCACCCTTTGTGTTCTACCAAATTCTAATCTTCTGAATTCTTCATGTCTTCATCTTTTTTCTCTTTCCAAATTTATTTCATTGGGTTATACTCCTTGAATAACATCTTCAAACCATAATCTTTCGGCTTACTGCTTATACTCTTACTACTTCTACCACTATAGGATTTGAATCGAGAACTGCATCTCTGTGCAACTGTGCTAATGTGGTATGGCAACTCAAACTGATGTACGTACGTACGTACGCAGTTCTACGTTGTGATTGACTGACTAATCTATCTATCTGTTCACTTAATACATTATTTATTCAATTGTATATCACTATAATTAAATTAAATTGTAGGGTTAATTAAAATTATTCATTTATTGAATTGTTATAGAATTAACTAAATGAATTGTCTAAACGTAAATAACTATTAGGGTTGACTATGAAAAATAATTATAATTACCGTTCGATTTAAATCAATGATATCATCGTTGGATTTAAGCCTTCATATCGTACAAACATTGGATTATTTTAAATTTTATATAGTTGAAATCATGAGTCAATTGAAGTTAGACCACCATGGAAAACCTGGAAGCACTGGACGGCTGTTTTGACCTATCACGGGGCTCCTCAGTAGTGCGCATCCACGACCCCACCTCGCGAGACTCGAACTCAGGACCTATCAGTCACGCACGCGAGCGCTTAACCTCTAGACCATTGAGCTAGCATCCAACGACGTTAATTTCTAACTTCAACCAATCCACGAAATTGAACAATCATTCACCAATGTCTTCAGTGAGTTGATATCTCCCAACAGACCTTGTTGAACTCCACTGGTTACTGTTTCTCACTACAACTCCAGGAAATACCTCATGGAGACAGTCACTGGTGAGCTTCCAGGTTTTCTATGGTGGTCTATCTTTAATTGACTCATGATTTCAACTATATAAAATTACTAAAATCTCCACAAAACCCCCTTCCGATATTTCAAATTTATTTGAGTACTAAGTAAAACCATAAGTGATAAATGTTGTATTTAAACACTATTGGTAACTGACATTTAACTCCGCCTGTAGCTCCTCTAGGGGCTACTGCCGGTCCCAAGCCCGGGTAAAGGAGGAGGGTTGGGCATGGGGTTAGCGACCCCATCCCGTAGAAAATCAACTCGCTAAAAAAACGCTAACCAGAAAAATTCATTCAAACCATTCAAACTCTGCCCTGGGAGTAGAAGGAAAAATGACGTCTCATGATGAAAGCCGAGTTCCTTCGGAAGTCATGAGGCCGATGCACCTTCTTACAACCAGAGCGACAATTTTTATAGGTACATGGAATGTCCGGACAATGTGGGAGACCGGCAGAGTCTTCCAAATTTCTGCGGAAATGAGGAAATACAACCTGGAAGTGCTTGGAATCAGTGAAACACATTGGACGCAGGTTGGACAACAACGACTGTCTTCAGGGGAACTTCTGTTATACTCCGGTCATGAAGAAGAAAATGCCCCACATACACAAGGAGTGGCACTGATGCTGTCTAGAAAAGCACAAAATGCACTTATAGGATGGGAATCTCATGGACCAAGGATCATCAAAGCCTCCTTCAGAACAAAGAGAGAGGGCATTACAATGAACATCATCCAATGCTATGCGCCGACCAACGACTACGATGAAGACGCTAAAAACCAATTCTACGATAGGCTGCAGTCAATCTTCGAGAAGTGCCCAACCAAGGACCTGACCATTCTAATGGGAGATTTCAATGCCAAGGTTGGAAAGGACAACACTGGATACGAAGACGTCATGGGACAACATGGACTGGGAGAAAGGAACGAAAACGGTGAGAGATTTGCAAACCTATGTGCCTTCAATAAACTGGTCATAGGTGGCACCATATTCCCACACAAAAACATACACAAAGCCACTTGGATTTCACCCGATCACACTACACAGAATCAAATCGACCATGTCTGCATCAACAAAAAGTTCAGGAGGACGATGGAGGATGTGAGAACCAGAAGAGTAGCTGATATAGCATCCGATCACCATTTGCTGGTCGCCAAGATCAAACTAAAACTCAAGAAGCACTGGAGAATGGCGCGGACAACATCACAAAAGTTTAACACGGCCTTTCTTCGAGATGCTGACAAACTCAACGAATTTAACATAGCCCTCAGCAACAGGTTCCAGGCCTTTCATAACCTACTCAATGAAGAGGGAACCACCATAGAGAGCAGCTGGAAAGGTATCAAGGAGGCAATCGTTTCAACATGTCAGGAGGTTCTGGGCCAAAAGAAGCACCATCACAAGGAATGGATCACTGTTGGTACACTGGATAAAATTGAAGCAAGGAGGAACAAGAAGGTAGCAATCAATATCAGCCGAACCAGAGCAGAAAAAGCCAAGGCAAAAGCCGAATACACAGAGGCAAACAAGCAAGTGAAGAGGAGCATCAGGACCGACAAACGTAAATATGTGGAAGATTTAGCGATGACAGCGGAAAAGGCTGCAAGAGAGGGAAACATGAGACAACTGTATGATACAACAAAGAAACTTGCTGGAAATTACCGTCAACCAGAAAGACCAGTGAAAAACAAGGAAGGCAAAGTAATCAACGATATTGAAGAACAACGAAACAGGTGGGTAGAACACTTCAAAGAACTCTTGAATCGACCAGCTCCACTGAACCCACCCAACATCGAAGCAGCACCCACAGACCTCCCAATCGATATTGGCCCACCAACAATTGAAGAGATCAGCATGGCCATTAGACAAATCAAGAGTGGCAAAGCAGCGGGACCAGACAACATCCCGGCAGAGGCACTGAAAGCAAATGTAACAGCAACTGCCAAGATACTCCACATCCTCTTCGGTAAGATTTGGGACGAAGAACATGTACCAACAGAC
Source organism: Schistosoma rodhaini (assembly GCA_944470415.2). Lineage (NCBI taxonomy): Eukaryota > Metazoa > Platyhelminthes > Trematoda > Strigeidida > Schistosomatidae > Schistosoma > Schistosoma rodhaini. Next base: position 4,655,783 of record OX104044.1, read on the forward strand.
TGGAAAGAAGGACTTCTCATCAAGATACCAAAGAAAGGCGATCTGAGCAAGTGCGACAACTACAGAGGCATCACTCTCCTCTCAATACCAGGAAAAGTCTTCAACAGAGTATTGTTAAACAGGATGAAGGATTCCGTGGACGCTCAACTTCGAGATCAACAAGCTGGATTTCGTAAGGATAGATCGTGCACAGATCAAATCGCAACTCTACGTATCATTGTGGAACAATCAATCGAATGGAATTCATCACTGTACATCAACTTCATCGACTACGAGAAGGCATTTGATAGCGTGGACAGGACGACACTGTGGAAGCTTCTTCGACACTACGGTGTGTCTGAGAAGATAGTAAATATCATACGGAACTCCTATGATGGACTAAACTGCCAAATCGTCCACGGAGGACAACTCACCGACTCGTTCGAGGTAAAGACCGGTGTTAGGCAAGGTTGCCTACTCTCACCCTTTCTCTTTCTCCTGGTGATCGACTGGATTATGAAGACGTCAACATCTGGAGGAATGAACGGGATACAGTGGACAGGCAGGATGCAGCTTGACGATTTAGACTTCGCGGATGATCTGGCTCTTCTATCACAAACGCAACAACAAATGCAGGAGAAAACGACCAGTGTAGCAGCAGCCTCAGCAGCAGTAGGTCTCAATATAAACAAAGGGAAAAGCAAGACTCTCCGATATAATACAATATGCACCAATCCAATTACACTTGACGGAGAAGCTTTGGAGGATGTGGAAATCTTTACATATCTGGGCAGCATCATTGATGAACACGGTGGATCAGATGCAGATGTGAGGGCGAGGATCGGCAAAGCAAGAGCAGCATACCTACAGCTGAAAAACATCTGGAGCTCAAAACAATTGTCAACCAACACCAAGGTTAGAATTTTCAATACAAATGTCAAGACAGTTCTTCTGTATGGGGCAGAGACGTGGAGAACTACGAAAGCCATTATCCAGAAGATACAAGTGTTTATTAACAGCTGTCTACGCAAGATACTTCAGATCCGATGGCCAGACACTATCAGCAACAAGTTACTGTGGGAGACAACAAAGCAGATTCCAGCGGAGGAAGCGCTGGAAGTGGATTGGGCACACTTTGAGGAAATCACCCAATTGTGTCACAAGACAAGCCCTCACATGGAATTCTGAAGGTCGAAGGAGAAGAGGAAGACCAAAGAACACATTACGCCGAGAAATAGAGACAGACATGAGAAGAATGAACAAGAACTGGAAAGAACTAGAAAAGAAGGCCCAGGACAGAGTGGGTTGGAGAAAGCTGGTCGGCGGCCTATGCTCCATTGGGAGTAACAGGCGAAAGTAGAAAGTAAGTAAGGTAACTGACATTTGGAATTCAATCTATTAAGGGCTAACTTTGGCGTTCGATGATAACTGTCTTTATTTTAGCCAGTAACATACACATATCATCGTAGAATACAAGAGAGACTGATCGATTGTAGTTGTGAATATCAACAACAGGATAATCCCAAATAAGAAATATAAGTTCAGACACACTGAACAAGATAGTGTTAATCTAGACTCAGTTACATAGTGGATAACGAGCCATAGTTTGAAGTAGTATGTACAAGGTAAGAATTTAATCGCGAACGCCGACACCAATATGCAAGTATATTTATCTAATGAGTCATAAAAAGAGCGAAATCTGCATCCTAAATTCTACTGGTACCCAAACTTCATATATACAACAATTTTATGGTTCAAATTTCTTGACTAATAAATCTATATGAGATTAATTGACATTTTAAGACATATAGCACAATGACTTTTATCGAATTCACTTAAGTTTTCTTAACATTAACATAATATTTATAATCTCAAATACAACACGGAGAACATCAACCCAATCACATTTGATGGCAAAACTCTGAAAGAGGTGGAATCTTCCACGTACCTGGGAAGCATCATTGATAAATAGGGAGGATCGGATGCAGATTTAAAGGTATGGATTGGCAAAGCAATGGCAGCATTTCTACAATCGGAGAACATATGGAACTCAAAACAACTATCAACTAATTTCAAAGTCAGAATCTTCAATAGGAATGTCAAGAGAGTCCTACTGTACGCAGCTGAAACGTGGAGAGCTACTATAACCATCATCATAAAAGTACAAGTATTACTAACAGTTATTTATGCAAAATACTCAACATTCACTGGCCGGATAATATCAGGAACAGAGTTTTATGGGAGAGGACAAACCAGCTTCCATCTGAAGAGGAAATTAGGAAAAGACGTTGTAATTGGATAGAACATACATTAAGAAAATCATCAAACTGCATCACGAGGCAATCCCTAACTTGGAATGGTGAAGGGAAGCGGAAAAGAAGAAGGTCAAAGAACACATTACGTCGGGAAATAGAAGCAAATATGAAAAGGATGAATGTTAACTGGAATGAACTTGAAAGGATTGCCCAGGACAGGGTTGGATTGAGAATGCTGGTGGGCGGCCTATGCTCCTCCACGAGGGGCAACCGGCGTAAGTAAGTAAGTAATATTTAAAATACATTTACCAAAGAACTAATATAAACACTCCTGTGAGAAATGTAAATGATGTTACTCAATTTACAGTTAGTAGACAGAAAATATACCAATCTATTTCAAAATAATTTCATAGAAAATTATTATAAATTCCAATCTACAATACCTATGACAATATTATTGATGAAATGATTCCCAATCTCATGTTTTTCACTTGATGACCAAATTCAAACAAAAAGATCACTATGTACAGACTAAAAACTTTGAATTTTTTTCCAGAAATCATTAAATGACGTGACTTCATTCAATAGACTTAAAAAAACATGTAGTCACAAAAACAAATGAGCGTGAATTAACGTAACCAAGGATTCCAGAAGAAAGAGCATCAATAAGTCGGAGAAATAGAATCAACAACTGACAAGTTACTGGTAAGGTTAACAATTAATTCCGCATCGACTGTGGCACCACAGAAAATGGATGAGGGTTGCGCAATATCGTGAACTGATTGATTTGAGTTATAACATTAATCGATGTTAGCTCAGTGGTCTAGATGTTAATCGTTGATTTGCAAGATCGATGGTCCTGGGTTCCGTTCCTATGTAAGGGTTCATGGATGTACATTGTTGATGAGTTCTTTATTGGGACCAAACGACTTTCTAATCCTTCCAGGTTTTCAATGATGAACTAACTATGATCAGTTCGTGATTCAAAACTTTGATAGTTCTTTTTCATTCATACATCGAATCGATCCTCCATGAATCATTGCTTTACAGTTAACTGATACATTCAGTCTTGTGTTAATCATATAGTGAAAATTTTTAATCGATAAAAACGGAATGCTTTTTGTTCTATTTTGTATATTATTTGGTATAAATAACTCATTTCAATGGAATACTGAACTATTGGTAGGCTTCGTTGACAGTTGTTAAATAAAATGAAGTCTAGGTTGGTTGTTTCCTCCTGACTGCCTTTAACAACAAAGCATATTTGTTCTCACTAGAATTAAGATAGAAAACCATCTTGTTACTCTTCAAAAAAATTTCTTCGATTCTTGTTTGTGAACTGAACGAAGCGAGTATCCTACATTTCATTGCTAGTCACCATCCATATCTAAGTATAAAGATAGTATGGTATTGTAGCTGTGAATAAATCCCCAAAATCAATAGCTCTGTCAGTGTTCGACATTGGATGCTGACCACATTAGTTTTAATGGACTAACTTAACTGAAGTCGCTTGGTCATACATCCGTACCAGATCACGTTTTGGACTGGCGTGCGCAATATCCCCTGCAATCACTAGCCAGATTAGATCAGTCATTTCTCAATATATTGATAATCTATCAAGCATTTCTCGAACCTCCTCGCTTCTGACTTTTGATTTCACTAGGTGGGCACGATTCAATCACAGGTGGTGTTGTTGGTTAAAGTGTTGTCAAACTACAATACCTACGGTATCATCAATCTCTATGATCGAGAATATTCTCTCGCATATTAATTGTACTTATTTACGACACTCTGTTTGTCGTCAACATCATTACATTTATTCTATTCACTACACCACCGTGATTACACATATCCAATTTTGCTGTTAGAATATGTAAACCTTAGTGTAATTTCGACTTTAAACTATTTTTTAGTTGTAAGCAGCTGATAAGAATCTAACGAAATAAAATGAATTCTTGTTATTCTGCTCAATTCTGTGTTCGTGTTTTCTTCAAATTCTAAACAATATGAGTCTGTCAGTTTGATTGAAAAGTATCAGGTATGAATATATATAGATGGTTAATCCAAAATTTTAAGTGATGTTGACTCAGTGGTCTAGTGGTCAAGTGCTCGCGTGCGAGACTGATAGGTTCTGGGTTCGAATCTCGTGAGGCGGGATCGTGGATTCTCGTTGCTGAGGAGTCTCACAATAGGACGAAACGGCCGTCAACTGCTTTCATGTTTTCCATGATGGTCTAGCTTCAATTGACTCATGATCTCAACTATATAAGACGATATAAAGTTAATTTGATAAGATAATTGGTGGTAGCTATAAAAAAAAGAAATATATTAATGAATTACTGAATACTGACCACTATCATGTTTGTTTATTATTTAGAGCTGATTAAATTATATATGTTAAATGTTAATGTAACTATGAACAATGTCTTCATTTTATGTGACAGAAAAGACAAATAGCTCAATAGAAACTTCTCAAACTGTGAAAGTAGCTGATGTTTGTTGGAATCTAACGGTGACTATGAGTTCATTCAAGAATCCAAGTTCATTCTATCAGCTAGTACCAAGTGGTATGAAATACATGTCTCAAGTTTCATATTGACTTTCTATAATCCTCTTACATCAAAATAAAACTACTATTTATAATACTAAGTTTATAGCTGAATGATAACATGATCTTAAAGTATTTGTAATCTTGAGGGAACTGGTGCTCCCTGACGAATTCGATCTCGTGTCACTCAGCCTCACAGTCAGAGACGTTACCACTGAGCTATTTGGGCCACCTTCAACCACCATCTTATCTCAATATATATAATGCACGCAGTGTCTAGCCACCTAGACTAGTGGCCACATTGCAACTTGATCGATAGCATTCGATCAGCACTAAGAAGTACTTGACACGCATAACATTGATCACCACCCAGTGATCAATCAATTATGATCTTAAAATATTTCTCGAATTAAATGTTTACTTAAAATCTTCCAGTATTCACTGAGATATTGTCATTCAGTCGAAGTAGTGTTCAACTTCTATCAACAAAGTAAATTGTAGATATTCTTGTAGAAACCTGAAAGATGTAGATGCATAAATATTTCAGCACTTATTCAAATGGTTCACAGTTAACCATTAACTCGGATAACTTTTTCTAAAAGTAATCTGATGAATGCTAAGCCCAAGACAGATTTTTTTTATTTTTCATAGTTGAAATCATGAGTCGATTGAAGCTAGACCACCGTGGAAAACCTGGAAGCACTGCTTTAAGGCCGTTTCGTCCTATTATGGGGTTCCTCAGCAGTGTGCATCCACCATCCAGCACTCGCGAGATTAGAACCCAGGACCTACAAGTCTCGCTCCAGAGCACTTAACCGATAGACCACTGGGCCGTCATCCAACGGTGTTAATGTCTAACTTCAACCATATTTTTAAAAATTAAAATTTATACTCTTGATGAGTAAGGACAAAGCAAACGTTTGAGAAATGTATATCGTGTTATGACAATATTTTCTATTCACAAAGTGAGCCGAAAAAAATTGACCATAACACCAATTTGAATATATGTAGATAGATTTTTGACTCAATATTCAACCAAGTACCGTGCTTATCTCAAAACAATAAAGTTTTAAAGGTTAAACGTATTGTCAAATAGTAAACATACATTACAAACAGTGCAAATGCATAATCCTTTCTGATTTTCAATAATTTTCCACCAGTTATCAATTTTTTTAGTAAGAAATATGTTTGGTTAACTCTGCCTGGAGCCCCTCTAGGGTCACTACCAGTCCAAAACCCGGGTAAATGAGTAGGGTTGGACACAGGATTATCGAAAAAATTACTCAAACCATTTAAACTCTACCCTGAGAGTTTGAATGCCTTCATTTATAAGAGTTATGACACCTCATGATGAAAGCCCAGTTCCTTCGGAAGTCATGAGAATGATGCCAATTCTGACAACCAGAGTAACCGTTAATTTAGGTACATGAAATGTTCGTACAATGTGGGAGACCGGGAGAGTCATCTAAATTGCTGCAGAAATGAAAAGATACAAGGTGGAGTTACTTGGAATCAGTGAAACATATTGGATGCAGGTTGAACAACAAAGACTAGCATTATGTGAGCTGTTGTTATACTACGACTACGAAGAAGAAGAAAATGCTTCAAATACACAAGGCATTGAACTGATCCTATACAAGCAAGCCTAAAAATCACTTATAGGATGGGATTATTATGGAGCCAGTATCATCAATGCCTTCTTGAAAACAAAGAGAGAGGGCATTACAATGAACGTCATCCAATGCTATGCGCTTACCAACGATAACAATGAAGAGTTTAAAGATAAATTCTACAATAGGCTGCAGTCAGTCGTTGAAAAATGCCCAACAAGGGACTTGACCATTCTGATGGGAACACTTTAGGAAACTCTTGAATCGACTAGCACCACTAAAACAACCCAACATCGAATCAACACCCACGGACCTCACAATCGATGTTAGCCCACCAACAATTGAAGAGGGGGTAACACTCATCTCTCGATACCAGGAAAGGTCTTCAACAGGGTATTGTTAAACAGAATGAAGGACTCAGTAGACGCCCAAATTCGAGATCAACATGCTGGATATTGTAAGGATCGATAGTGTACCGACCAAATCGCGACTCTACGGATTATTGTGGAACAATCAATCGAATGGAATTCATCACTTTACATCAACTTCATTGACTACGATAAACCATTTGTTAGCGTGGACAGGACAACACTATGGATGGTTTCTCGTCATTACAGCATGTCTGAGAAGATAGTCCATATCATATGGAATACCTGCGTAAGGCAAGGTTGCTTACTCTCAACCTTTCTCTTCCTTCTGGTGATCGACTAGGTTATGAAGACGTCAACTTCTGGTGGAAGGGAAGAATGAGATACAATGGACAAGTAGAATGAAGCTGAATGATCTAGACTTCGTAGATAATGTGGCTCTTACATCACACACACAACAACAAATGCAAAAAAAGACGACCAGTGTAGCAGCAGCCTCAACAGTAGTAGGTCTGAACATACAGAAAGAGGAAAGCATCTTTGTTTGTGACATTCGGTAAAGAAGGAATTTGTTATGAATTAGTTGATAACAATCAAATTAATAATGCTCAAAATCGGTAATCAATGCATACCACTCTGATTACAATAAACCCAATCATTGAGTGACGTCTATTAGAACCCTATAGATAGTATCAGTTCTCCATTGATTTTATATACACCTTATTAACGGGTGAAAACTAGCCCTGTACCTTGATCAATCAAAGTTTCAAACCCATTAGCATGAAAGAAATCCTACAAAATGTCAAGTCATTAAGGCCAACAACTACATTTCAACTTCATTGATAGAATTCAATAAGTACTTAGGGCCCAGAAAAAAATCATGTCATTTATTAGTTTCTACTCTATAATAAGTTAGTTTTATTACTATACAGTAAAAAAATGGTGATCTAGCTTCAATTGACTCATGATCTCAACTATGAAAATACTGAAATCTCCACAAAAACTTCTGATAATAATCAAAATATGCTCACTAGTGACTGGCTTCAAGAGGTATTTCCTGGAATTCTAGTAAGAAACAGTAACCAGTGGAGTTCAACCATGTCTATTGTGACATAGTAACTCACTGATAACAATTGGTGAACGGTTTCTCAATTTCGTGGATTGGTTGAAATTAGACATTAACACTGTTGGATGCCGGCAGGCTCAATGGTCTAGATGTTAAGTGCTCGCACGCAAGACTGATATGTCTTGGATTCAAATCTCTCGAAGCAAGATCGTGGGTGCGCGCTGCTGAGGAGTCCCATAATAGGACGATTTGGCTGTCCAGTGCTTCCAGGTTTTCCATGATGGTCTAGCTTCAATTGACTCATGATCTCAACTCTACAAAAAAAAATGTAATTTTATTACATTAATGAAAATGAATAAAGTACACTTAACGTTTTTTTTGACCTTGTTATCAAAAAAATACAAAAAAAAAGTAATAACGTCTAATAGTACATAACACAAAGAACTTTTTTTATAGCCAACTAAACAGACATTTCAAGGTCATGTAAACACATTTTTCAAACTTTTATTAAGCTGATACAGAAAAAATGAAAGAAAGAATTTTTTCACTACTTAAATTACTAGAAATCAACCGCATTTCAATTATGGAGATAATAAAAAAACAGGTTTATATCATAGTAACCTGTTCTACATTGATATAAATACCACTTTTTTAAAAAAAGTAGTATGGTAGAAAGAACTTTTTTAAAAAATAATCAGTTAGTTAACCTTAATATTGTAGGTCAAGGAAAGATTAAAAATGTTCTAATATTTATGAATATGATTTCCTTAAATTATAATTACAATCCTTGTAAGGAAAGATGGATAGCGGCTAACAATGGAATCCAATTTGACGTGCCTTTCATCCTATTTTTGGGACTCGTCAGCTGAATGTATCTATATCTCAGAGTTGATATTCACTCTGGAAGGAACTCGAATCAAGTACCTTTCACTTTAAACGCCATTGCGTTATCCACTCGGCCACTGTGTCCTGATAGCCACTTACTTGTGCAATGAGGTGAAGTTTAAATTCATTTAGTATTGTTTGTTTGAATCTTCCCATCGATGTGTTAGGACTGCAACTGGTCAGTCTCTGAGATGCAGGTACATCCAGCTGACGAGTCACAAATAGGACGAAAAGCGCATCAAACTGGATTCCACTGATAGCCACTAGCCATCTTTGCTTAAAGTGCTTGTGAATTAAGGCTATATCGAGGCAATACGTACAGTATGCACATATGCCAATTAGAGACTGACCAGTTACAGTCCTAACACATCAATGGAAAGATTCAAACAAACAATACTAAATGAAATTATAAGTACAATCTATTTAGGACCATTTACACTATGAATGATATTCATTGATACTGAAGATACCATAACACTGTAGGGTCAGTGAAATGTCACTGAACCCTAGTCAAATCATCCGGCAGTTGGGTCACTAAATATCAAACAGATCATTGATCTCCGTCAAGATTAAGGACAATCAACACGCATCAGTTAATCATACGCCATGAACTGGCCCATACGGAAGTGGTTCAACTTTCACTTGTATCTACTTTAACTAATATATTCCTGTGATAACGTCCTTTGTGTTGTACAGTCTTCAGAGCATCCATGGTCCCTTGATTCGTCGATGGGGCAGTCCACCTAAGATGTTGATCGCGAGGTGTGACTTCGAAGTTAGCTTGTTCGTCACACCGTTCCCGTGTAACTCGAGTAGTCCTCCAATCATTCGAAATAGATCATCAACGCTGATGGTCTACAACACTTTACCAGCAACATTTTCTATTGTTGAATCGTGCCCACCCAGTAAATCAAAAGTCAGAAGCGAGAAGGTTCGAAGACATATTTGATGGGTTATTAATATATCGAGAAGTGACTGATCAAAACTGGCTAGTGATCGCAGGAGAAGTTGAGCATGGCGTTCTCACTCGTGATCTGGTGAGGATGCATGACTGAGTGCCTTCAGGTAAATCAGTCCATTAAAACTATTGTGGTCAGTATCCAATATCGAACACTTAAAGAGCTATTGATTTTGGGGATTTATTTACAGCTACAATACCATACTAACTTTATACTTAGATATGGATGGTGACTAGCAATGAAGTGTAGGATAATCGTTTTTTTCTGCTTAAAACTCATCAACTGGATGTACCTGCATCTTAGAATTTATGTTTATTATCCATTTAGCTACTGAGTTCAGATAGTCACTGGTTTGTGCAATAGGATGAAGCTTAATTCATTTGTATTGTCAGAAGGGGGTTTTGTGGAGATTTTAGTAATTTTATAGTTGAATTAACGAATCAATTAAAGCTAGGGCACTATGAAAAACCTGGAAGTACTGAACCGCCATTTCGTCCTATTGTGGGACTCCTCAGCAGCGCGCATCCATGATCCTGCCTCGCGAAGTTCGAACGCAGGACATATCAGTCTCGCACGCGAGCACAAAACCTCTAGACCACTAAGCCGGCATCCAACGGTATTAATGTTCAACTTCAACCAATCCATGAAATTGAGCAACCGTTCACCAATGTCTTCAGTGAGTTCCTATCTCTCAACAGACCTGGTTGAACTCCATTGGTCACTGCTTCTTACTAGAACAACTACGAATAATTTTACGAATAATTATTATACACTGACTGAAGTTTTTTAAGAATATGTGTTTCTATTAGGTTATCAATACTTGTGTACCATGATATATAATTAAATGAGTCAAGTTTGGAGAAATAATGATATTATATATGCCTCAAATGAAGGGTACTAAGAAATGACGTGGATGCCCAATAGTGTCATTTCGTATGATTACCTAAATCAGTGTCAATATCAATAACTTATTCTGGCCCACTACGGATAAGCTTCTGGATTTAGATGGGTGCTTGGATCGTCCATTGAGTTGTACCACATATTATTCAATCTACTTGTAAACGCTGTTAGAATCTACCAATAAATTTTTCATTCTTAACACACTAATAAGCAACCCAACATCAGTGAGTAGCACATTGCAGAAGGGATGGCTAGAATTTTATCATTACTCAAAATGAGACAATATAAAATTGGATACACCTCAACATCAGATTACAGTCGTGGTGTATAAAAATGTTCTTCGTATTTCAAAGAGCATCTTCGGAAATCTGAGATCCGAAAATCTATACATATTAGAAGTTCAATTATTTATCTCATGATTGAAATCTTAGAATAATCCAAAGTAATCTATAAATAAGTTAGATCAAATTAAATAAAAAATAACTGTACCGGTTTTTAATCATTGAGTGCCCCCAAATGCCCTGGTACGGCCGAGAGTGGGGAGAGTCACCTCTCCCTCTCGAAATGCTCTCACATGGCCAGCGAATATATAGCCTCTGCCAGGGAAGTCCTACTCACTGCCTTCTCGTGGCGGGGGTGTTGTTTACGAAAGTGAGAGGACGAAAAGCGAATGTCCGGCGCTATAACCGGATTGGTGGACACGGAGGGTCCACCTAGGGGAGTTGGAAAACCCTCATTCCAAACCAATGGTGCACATGGGCCCCAGTATCCTGATGGAACGAATGGCGGACGAACCTGTCATTGGTCAACGGCAACCATGGGACTGCACCTCCTCACGATGCTCCACTGTCTTGTGGATCAGACCTTTAGGTCAAAGGCTCGGGGTGTGGACCCCTAAGAAAACCACCTGCTTCGGTTTGGGCACCCGGGCAGTATCACAGCCCACACACAAATGAATGAAATGATGAACTCTATTGACGATAATATCCCTGCTCATACTAAAAGCAAGACAATTAACATTATTATTATTATTACCTTTATTATTATTATTATTATTATTATTATTATTATTATTATTATTATTATTATTATTATTATTTACCATATCGCTAACTCACCCCCTTTTATCCCCAATTTGTGTAACCTTACTTTTCAACTTATGCAGCAGCTCGCCCATGGTGGAAAATCTGTCCTATCTAAACGATCTCCAGTCACTGTCTGGTTGAAAGTGAATGCTTCCACCGATAATGAATACTGAAGCAGTCTTTCTGAAACCACGTACGCCGTTCAAGCTGGCTTCCTTCAACGTTCGCACACTAATGCACATCAGACAACAGATAGGGCTGGCTATGTCTTTGGAAGGTCTTAATGTTGATGTTTGTTGTCTATCCGAGACCCGTATTCAAGACTCTAGTGAAGTACTACAAATCCGCTCTCCATCTGTCGCCTCGAAGAGCTTGTTCCACGTGCGCTTATTCGGGCATCTTCGTCTGGTTTTACAGGCGTCAGTGTTGCACTAAGCGCTAGGGCTGAGGCAGCACTAATCGATTGGATCCCCATTAACAGTCGGTTATGTGCTGTTAGATTAGAAAGTTCCATCAAAGTGAGAAGAAACCGGCGTGAGAAACGGTGTCTTTTCGTCATCTCCGCCTATGCCCCGACAGATTGCAGCCCGGATGCAATCAAAGATGAGTTTTACCATCAGTTAACAGTTCTTCTCCAGAAAACGCGTTCGACAGATATTGTAGTACTAGCCGGAGACTTGAATGCACAGGTCGGGCGTCTAGGCACAGAAGAGAGTCGTCTAGGTGGCCGATGGGGACTTGTTGGTCGCAGGACAGATAACGGGGACCGTTTGCTGCAACTGTGCACAGACCACAACCTGTTTCTGGCCAGCACTAACTTCCGGCACAGTCATCGCCGGTGTGTCACCTGGCGTCCTCCCTCTGCATCCCAAGCCTGGACTCAGATTGATCACATCGCGATCAGCTACCGCTGGCGTGGTTGTGTACAAGACTGCCGCTCCTTTTGGAGTACCTATCTGGAGTCTGATCATGCCCTGGTCTGCGCCAATCTCACCTTACTTTTCAGTGGCCGAAGGATTGACCACCACCAACGGATTGATGTTAGTAAACTGGCTGCAACTTCTATTGCAAGTAAGTATCGAGCGGAGCTAGCTTCTAGGCTAGCTACCACCCCACCGAAAAGTATAGATGAGCATTGGTTGCATCTTCACGACGCCATGAAAATGGCGAGTAAAGCCACTTGCGGCTTCGCGAAACGTCCCGCTTACAAGCACTGGGTTTCTTCTGGCTCCTTACAACTGATGGAAGCCCGTCGGTCTACTCCGGGTGACCGTGAGTTTGACCACAAACGAAGGCTGTTACGTAATGAAATCGGGCAAAGCTTGCGTAAGGACCGGAAAGCCTGGTGGTCGGAGCGTGCTAATGAGATGGAAGCAGCAGCTGCATCTGGTAACTGCCGGAAGCTCTTCCAACTCATCCGAGCCACTGGCAGCAAGAAGTCTAGTGTGAGTGAAACAATCTACGAGGATGACGGGATGCCAATCACTAACATCTGTCGACGTCTTGGACGATGGGCGGAATTTTTCGAAGGGCAGTTCAACTGGCCTGCTGCTCCGGCAACATCAACCAGCTTATCCTGCCCACCATGGCCGGTGACGACTGATCCACCAAACGAGGCGGAAGTCCGCAAGGAACTCCAACTCTTGAAACGTTACAAATCAACGGGCCCAGATGACTTACCTCCGGCTCTTTTTAAAGATGGTGGTGACTTTCTGGCTAAGGAACTGACGGTGTTGTTTGCAAAGGTTTGGGAGCAAGAAAGTGTTCCAACATCTTGGAATGAGTCAATAGTCGTCCCTATCTTTAAAAAGGGTTCACGTTGTTCCTGCAATAACTATCGGGGGATAAGTCTACTTCCGATTGCGTCCAAACTATTGGCTTCTATCATTCTTCGTAGGTTGTTTAAAACCCGAGAATGATTGACTCGCGAGGAGCAGGCTGGTTTTCGTTCTGGTCGAGGATGCATTGATCACATCTTCACCCTCCGCCAAATGTTAGAACACCGTCATACTTATCGCAGGCCAACAATCGTAGTGTTTCTTGATATCAGGGCTGCCTTCGATTCGTTGGACAGGACTGTTCTCTGGGATTGTCTATTGAAGAAGGGTGTGCCTGAGAAGTTCATTAACATCTTAAAGGCCCTGTACACGAACACCTCAGGCAGAGTGAGGGCATACAACCACCTTTCTCCCTTGTTTCATTCGAGCAGTGGGGTTAGGCGGGGTTGCCCGATCTCACCATTCCTCTTCAACTTTGCCATCGATGACATCCTGGAAACAGCTCTGATGGATGTAAGTAATGGCGGTGTGGATATGTTGCCTGGAGAACGACTTCTCGACCTCGAGTATGCGGATGATATTGTCTTACTGTTCGATAATGCCCAAGGCATGCAATCAGCACTTAATCAGTTGGCAATCAGTGTCCGCAGGTACGGCATGTGTTTTGCCAGATCGGCTTATGCCAATCTGGGCCATCTTTGGCGCCTTCGTGATGTTAGTCTGGCTGTAAAAAGTCGGATTTACAACGCGTCGGTGAGAGCAGTTTTGCTCTATGCATGTGAAACCTGGCCTCTACGAGTTGAGGATGTTAGACGTCTCTCTGTGTTCGATCATCGTTGTCTCCGAAGCATTGCTGACATACAGTGGCAACACCATGTTAGTAATGCAGAGGTTCGGCATCGTGTGTTCGGGCACAGAGACGATAATTCAATTGGTGTCACCATTTTGAAACACCGACTTCGGTGGCTTGGACATGTTTTACGAATGTCGTCCCAGAGACTTCCACGTCGTGCATTATTTGCCGACCCTGGGACTGGTTGGAAAAAGCAGAGAGGAGGTCAGTGTATGACATGGTGTCGTGGCATGAAGAAAGCTGCAAAGGGCTAGCTTCCGTTGGACCTTCACGACTCCCTGGTTGGGGTCCGAGAGATAGTGCAACACAGTGTCTAGAGACGTTATCAGATATGGCTCAGAATAGAAGCCAGTGGCGATCTTGCTGCAACCGTCTTTTACTTTCTACATAAAGAGTGGTTCTAACTTTCTTAACTGAAAGAGTCTTCTGGTTGTAAATTTCAGTCCGCCTTATCTTTTCATCCCTTCTCTTCCTACTTTCATTATTTTGTGTGGCGCATATGTACCTGGTGCCCTTTTGTACCAATATATATGTGTTTAAATAAATAAATAAATAAATAATCATTGAGTCAGATGGAATTTATTTACTCTCAATAATACTGTCATCAATTATTTATTGTACTAGTAACTTCAGTTAGAGGTATATGGAAACTTTCCAACTTTGGCTAGAAAACCATTGACATACAATTCGCAGACGATAAGTTCAATTCAGTGAAGACTCTGGCATAATAGAGAATACCGAACCCCATAAGTTACAATTCAAGCACGTTTGAAATTCTTTACTTTCCCTCTAAATCAGTAATGTTGTTTCAGAATTGATCTAAATCATTACCTAGATTGATCATAAAGAGTGAAGTAGTTGAGTGTATTGTTTATCAATGATACTGCCTAGGTATGTAAAAGCTTACCTCACTTCCAGAGCTTAACCACCAAGTGTGATTGGTCTGATACTAACCTTACTGTACCTCAGGATCTTGTTTTGCCGTCGTGAAATTTGAGGTTTACTGCCGTGAAAGCCGCTACTACACTAAAAGTCTTTGTTTACATTTGTTGTTGTGTGCGTGACAGAGGAGCTAAATCATTTGCGAAGTTTAAATTGTCGAGCTAGCCCAAGGTACCCACTGAACTTTATCCTTCCAATGAGATGTGGAGGTTCTCATAATCATGTCAACAACAAGTAGGAAGAAATAGACGAGAGTTGTGAGCCTTGATTAACTCTAGTCATCACCAGGAATGAACCTGTGAGCTTCCCTTCATGCACGGCTTTCCGATCCAATGCATCGTAAGAGTACAGTACGATGGTGACGATCCTACCGGGTACTCCATAGTATCAAGGAAGATTCTTCTACCAGCTCAGTCAAACGCCTCCTCATAACACTTTGCATATCTCCAAATTTTCATCGGCCGTGATGGGTTAGTGTTCGATGAGATCTCAGCACAGGATCAGAAAGCCTGTTTGGCTTTCACTGACTTGTGTCATCTGCGGTGTAGGAGATATGTCTGCCCGCTTAAGTAAAAGGACGATTTTACTGCAACGTAGATTGATTCGTATTTCTTTATAGCCGTAAAGCAAGATCTGTGAAATTAAAAGTCATGCATAAGCTGCAGGTTTTTGACCATAAGTGTCTTCTAAATATTGCTCTTATATCGTGGTACGATTGTGGTACCAACCTCGACATACAATGAAGACTGGTGCAGGAGTACTTTGAAAGGAAGTAAGGGGTGGACAAATGCAGCATCACTTCATCCAATCATTGACTATTGGTCTAAGCCATATTGATAGATGCAAAATATCTAGTTGGAGTTGACGAAATAGCTGTGATCAGATGTTAGAGACAGTGAGCGACAACTAACAATCAGTCACAATAGTAAAGACATATTATTTCATTCTCTTTCTCTATATGTTTAGTCTCAATATTTCATTATGGATACCTTTTCATTATGTCCTCTTGGATCATTTTCTCTATATTCATCTCACTATCACTGCTACTACAATAATTTCTATTTCATAGTTACTGATTATGTTAATTTTAGCTCGTTGTACTATTTTAATTCGATAACTTTGACTAGCACATAGTTGTATCAGATTATACTCTTATTGTAACTAACTGAATGACTAACTATCAGAAACCACCACTGATAATGCTATTAGATGAACATTTCAAATGAAATAACCAATCCTCCAAATGATACATTAGGATGTTTTTACAAAAACTTAAGCATAGAATAGAATTGAAAACTGTTTGTTTTAACTGTGAATACATACCAAGATAACTGTATGACTTGATTTGTGTTTTAATAAGATAGAAAGTCAATCTTTGGATGCCGGCTCAGTGGTCTATCGGTTAAGTGCTCTGGAGCAAGACTGATAGGTCCTGGGTTCGAATCTCGTGAGGCGAGATCGTGGATGCTCACTGCTGAGGAGTCCCATAATAGGACGAAACGGCCGTCCAGTGCTTCCAGGTTTTTCATGGTGGTTTAACTTCAACTGACTCATGATCTCAACTTTATAAAATTACTAAAATCTCCACAAAACCCCTTCTGATTATTAAAAATCATCATAACCTAAACGTGGTTTGTAGGTATCATCACCAAGGTTTGATTTGATAATTTTTAATAAATTAAGCATCGAGTAGATTGTTATAAATAAATATAATATATTTGTAGATATCCCAATGAGAAGAAAAGTTAGATTTTTTGACATTTAGTGACTCAGTGTAACCCTTGTCGTTCCGTTGTACTATTTAAACTTGAATTAATTTTGATTTGGTTACTTATTCTCTGAAGAAGTGGCTTTCACTAAGTCACGAAACGTCAGGAAATCTAATTCTTCTAAACGTGGTTACTATGATTATTAATTGGTATCAAACTATCCCATTATTGGAGAGTATTAAATTCTATTGGTCCAATTGGTATTATATTCACTAAACTAAATGGCTCTATATAAGAACTTTCATCTAAATTAAAGCGAATAGTTTCACAGTATTTGAGCGCCGAATTCCTTGAAAAAGCGAAACGTTGGATTTACTTCAAATTCATTCGCTGAGATTTTACAAATATATTATTCCTATTTAATGTCTAAATGGCTCTATATCATATTGTATCTATCGGCTTTGAGATAATCAGACACAGTTGTTAAGACATCAAACATAGATGTTTATCTTCTGTAAACAAGATCAGAAAAAGGGAATAGAAGTAGAACTGAAGTTAACTGTAGGTTTAATTTAGCAATTTAGTTGGTTTTATTTTTGCTATAAGACATGTTAGAAACAGTGATACTACAGTATAATATTCAAATAGCTTGGAAACTGTTTATCATTTTCCTAAAGTGATACTTCAAAACATACGGTGATGATCAGCTAAGTTATTTGAAATAAATTAATCAAGTCTATCTTTGAATAAATCAACAAAACTATCTTAGGGATTTGGTTAATATAAACAACTTTCAATGACTCAATATTAAGTATTACGTTGTACAAACTAAGCAATAATAAATATTTTGCAGTCAAATCAGTTACTAGTTGAATTTCATTGCTTATGGATAGCCCAAGGTACCCACTGAACTTTATCCTTCCAATGAGATGTGGAGGTTCTCATAATCATGTCAACAACAAGTAGGAAGAAATAGACGAGAGTTGTGAGCCTTGATTAACTCTAGTCATCACCAGGAATGAACCTGTGAGCTTCCCTTCATGCACGGCTTTCCGATCCAATGCATCGTAAGAGTACAGTACGATGGTGACGATCCTACCGGGTACTCCATAGTATCAAGGAAGATTCTTCTACCAGTTCAGTCAAACGCCTCCTCATAACACCTTGCATATCTTTAAATTTTCATCGGCCGTGATGGGTTAGTGTTCGATGAGATCTCAGCACAGGATCAGAAAGCCTGTTTGGCTTTCACTGACTTGTGTCATCTGCGGTGTAGGAGATATGTCTGCCCGCTTAAGTAAAAGGACGATTTTACTGCAACGTAGATTGATTCGTATTTCTTTATAGCCGTAAAGCAAGATCTGTGAAATTAAAAGTCATGCATAAGCTGCAGGTTTTTGACCATAAGTGTCTTCTAAATATTGCTCTTATATCGTGGTACGATTGTGGTACCAACCTCGACATACAATGAAGACTGGTGCAGGAGTACTTTGAAAGGAAGTAAGGGGTGGACAAATGCAGCATCACTTCATCCAATCATTGACTATTGGTCTAAGCCATATTGATAGATGCAAAATATCTAGTTGGAGTTGACGAAATAGCTGTGATCAGATGTTAGAGACAGTGAGCGACAACTAACAATCAGTCACAATAGTAAAGACATA
Source organism: Schistosoma rodhaini (assembly GCA_944470415.2). NCBI lineage: Eukaryota > Metazoa > Platyhelminthes > Trematoda > Strigeidida > Schistosomatidae > Schistosoma > Schistosoma rodhaini. The sequence goes on from OX104044.1 coordinate 4,674,384, forward strand.
TTATTTCATTCTCTTTCTCTATATGTTTAGTCTCAATATTTCATTATGGATACCTTTTCATTATGTCCTCTTGGATCATTTTCTCTATATTCATCTCACTATCACTGCTACTACAATAATTTCTATTTCATAGTTACTGATTATGTTAATTTTAGCTCGTTGTACTATTTTAATTCGATAACTTTGACTAGCACATAGTTGTATCAGATTATACTCTTATTGTAACTAACTGAATGACTAACTATCAGAAACCACCACTGATAATGCTATTAGATGAACATTTCAAATGAAATAACCAATCCTCCAAATGATACATTAGGATGTTTTTACAAAAACTTAAGCATAGAATAGAATTGAAAACTGTTTGTTTTAACTGTGAATACATACCAAGATAACTGTATGACTTGATTTGTGTTTTAATAAGATAGAAAGTCAATCTTTGGATGCCGGCTCAGTGGTCTATCGGTTAAGTGCTCTGGAGCAAGACTGATAGGTCCTGGGTTCGAATCTCGTGAGGCGAGATCGTGGATGCTCACTGCTGAGGAGTCCCATAATAGGACGAAACGGCCGTCCAGTGCTTCCAGGTTTTTCATGGTGGTTTAACTTCAACTGACTCATGATCTCAACTTTATAAAATTACTAAAATCTCCACAAAACCCCTTCTGATTATTAAAAATCATCATAACCTAAACGTGGTTTGTAGGTATCATCACCAAGGTTTGATTTGATAATTTTTAATAAATTAAGCATCGAGTAGATTGTTATAAATAAATATAATATATTTGTAGATATCCCAATGAGAAGAAAAGTTAGATTTTTTGACATTTAGTGACTCAGTGTAACCCTTGTCGTTCCGTTGTACTATTTAAACTTGAATTAATTTTGATTTGGTTACTTATTCTCTGAAGAAGTGGCTTTCACTAAGTCACGAAACGTCAGGAAATCTAATTCTTCTAAACGTGGTTACTATGATTATTAATTGGTATCAAACTATCCCATTATTGGAGAGTATTAAATTCTATTGGTCCAATTGGTATTATATTCACTAAACTAAATGGCTCTATATAAGAACTTTCATCTAAATTAAAGCGAATAGTTTCACAGTATTTGAGCGCCGAATTCCTTGAAAAAGCGAAACGTTGGATTTACTTCAAATTCATTCGCTGAGATTTTACAAATATATTATTCCTATTTAATGTCTAAATGGCTCTATATCATATTGTATCTATCGGCTTTGAGATAATCAGACACAGTTGTTAAGACATCAAACATAGATGTTTATCTTCTGTAAACAAGATCAGAAAAAGGGAATAGAAGTAGAACTGAAGTTAACTGTAGGTTTAATTTAGCAATTTAGTTGGTTTTATTTTTGCTATAAGACATGTTAGAAACAGTGATACTACAGTATAATATTCAAATAGCTTGGAAACTGTTTATCATTTTCCTAAAGTGATACTTCAAAACATACGGTGATGATCAGCTAAGTTATTTGAAATAAATTAATCAAGTCTATCTTTGAATAAATCAACAAAACTATCTTAGGGATTTGGTTAATATAAACAACTTTCAATGACTCAATATTAAGTATTACGTTGTACAAACTAAGCAATAATAAATATTTTGCAGTCAAATCAGTTACTAGTTGAATTTCATTGCTTATGGATTTTCATCTTGAACAATAAATTGATAATAATCCATTTTCATAAACATTTTTCTAATTCTATTTGACTCATATATATTCTATATTTAAATTCATGAGTCAATTAAAGCTAGACGACCATGAAAAACTTGGAAGCATCTGATGGCCGTTTCGTCCTAGTGTGAGACTCCTCAATAGTGCAAATCCATGATCCCGCCTCGAGAGATTCGAAACCGGGACCTGTCAGTCTCGCGAGAGAACACTTAGCCCCTAGACCACTGAGTCTGCAGGCATCCAACGGTGTTAATGTCTAACTTCAACCAATTCACGAAATTGAGCAACTGTTAACCAATTGTCTTTAGTGAATTACCATCTCCCAACAGACCTGGTTGAATCCCCTTGGTCACTACTTCTAGTGAATGATCATTGCTGAAAAGTTTCACAATAGGACAAAAAGCTCGTTCATTGTTTCCAGGTTCTTCCTGGTGGTTTAACTTCAATTGATTCATGAATTCAACCATTATAATGATTAAAATCTTTACAAAACACCCTTCTGATCATATATATACCCTGTATCCAATCTAAACCTAGACAGATAGAAAATTGACCTAGAGAGAGGAGAGAAAAACAAATTTTTTTTTAACAACTATAAGTATATTTTGATAAAAAAAAATTATATAAAGAGATAGGTAAGAAAGATTATTGGTGTTAGAAGAAAGTAAGCGAAGGTCATATGATAAGTGACTATTGTCTCTGTCGCAAAATATATATATATATATAGATCACGTGAGACAGACTAACTTTGTCTCGTTATTTCTTGATTCTGATTGGTTGAAATATTTTTAAAAAAAAATCAATATGTAGTTTCTCTTATTTGGCTTGTAACTAACCGACTACTACTACTACTACTATTAAAGAACCCTGATCTGAATAAATAATGATACAGACACATTGTATATTGTTAGCGCTTAATGGTTGACATAGTTTATAGACTAGGCTAGGTCTAGGTCTGATTATAATATTAAAGAGAAGAAAAAAAACTAATATAATTCAAGTAATTCAATCAGATTATTCAAAGTATAGTAGGTTAGAAACGAAAAAAAATGCATATTCCATAGATGGATGTGTATGCAAATCTTTTCTTTCTCTTTTTTTTATTACATGTTGTGTATCTCCTATAAAACGTTATGTTGTGTGTCCGATTTGAATATGAAGGTAATTTAACCCTGATAGATAGATAGATAGATTTATGCCTTTGACCTTGACATTGGTCACTAGGTTATATATTGGGTATGCAAATATTTATACATAAATGTAGACAACCTTCACAACATATCTACACTAGTATATTATTGACTATTACTATTCTATATACTAGGTAAATAAGATATGACTCATGGTTAAAGCTTAGTTGAATTGGAAATCTGATATTGTCTACTAGATTTAATATGTCTATCATACAATCAGATCTTAAGGAAATGGATGCAAATGAGACTTACTTTATTACTATATCAATATAAGATATTGGTTGGAGGTAGTCAATAGGATACCCTGGACTTAGGTTTTGTCCTATTTGGCACTCATCAACAAGGTGTACTTATAATCTTGAGGGAACTGATTCCCCTAGACCCTGTATCATCCAGCTTTATAGCCAGAGACGTTACCACTGGGCTATCCAAGCCGTAATTGACCTCCTGTAGGAGTAAGATGTATTTACAATTGATTGATTACTGGATGGTGATCAATGTGATGTTTGTCAGGTCGTTCTCAGTGAAGATCGAATCAACATATTTCAACATCTAAAAGCTTTTCATCACATTCTATATCGAGTTTACTATTAACATGGATAGGATAATGTAAACGGTTATAACAATCAGATTGAGAAATTCCAGCTGGTGGAAGTATTTGGCTACAAATCATGTTTTTAATATCGGTGGGAAATTATGTAGTAATTTAGAAAATGATCTTAATTGACTGTTTAACTTGCAGATTTGATTACTAATCTCTCAAAATTAAAGTGCACTTTTTTCACTGTTGCATGTGTACGGTAGGTAAGGACTGCGAAACAGTGTTAGCCGTGTGTACATAGAACTACTTACTTAAGATGTGTGAAAGTAGCCGATACTTTTGTGTCTGTATGATGGAATTACCTAATAATCAGTGTCAGATCTTAATTATTCTATCAATTAGAAGAAAGAAACGAGTTAATATGGTTGCGAAAAATACATTACGGTGGTAATTGGGACATGTATTATGCAAACTTCGCCATCACTTACTTTGACGCGATGTACGAGCTGAGTTATGGTTAGGTTTATGAGAAGTTGAAGATAGATAGCTCAAAATCTGACACCATCTTCTGTACCCTTTGACTTTTAGCCTAAACAGCAAATAGAACTTTAAGCTTCCTAGAAGTTGCAACCAAATACTGAAGTCATTTTCAAGTCCTATTTTTATCTAACGCATGGTATTTAAAGATATCGATCGAAGGTTAATTTGAAGTAAATGACTGAATGGTCTGTAAAGATACTTAGACTAATCTCAGGACTGACTTGAAAACAAACAACAGTTACTGTGTTAGATAATCAGAGTGATTTATTCGTTAAGAAAAACTAACCATACACCCTGTCCTATACACTTTGCGTTACGACTGACAGACGTGAACAATCATTGGTTGTTTTGTGACATTTGTTTCTATACATGATTGTTCCTTGGTAAACTGATGGTTAGATTGTTTTATGCTGAAATAATAGCTTAATCGTCTGACTATGTGACCAGACATTACGAAATTAATTTTCATAATTAATCAGGTGAACTCATATATTTTAATTGATCGTAGATTAATTGTAAAGCTCACTTCTACTTGAAGTGAGTACTGATGAAATTAACCGAAACTACCATACAAGACTCACAAACAATTTTACTCACAGAAACTAGTGTCATCAAGAGATCATTTCTAAACAGAGTAACGTCCAATAAATATACTACAAAATGACTCAACTCAACGTTCACCTTATTCTTATCAAAGATCTTCAGAAAATAGGAAATAATAATCATTCATTACAGGGTAAATGATTGTTAAACTGTACTTAACATTTCATTCTTTTACATATTTGTCAGCATCAGGAGAACCATGTTAGATGACCAACTAAAATAACTAAAAGTAGATTTCCGTCATGAATAAACAATAGACAGAAACAACATTCATCTCTACTCGGTCATAACTTGTTACATTTTATTTCAGTATGAGGTTGTGAACATTGTTGAGTTTTTTTTTGATTGACGTCATGAATCGACCAATTTTAGACCATCATTGAAAACCTGAAAGTAGTGAACTTTCGTTTCGTCCTAATGTGGAACTCTCCAAGAGTGCTCATCCACGATCCCATATGCGAGACTTGGACCCAGAACCTTCGGTCTCGCGCACGACCTCTTAACCTCTACACCACTGTGCCAACCGGCATCCAACGGTGCTAATGTCTAACTTCAACCAAACCCAATTGCGCGACCATCTTTCATTATACTGAGGTAGATACCTGTCTCTAACGTTCATGGTTTAGCTTCATTAGTCACAGTTTCTCGCTAGAACTTCTAGAATTATTTCTAGAAGCTAGTCATTATTGAGCACATATTGATTATCAGTACAGGGTTATGGAGATTGATGAGTTTTTTTTGGTTTGTTTGAGATCACGAATCAATCACATCTAAACAACATGACTTACTTGCTTTTACTGATGTAATTATTCAAAACAATTAAAGTTAAAAATTATCTCATCTTCCAGACACTATCATCAACATTCTACTGTGGGAGAGAATAAACCAGATTCAAGAGGAGCAATATATCAGGAAGAAGTACTGGAAGTGGATAGGACCATTCAACTGCATCACAAGTCAAGTCCTCACATGGAATCCTCAATACCAAAGGAGAAAATGAAGACTAAAGAACAAATTACGGTGAGAAATGGAGACAGATATGAGAATAATGAACAAAAATTGGATGGAACTGAGAAGAAAGGCCCATGACAGATTGCGTTAAGTTAGTCAGTCAGTCACAACGATTTTGATCCATGTCATTCAAGGTATCTAACCATCGTTTGCTATCATCTCGCGAATCCCAACCAGGTAGCCTACACCTACCAACATGGCTCAATCCAATTGTCAGTGACTTCATGGATTTGTGCCACGTTTGGATCTGGCCACCCCTAGCTTTCTTCCAACCTACTCCTATGACATAAAATATTGCAGGTCGTGGAAGTCGGTGGTTAGGCATACGTAACACATGTCCCAGCCATCTCAACTGATGAAGTTTCACTACTTCATCAATCGATTTTCCATCTTTACGTAGTACCCGTTTCCTAAAAACTGCATTACTTACCCGGTGGTCCCATGAGATTGTGTTGGAGAATGCTCTTCGGAGGCCTATGCTCCATTGGGAGTAACAAGCGTAAGTAAGTAAGTAAGTAAAGTAAAGTAAAGTAAAGTAAAGTAAAGTAAAGTAAAGTAAAGTAAAGTAAAGTAAAGTAAAGTAAAGTAAAGTAAAGTAAAGTAAAGTAAAGTAAAGTAAGTAAGTAAGTAAAGTAAAGTAAGTAAATAATAGTTTCTAACTAATTCAGTAATGGATAATAAAAATAGAATGATCATTATTAATAATAATAATAATGTTTCTATTTTGTTTATTTAATAAATTTATTTATTTAGCTTAATATTTAGGACAGTGAAACAACAACAACAACAACAACCATAACAATAACAATGAATATAATGATCAATTCAGACAAACAAAGCTTTTAGATTAAATTTAAGTAATAAGTTAATTATTCCATAAAATTTCTATCTAAAATTAGACACCATTTAATGACACAAAATTTTCTTTCTTTATATGATATTTGAGATGATGGTTTGTATATATGTTTTGGTAATGTTTTATTTATTCAATTTATCATATATATATTTTTTTGATTCATAAAGTTTCAGACCACTGAGCCAGTATCCAACGGTTTAAAGCAGTAATTCAATGAAGAGAATGGTGGACGGTGGCACAGTTTCAAGAATTGGTTGAAGTTAGAGGGCTCAGTGGTCTAGGGGTTAGGTGTTCACGCGCGAGACTGAATGTACTGGGTTCGAATCCCGCTGATGTGATCTTAAACGTGCACTGTTGAAGAATTTCATACTAGGACGAAACAGCCACCCAATTCTTCCAGATTTTACATGGTGGTCTAGCTTTAATTGACTCATGAATCCAAATATATAAAATTACTAAAATCTCCACAAAACCCGCTTCCGATATGATCATATGCTCACTAGTGACTGACTTCAAGAGATATTTCCTTGAGTTCTAGTGACAAGCAGTGACCAGTGGAGTTCAACCAGGTCTGTTGTGAGATAGTAACTCACTGATGACAATTGCTCCACGACCAAACCACCCAGCTCAGAGAACAAACCAACATCAAAATCACCCACCTGAGCTACAAATCTTCTCCACCATCTCAAAATCATACGAGCGTAATACGCTTCTCGTTGTTCGAAAATGGGAGAATTTCGTCAAAAGGCAAGCTTCCACTCGAGAACAACTATATTTTCTCCACGAGTGCATTCGCCAGCATGTCCTGCCAACAAGTGTAAGATACAGACCTCCAATCAACTGCCCATTAGGATGGAAAATAGCTGAGCAAAGTGGAAGAAAAATGGTTTATCTAATGATAACGGACGCACATTACAGGATCCGCAAATACCAACATATCATAGAGGACCAAAAGAGGAAGCTACAACAGGCACTCACACCAGAACACTTCGAAACCCTGACAACAGCCATCGAAACATTATGCAAACGACACAGGGAAAAAAGAAGAAGCATCCTTAAAAAGAAAATAATCAAAATCTCAAATCCAACTATAGAAGAAAACACAAACAACAGCGTGGTCAACCTATCAAAACAACCACTAACAAACACAGAAGAACAGCTACTCCTAAAAGGATTAAATTACAATACAAGCGATGCCTCAAAACTGGAATTCTACGCAGCACTGGAGTCATCACTCAAAACTTCCGGAATAAGTGAGGAAACGCAACAGGAAATAAGACAATCTATAGTACCACTAACTCAACGGATGAAGGGCAACAACCAACTGACGTCACAAGAACAAACAGCTTTGAAGAAACTCAGAACCAGAAAAGATATTGTCATCGTTCCAGCAGACAAAGGACGCACCACGGTGATTATGGACAAAGAAGAATACATCAAGAAAGCCGAGGAAATACTCGAGGACAAAAATACATACAAACCGATGGACATAAATCCAGTCAAAAAACTAGACAATCGCATTGTAAAAACTTTAAACAAACTCGTCAAAGCAGGAGAAATAACGAAGCAAGATCAATGGAGAATGAAATCTAATGGACCAGTACTCCCTCGGTTCTACGGCAGACCAAAGATACACAAACCAAACATTCCACTACGTCCAATTGTAGCACTACCAGGAACACCAACGTACAATTTATCAAGAGAAATCTCAAGAATACTAAAACATTTAGTAGATTCGTCGAACCACTCCATCAAATCAGCCACACAATTCCTTGATCAGATTAGGAACATTCAAATCAACGACGACGAACTAATGATATCCTTCGATGTAACAGCACTATTCACTTCCATTGAACCAAACTTAGCAAAAGAAACCCTGTCCTTGCTTCTAACCAACGACGAAAACCTCGCAAAATACACGAAACTTCAACGTCAAAGCCTACTTGAACTCATAGATCTATGTCTAACAACATATTTCCAATTCAATAACAAAATCTACAAACAAACAAAAGGGACACCAATGGGATCACCAATATCAGGACTCATCGCGGAAGCAGTAATGCAACGACTAGAAACCATAATTCTACCAGTGATCAAACCGAAAATTTGGATTCGTTATGTAGATGACACATTCGTCATCGTCAAAAAGGAGGAACTAGAAAACACCTACAAGCAGATCAACAATGTCTTCAACGACATCAAGTTCACAATGGAACAAGAGTCGGACAACAAGTTACCATTCTTAGATGTATTAATCACCAGAACTGACACAGGAAAACTAGAGACTCAAGTGCACAGGAAACCGACCCACACCGATCAAATTCTCAACTACAATAGCAACAACCCAAGAACTCACAAAATCAACTGTGTACAAACTTTGTTTAAGAGGGCGAGAACACACTGCAATACAATCGCAGCACGAAAAAATGAAGAAAAACACCTGAAAACCATTCTTCAAAAGAACGGCTATCCAATCAATTTCATCAAAAAATACCAGTCGCACACACCATCAGAAACGAAGTCAGGTATGAAAATCAACAAAATGATCACCCTACCATACATAAAGGGCATATCGGAAACGACAACAAGGCTGCTGAAAACCTTCGGAATAGGTGTAGCCCACAAACCAACAAAGTCCCTCCACTCAATCTTATGCAAACCAAAAGATGAAATAGCAAAAGAGGACAAAACAAACATCATCTACAAGATAAATTGTACCAACTGCAACAAACACTATATTGGACAAAGCGGACGGCCCCTGCACCTTCGCCTACATGAACACCAATTAGCAGTCAAACGTCACGACATTTCTTCACTCATATCAATACACGTGGACAACTACGGACATACATTCGACTGGGAAAACGTGCAGATTTTGGACAGAGGCAATTCCAAAAATACCAGAGAATTTTTAGAAGCTTGGCACTCAGGTCAATCAGCAATAAACAAACATATTGAAATCAATCCAATCTATCAACCAATCAAGAAAATTATGCAAGAAGATAGGAACAAAAATCAAACCAATAGGAGATACAACCAAAACAAAGAAATAAACAATGACAGATTTAAGGTCAATAAGAACCAATCAACATCGAGGTGCAGAGGACAAGCTGTGAATCACATGTGGAGAAATTCAAACACTTCACTTCTACCCGAAGTTTGTGCTGATGATGTCGTTCAGAAGGACGATGAAAGCTCCACGACCAAACCACCCAGCTCAGAGAACAAACCAACATCAAAATTGGTGAACGGTTGCTCAATTTCATGGATTGGTTGAAGTTAGACAGTAACACCGTTGGATGACGGATCAGTGGTTTATGGGCTAAGCTTTTGCTCGCTAGACTGATATGTCCTGGGTTCAAATCTTATGAGGCGGGATCGTGGATGCGCACCGATGAGGAGTCTCACAATAGGACGAGACGGTTTTAAAGCAGTGCTTCCAAGTTTTCCTTGGTGGTCTAGCTTCAGTTGACTCATGATCTAAACTATATAAAATAATAATAATAAATCAATCAATGCTGAATATCTAAAAAAACTATTGAGCATAATCAAAAGTTTAATCTTGGAAAATTAAGTTACTTCTAGGTTATTCTGTTTCACTAGAATTCTTTTTTTCCATAATTATCCTCATGGAAGAATTAATTCAAAAAGGAATGCAAATTAAAAATTTTTGTATTGTAGAGACTTAATTCAAACATGTTCAATTTCTTGTTTTATAGTGATCTTAACGTTTCTCTTTATCATTCAGTCTAAATAAACTATCATTTTCTAGTTGTTTTTTCTTTAACAATTTTTTGTCGAATATCAATTATGAAGTGATCATAGATAGACCAATAATGAATACTTGAAAACACTGGACGACCGTTTCGTCAGTGTGGGACTCTTCAATAATCTAAATCCACAACTCCACACTCAGGAACAGAATCTATGACTTCCAATCTAACACGAATATGTTCATCCTCTAGATCACTGAATCATCATTCATTGGTGCAAATGTCTAATTTCAGTCATTTCATGGAATCGCAATACCATCTTTCATTGTTTGTGGTAGATAATTGTTTAACACACAACATGGTTGAACTCTACTGGTCACAGCTTCACATTAGAACTCTGGGGGCTTGTCACTAGTGAACACATGATTATCATCAGTAAAGGGCTTTGCGTAAATGATGAAGTTTCCATAGATTTTAAATCAAGTGCTGATCTTTGTCGGATCATCATTGAAAGCCTGGAAGAATTGGTTCAGTCCACGGATACGAGATCGTAGACATGTATTGCTGAAAAGTTCCGTACCAGGATGAAACAATAATCCAGTGCTTTCAGGCTTTCAAAAGAGTAGTCTAAGATCATGTTATGATTTAAAAACTAGGGAACTTATATAACCTCCATAAATGCTGTATTGATAATTGTTACCTTGCTATCATTACAACATTTAATTATTTCGATCTTAATACTTATCAAGCTTCAATTATCACTCATCCATAAATTATCATCACCTTAACATTTTTCAGTAACCATTAGCTTATGACATCTTGTCAATATTTGATTTTCCCTATACAATTTATGACTTGATACCGGTTTGATCATTTAAAGTTACACAGTACTCTATTCTTAGTAAGTAAATCAATAATGAATATGTTAATCAGTTTAGGTAAGTAGAATTTTCCCGAAGAAAAGCTTTATTCCCTGAATTGTTTTCATTATATTTCAATGGTACAATGTTTTATTTATTTATTTATTTAAACACATAAATATTGGTACAAGGAAGCACCAGATAAATATGCGCCTCACAAATCTCATTCGATTTGTGTGAGGGCTGTGATACTGCCCAGGTGCCCAGACTGAAGAAGGTGGTTTTCTTAGGGGGCCACACCCGGAGCCTTTGACCTGAATGTCTAATCCACAAGGCAGTGGAGCATCGTGAGGAGATGCAGTCCCATGGTAGCCGGTGACCGACAGTTGTTTCATTCGCCATTCGTTCCTTCAGGATACTGGAGCCCATGTGAACCATTGGTTTGGAATCAGGGTTTTCCAACTCCCCTAGGTGAATCCTCCACATCCACCAACCCGGTTAAAGCACCGGACATTCGCTTTTCGTCACCTCACTTTTGTGAACAACACCCCCGCCACGAGAAGGCAGTGAGTAGGACTTCCCTGGCAGAGACTATATATTCGCTGGCCATATGAGAGCATTTCGGGAAGGAGAGCAGACTCTCCCCACTCTCGGCCGTACCAGGGCATTCGGGGGCATGGTACAATGAATTACTTTCGTTATTAAATAAAAGAAATAACTAGACGTTAGTTCTTAAATAACTCTACACAATGTTAATGCTGATGTCTAAAGTGTGAGTAAGATGTGAAAACTATGAAACTATTCATTATTCAAGGTTAAGTGTAATCAAAGAAAGTGAAATACCTTTAATCTCTTTTATATATCAGTGTTTATAGGAATTTTTTATGTATTATTCTTTAATAGTTGAGATCATGAGTCAATCGAAGCTAGAACACAATGGAAAACCTGAAAGCACTGGATGACCATTTCGTCTTATTGTGGGACTCCTCATCGGTGCGCATCCACAATCCCGCCTCATGAGATTCGAACCCAGGACATATCAGTCTCACGAGCAAAAGCTTAGCCCATAAACCACTGAACCGGCATCCAACGGTGTTAATGTCTAACTTCAACCAAACCACGAAATTGATAGACACATCCTGGGTTCGAATCTCATGAGGCAGGATCGTGGATGCGCACTTCGGAGGAGTCCCACAATAGGACGAAACGGACTTAAAACAGTGCTTCCATGGTAATCTAGCTTCAATTGGCTCATGATCTCAACTATTTAGATTACTATAATATCCACAAAAACCCCTTCTGCTATTAATCTTTGTCAAGAGCTGATTGGATAAAATGATTATATAGTGAACTGTGTTAAATTGATAGTTTTGAATATATTTTTAATAGTTGAGATCATGAATTAATTGAAGCTAGACCACCATGGAAAACTTGAAAGCACTGGATAGCCTTTTCGTCCTATCGCGAGACTCCTTAGCGGTTTTGAATATGTTTACTATTACTGTTATTATAGCCTTCTTTAATAATCTTCACTTTAATATGATTGGATATTCTATAAACATAATATATGAACAAGTTTCTTTTGATCTACATTTGATATATTAAAAAAGTGCCATTTTAAATATTTAAGTGTTATTTTTCTTTGAATTTAAAGCATTGGATCATGTTTGTCTACTAGACAAGAATAAAATGATACCACACTAGATAGTTATTGATCGCTTATATTTGATTGACATTATTTACTTACTTATGCCTGTTAACTCTGTTGGAGGAGCATAGACAGCCCACCAGCATTCTCTAAACGACTCTGTACTGAGAATTCCTTTCCAGTTCTTTCCAATTTCTAATAATCCTTTTCATGTCTACTTCCAATTCCTAATGCAGTGTATTCTTCGGTCATCCTCTTTTCCGTTTCACTTCAGAATTCCATGTTAGCGCTTGCCTCGTGGTGTATGTATGTCCTATTCCCTCCATCGGCTTTTCCGATTTTCCTCTTCAGATGGAACCTGATTTGTTCTCTTCCATTGCTGATGGTATTCGGCTAATGGACATTCAGTATGTTGCGTAGACAATTGTCCATAAATACTTGTACTTTTTGATAATGGTTGTGATAGTTTTCCAAGTTTCAACTCTATGAAGTAGAACTGTCTTGACGTTTCTATTGAAGATTGTGACTTTGATATTATGTGACAGTTGATTTGAGTCCCATATATTCTTCAACTCAGCCTGGAGCCCCTCTGGGAATTCAACTATTAAATTACTAAAATCTCCACAAAACCCTCTTCTGATAATTACGATTACTCCAATTCAGATTTAGGAGGAAGAAATCAGGAAAAGGCGTTGGAAGTGGATGGGACATACATTGAGGAAAGCAACCAACTGCACCACAAGACAAGTCCTCACATGGAATCCTCAATGACAAAGGAGAAGGGGAAGACCAAAGAACACATTACTTCGACAAATGGAGACAGATATGAGAATAATGAACAAGGATTGGATGGGACTAGGAAGCAAGACCTATGACAGAGTGTGTTAGAGAATGCTGGTCGGCGGCCTATGCTCCATTGGGAGTAACAAGCGTAAGTAATTAAGTAAATATTCTTCAACGCCGTTGCTTTGCCAAACTTTAACTCTACATCTTTATCAGATCTTACTTGTTCATCGATGATTTTACCCAGAACTTTCCATCTCTTCCAGAGAAATTCCATTAAGTAAGATTTTGTTGTTATTCTTCGTATTGTATTTGAGTATCTTGGTTTTTCCCTTGCCCTTTTTTGAAACCCGCTGATGCACATATGGTCAATAAGAGACTGACCAGTTGCAGTCCTTAACATCAATGGGAAGATTCAAACAAACAATACGAAGTGAATCACCTTTACTGTTTTTTTCTGTGTGTGTACTAGGATTTGTTCAAAACATCTTCGATACTTATTTGGTTTTTTTTCTAGAAAAGTTTTTAAATGATTTTGATTTGTGTTACATTTAGATTTTTTTTAATATATCCAATCAGTCAGCTACAGCGTAGGACCAGGCACATAAATGCATCGGTCCAAGTTGCCATACCTCACTCATTAGTACAACAAGATGAACACCGAATTCATAGAAATAGTTAATTTAGTGGTGGTAGTATATAATAGATAGGTTGTATATAAGGATATAGTATAGGAAGGAAAAAAGTTATGAAGCAATTTTAATCTCAAGGTTTAAGGGAAGATAAAAAGTGTATACACCTACACCATTGTGATCGATTCTTAACCATGTCACCTAGAGTCTCCAACCATTGGTTACGATAGTCACGCGGACCCCGACCACGTAGTCTGTATCTATCAACATGGCTCAGACTAGAAGTTAGTGACTTCAAACACTGATGCCATGTTTTGGTTTGGCCACCCCTAACTCTCTTCCAACCATCCCCAATACTAGTCATCATAGCGCGTCGTGGTAATCGGTGTTCAGGCATACGTAACACATGGCCCAACCATCTCAGTCGATGAAGATTCATCACCTCATCAACTGATTTACCATCGTTCCCTAATACCCTGCGTCTAACCTCACTCACTATTACTTACCCGGTTATCCCAGCAGATGCGAGCAATATTTCTAAGGCATCTGTGGTCAAATACTAGTAACCTACGAGTATCTTCTACTCTTAATGGCCATGTTTCGCAGCCGTAAAGTAGAACAGAGCGAACTGATGCGCAGTATACTCGTCCTTTAATTGATAGACGGATACCTCGTCTTCACCATAGGTGACGAAAGCCAAACGAGCTTTTCGAATCCGTGCTGAGATTTCGTCAGACACCAACCCATTAGGGCTGATCAGACTTCCAAGATAAGTGAAGTTATCCACGCGTTCGACTACTTCATTCCCTATCCTTAGTTCGGGTGTTGACGCAGGCCAGTCCTGGAGTAACAATTTACATTTGGATGGGGAGAAACGCATCCCAAACATTCTGGCATTATTACTGAGTTTCAACAGAAAACTCTGCATTTTGCCAGCATCTTCATCTGCGTATTCTAAGTCGCTTAGTGGTCCCCCTGGTAGGAGATCAATTCCTGTAAATTCAGTCGTCGAGAGTGTTATTTCCAGCAACAGGTCTATAATGAAGTTAAACAAAAATGGGGATAGTGGACAGCCTTGTCGGACACCACTTGAGGTTGTAAAATCATATGACAGTTCGCCATAAGCTCTCACTCGACTGGTAGTGTTCGAGTAAAAAGCCTTCACAAGGTTTATGTACTTCTCAGGTACACCTTTCAATGACAGACACTGCCACAGAACCTCTCGGTCTACAGAGTCAAATGCTGCTTTCAAAACATCTTCGATACTTATTTGGTTTTTTTTCTAGAAAAGTTTTTAAATGATTTTGATACAAATTATAAAACCATGATATAATAAAATGCTTTTTAGTATGTTTTATGTTTTACTGTAGTGAACGAGTTCGTAAGAAAAGAAAACTTTATTAGGTCTTATGGTCTTTTTTTTCTAGAATTGTTTCGTTTTCTAAAATGGTAACTTTTTCTTCGCCATACCTAGAGGTATTGTGATCGAAACCGTGTGAAATCGTGATTGGACACTATTGGGAAGTTTCCTGTGGAAACAAAACATTTGCTCTATTCGCTCTCTTGAAATGACATTATTTACCAATGGAAAATTGTAAGAATTTGTCAAATAAATAGATTGAATTCGGTAAGATGGTGGTTGGAGGTGGTCAACAGGAAACCCTGGACCCGGGTTTTGTGCTGCTTGGCACTCGTCAGCAATGTGTACCTGTAATCTTGAGGAAACTGGTGCTCCCTGACGGATTCGATCCCGTGTCACTCAGTTCCACAGTCAGAGACGTCACCACTGAGCTGCTCGGGCAGCGACCAACCTCCTGTAGGACTGAGATGTAATCACAATTGATTGATTGCTACATTGCAACTTGATCGATAGCATTCGGTTAGCATTAAGACGAACTTGATACACATGACATTGATCACCACCCAGTGATCAATCAATTGAGATTGAATAAGTCTCTAATCATTCATTGAAGTACAGTTATCAAAATTACTGATTCTAGATGTCATAAATTAAGACAATTTAACAAAGACAAAAACTGATAATGTTTTATTATTTCATCTCCTAATTTAGATAAAACAAAGAATGTAGGCACTTTTTCTGAAATTCCATTGAGTGAAGACTAAATACTTACTTACTTACTTACGCCTGTTACTCCCAATGGAGCATAGGCCGCCGACCAGCTTTCTCCAACCCACTCTGTCTTGGGCCTTCTTTTCTAGTTCTATCCAGTTCTTGTTCATTCTTCTCATGTCTGTCTCTATTTCTCGGCGTAATGTGTTCTTTGGTCTTCCTCTTCTCCTTTGTCATTGAGGATTCCATGTGAGGGCTTGTCTTGTGACACAATTAGGTGATTTCCTCAAAGTGTGCCCAATCCACTTCCAGCGCTTCCTCCGCTGGAATCTGCTTTGTTGTCTCCCACAGTAACTTGTTGCTGATAGTGTCTGGCCAACGGATCCGAAGTATCTTGCGTAGACAGCTGTTAATAAACACTTGTATCTTCTGGATGATGGCTTTCGTAGTTCTCCACGTCTCCGCCCCATACAGTAGGACTGTCTTGACATTTGTATTGAATATTCTGATGTTGGTGTTGGTTGACAGACAGTTGTTTTGAGTTGCACACATAATTGCTTTCGTAGTTCTCCACGTCTCCCCCCCCCAAATAGGAAGACAAAATATATACTGTAACAAAAATTCCCATGTAAACACTTGAAAATGTAGCATCAGTCCTTGAAATCACTAACTTCTAGTCTGAGCCATGTTGATAGATACAGACTACGTGGTCGGGGTCCGCGTGACTATCGTAACCAATGGTTGGAGACTCTAGGTGACATGGTTAAGAATCGATCACAATGGTGTAGGTGTATACACTTTTTATCTTCCCTTAAACCTTGAGATTAAAATTACTTCATAACTTTTTTCCTTCCTATACTATATCCTTATATACAACCTATCTATTATATACTACCACCACTAAATTAACTACTTCTATGAATTCGGTGTTCATCTTGTTGTACTAATGAGTGAGGTATGTCAATTTGGACCGATGCATATATGTGCCTGGTCCTACGCTGTAGCTGACTGACTGGATATATTAAAAAAAAATCTAAATGTAACACAAAAACAAATAGTACATATATAAAGAAAATCATTTAATTTTCAGTGTCGAAAATCTAACCACAATAATTGATCACTGGGTAGTTATTAGTATCAAGTCTGTGCCTAGTTTTTACTGCCGATAGAATTTTATTAATCAATTTGCAACTAATCCACTAGCCCAAGTGATTCAACTTAACTTCAAACTATGTCATTATTAGCACGACGCTCTAACCAACTGAGCTACGGAGCCGAACTTCAAACTATACCTAGTGATAAGTTCATGGGGATAGATGACAGGAAATCTTGCTTGATCTATTTTGGAAGATGTCAGAAAAAGACATCTATAATCTTGAGAGAAATAGTACTCTTCTTGGTGGTGTTTTGTTCTCTGAGCTGAATGGTTTGGTCATTTAGCATATTAAATTCGATCTAATTTACCGACTAGTCTGAAAAATTATAGACAAATATATAGGACCAAAAATCAAGCCAATAGGAAATACAACCAAAATAAAGAAATAAACAATGACAGGTCAAAGGTCAACAATAACTAATCATGGTCGAGGTCTACAGTACAAACTGTGAGATATATGTAGAGAAATTCGAACACTTCACTTTTACCTTAAGTTTGTACTGATGATGTTGTTCAGAATAACAATGAAAGTTCCACAATCAAACTATCCAGCTCAGAGAATAAAACTCCACCAAAATCATTCACCTGAGTTATAAATCTTCTTCACCGTTGTATGATTCCAATCAGGTTGACCTGGTGTTAGAATCAGAAATGTTATGTTGTTCTACTCAGATCATAACTTAATTTCTGTATGATTGAGATATTTGAACTAATTAATCACTAAGTATCAAATAAAGAATGTTTAGACCTAAATCAAAAATTAGGTATTAGGTTGGATCCCTCTGTAGGTCAAAAACCAGAAGGCAGTTGACAGTTGTAATAAGGTATATATGTTGGAGATTTCGTGTTATCGAAAGAATACCGAGATCATGACAAAATTTACAAGCGGAATTACCGAGCGTATACGAGTTCGTGCAAGGTCACAAACAACGCAAGAATGTCTGTTTGCTGGAAGGCAATATGCAGCAAAAAGAATGCACATTATTCTGATTTCGATTGACTAGACTGGCGACCAGTGAATATTTATCGTCAGGATCGACGAAGATGTAATAATAATAATAATAATAATAATAATAATAATAATAATAATAAATAACACCTTCTATAATCGAATCGTACCCACCCAGTTAAAATTAAAAGTCAGAATCGAAGAGGTTGGAAAATATATTTTATGCGTTATCAATATATCGAGAAGCGATTGATCTAATCTGGCTAAAGAACGTAGGAGATGTTTCCCGCTCCGTGTTGAAACTTGATCTGGTAAGGAAGCTAAACAAGTCCACTTAAACTAATGTGGTCAGCATCCAATGTCGAACACTTACAAAGCTATTAATTTTTGGGAATTATTTACAGCTCCAACATGATATGGCTAAACAAAAAAAAACACCCAACCGGTTTGTTAAATTATAATTAACTGACTGATAGGTCCTGGGTTCGAATCTTGTGAGGTGGAATCGTGGATGCGCACTACTAAGGAGTCTCACAATAGGACGAAACGGCCATCCAGTGTTTCCAGGTTTTCCATGGTGATCTAGCTTCAATTGACTCATGATCTGAACTATTGAAATTGTTATATAATACATGGTATTATTTATTTGAAATGAAATTACACATTTTCAACTTTGAAATGATACATGTTTATCTATGCTAATGTGTTGTTAATTTATTGGTTTATTTTTTTGTAATTTTATATGTTAAAAAATAATCTTCACCATGGTAACTGTCGGAAAAAAAACAACCGTGATATGTTATTTTCATTTCTTGGCAATCTGTCCAAAGTTTATTTAGATCTGACCTTATTATTCCTTGTTATGTAAAAATTGACTTAGAGAGAGTGAGAGAGAGATTAACACTTAGTGTACTGAAAAAAATGGAACATTTCAAATTATGTTAATACTATTTTTTTCTTACTTTGAAGTTAGGTTTCTATTTGAAAAATGTTAAAAACGTTCATCATTTTGATTGATACTGTAGTGCCAGTGAAATGTCACTGAACCCTAGCCAAATCATCCGGCAGTTGAGTCACTAAATATCGAACAGATCATCGATCATCGTCAAAGTCAAGGAAATCAGCGCGCATCAGTTAATCATACGCCATGGACTGGCCCATACGGCAGTGGTTCTACTTTAGCTTATATCTACTTTAACTAATATATTCCTGTAATAACGTCCTTTGTGTTGTACAGTCTTCAGAGCATCCATGGTCGTCATCCATGATTCGTCGATGGGGCAGTCCAAGTAAGGTGCTGATCGCGAGGTGTGACTTCGAAGTTAGCTTGTTCGTTACATTGTTCCCGTCTAACTCGAGTAGGCCTCCAATCATTCGACATAGATCATCAACATGGTCTACAATACTGTTATTCAATAGTAGATGTCAGTCATAAATTGATGTTATTTGAGGGATTTATGAAAATTTGGAGATGTCAATGAACAATAGCTTCTTTCTAGAATGTTATCTTTCAATAAAGATGATACATAACCCCTATCACCATCACCACTAGGGATAGAATTCAAGACCTTTCAGAGTGAATAGTTGATATTTCACTTACTGATTTATATCCAGTAATCTGAATTTCCAACTGAAATTAATTTGAGAACGTTGTAAGCTAATCATCCAATCTTATCGATAATGATTATTTCATTATCAACATGTTTGTAATTCCAACTTAATCATCATTTCTCATTAAAGCTGCAGGAGAACAATTCGAATGAGTTTACTAGTTAACATATCATTACAGAATTGATGGACATATTTTATAAAAATTTATTTAATTTGTAAGGTGGTATTTACCATAGAGTGCTATTTATTGGGAGGTAACTAATAACGAAGCAATTCTCATAGTATGCATATTTATCAATTAAGACTGATCAAATTTTAGTCTAAATATCAATAACAGGATAATAATCCAAACTATTACAAACTAAGAAAAGGGGATTTTGTGGAGATTTCCTGGAGTTCTTGTGAGAATCAGTGACCAGTGAAGTTCAACAAGGTCTGATGTCAGATATCAACTCACTGAAGACAATTGGTGAATGGTTTCTCAACTTCATGGATTGGTTGAAGTTAAAAATTAACAACATCGGATGCCAGTTCAGTGGTCTATTGATTAAGCGCTCGCGCACGAGATTGGTAGGTCCTGGGTTGGAATCTCGTGAGGCGGGATCGTGAAGCGCACTACTGAAGAGTCCCACAATAGGACGAAACGGCCTTCCAGGGCATCCAGGTTTTTTACGATGGTCTAGCTTCAATTGATTCATGATTTCAATCATATATTAAAAAATGTTACTTTATAACTTGTGGAAATATTGTTTTGAGAAATAGTTATTCTTTTTTGGGTATGTTTATTTAAAATGACAATTATGTCATAAAAACTTCTATGTATAAAGATAGCAGTAATAACCATTATTATTATTCACTTAGTATTGTATGTTTGGATCTTCCGATTGATGTGTTACGACTGCAACTAGTCAGTCTCTAATTGACATATATGCATTCTGTGCGTATTGCCTCGATATAGCCTCAATTCACAAGCACTGTAAGCAAAGATGGATAATGGCTAGAAGTGGAATCTAGGGCGCGCTTTTCATACTATTTGAGACTCGTCAGCTGGATGTACCTGCATTTCAGAGTTGATGTTCACTCCGGAACTCGAACCCAGTACCTTTCGCTCAGTGGCCGAGTGGATAACGCCATGGCTTTTGAAGCGAACGGTACTGGGTTCGAGTTCCGGAGTGAACATCAACTCTGAGATGCAGGTACATCCAGCTGACGAGTCTCACATAGGACGAAAAGCGCGTCCTGGATTCCATTGCTAGCCATTATCCATCTTTGCTTAAAGTGCTTGTGAATTAAGGCTATATCGTGGCAATACGCACAGAATGCATATATGTCAATTAGAGACTGACTAGTTGCAGTCCTAACACATCAATGGGAAGATTCAAACATACAATACTAAGTGAATAATAATAATGGTTATTACTGCTATCTTTATACATAGAAGTTTTTATGACATAATTGTCATTTTAAATAAACATACCCAAAAAAGAATAACTATTTCTCAAAACAATATTTCCACAAGTTATAAAGTAACATTTTTTAATATATGATTGAAATCATGAGTCAATTGAAGCTAGACCATCGTAAAAAACCTGGATGCCCTGAAAGGCCGTTTCGTCCTATTGTGGGACTCTTCAGTAGTGGGCATCCACGATCCCGCCTCACGAGATTCCAACCCAGGACCTACCAATCTCGTGCGCGAGCGCTTAATCAATAGACCACTGAACTGGCATCCGATGTTGTTAATTTTTAACTTCAACCTATCCATGAAGTTGAGAAACCATTCACCAATTGTCTTCAGTGAGTTGATATCTGACATCAGACCTTGTTGAACTTCACTGGTCACTGATTCTCACTAGAACTCCAGGAAATCTCCACAAAATCCCCTTTTCTTAGTTTGTAATAGTTTGGATTATTATCCTGTTATTGATATTTAGACTAAAATTTGATCAGTCTTAATTGATAAATATGCATACTATGAGAATTGCTTCGTTATTAGTTACCTCCCAATAAATATCACTCTATGGTAAATACCACCTTACAAATTAAATAAATTTTTATAAAATATGTCCATCAATTCTGTAATGATATGTTAACTAGTAAACTCATTCGAATTGTTCTCCTGCAGCTTTAATGAGAAATGATGATTAAGTTGGAATTACAAACATGTTGATAATGAAATAATCATTATCGATAAGATTGGATGATTAGCTTACAACGTTCTCAAATTAATTTCAGTTGGAAATTCAGATTACTGGATATAAATCAGTAAGTGAAATATCAACTATTCACTCTGAAAGGTCTTGAATTCTATCCCTAGTGGTGATGGTGATGGGGGTTATGTATCATCTTTATTGAAAGATAACATTCTAGAAAGAAGCTATTGTTCATTGACATCTCCAAATTTTCATTAATCCCTCAAATAACATCAATTTATGACTGACATCTACTATTGAATAACAGTATTGTAGACCATGTTGATGATCTATGTCGAATGATTGGAGGCCTACTCGAGTTAGACAGGAACAATGTAACGAACAAGCTAACTTCTAAGTCACACCTCGCGATCAACACCTTACTTGGACTGCCCCATCGACGAATCAAGGGACCATGGATGCTCTGAAGACTGTACAACACAAAGGACGTTATTACAGGAATATATTAGTTAAAGTAGATATAAGCTAAAGTAGAACCACTGCCGTATGGGCCAGTCCATGGCGTATGATTAACTGATGCGCGCTGATCTCCTTGACTTTGACGATGATCGATGATCTGTTCGATATTTAGTGACCCAACTGCCGGATGATTTGGCTAGGATTCAGTGACATTTCACTGGCACTACAGTATCAATCAAAATGATGAACGTTTTTAACATTTTTCAAATAGAAACCTAACTTCAAAGTAAGAAAAAAATAGTATTAACATAATTTGAAATGTTCC
Source organism: Schistosoma rodhaini (assembly GCA_944470415.2). Lineage (NCBI taxonomy): Eukaryota > Metazoa > Platyhelminthes > Trematoda > Strigeidida > Schistosomatidae > Schistosoma > Schistosoma rodhaini. The sequence goes on from OX104044.1 coordinate 4,697,181, forward strand.
ATTTTTTTCAGTACACTAAGTGTTAATCTCTCTCTCACTCTCTCTAAGTCAATTTTTACATAACAAGGAATAATAAGGTCAGATCTAAATAAACTTTGGACAGATTGCCAAGAAATGAAAATAACATATCACGGTTGTTTTTTTTCCGACAGTTACCATGGTGAAGATTATTTTTTAACATATAAAATTACAAAAAAATAAACCAATAAATTAACAACACATTAGCATAGATAAACATGTATCATTTCAAAGTTGAAAATGTGTAATTTCATTTCAAATAAATAATACCATGTATTATATAACAATTTCAATAGTTCGGATCATGAGTCAATTGAAGCTAGATCACCATGGAAAACCTGGAAACACTGGATGACCGTTTCGTCCTATTGTGAGACTCCTTAGTAGTGCGCATCCACGATTCCGCCTCACAAGATTCGAACCCAGGACATATCAGTCAGTTAATTATCAGTTAACAAACCGGTTGGGTGTTTTTTTTGTTTAGCCATATCATGTTGGAGCTGTAAATAATTCCCAAAAATCAATAGCTTTGTAAGTGTTCGACATTGGATGCTGACCACATTAGTTTAAGTGGACTTGTTTAGCTTCCTTACCGGATCAAGTTTCAACACGGCGCGGGAAACATCTCCTACGATCTTTAGCCAGATTAGATCAATCGCTTCTTGATATATTGATAACGCATCAAATATATTTTCCAACCTCTTCGCTTCTGACTTTTGATTTTAACTGGGTGGGTACGATTCGATTATAGAAGGTGTTACTTATTATTATTATTATTATTATTATTACATCTTCGTCGATCCTGACGATAAATATTCACTGGTCGCCAGTCTAGTCAATCGAAATCAGAATAATGTGCATTCTTTTTGCTGCATATTGCCTTCCAGCAACCACGATATCTCTGATTAGACCTTTTGTAACCTCTACAATGATAGATTGTACAGTTCTCAGAAACGCATCTGAATAGGTTGTGCAATTAATAACCATAATGATGTATTAAAACTAAGAAAATTAGATAACTTGTTGAAATATTTAGATGGCAGGAACAGGTAGACCAGATGTTTAAGTAGGCCGCCAGTTATTGAAACTGTATTGTATTATTCAGTCATTTAGTTTTGTGATTCAATTGTAAAGGTCATCGATATGTTGAAATGATAAACAGTTGAAGATAGATAACAAGAAACCTTGGGACTTTTAAATTCCGTATTAGTTGAATTCCGTAAAGAAAAGGTATAGTAACCTACTTTTATGAACAGAACATGATTGGCATAACGGAAAAAAATTATTATTATAACCAATTGTACCAATGATTATTTTACTGTACCTGTTTGTTTAAGTGCACCAAAAAACAGACATTCTTTCGTTGTTTGTGACCTTGCACGAACTCGTATACGCTCGGTAATTCCGCTTGTAAATTTTGTCATGATCTCGGTATTCTTTCGATAACACGAAATCTCCAACATATATACCTTATTACAACTGTCAACTGCCTTCTGGTTTTTGACCTACAGAGGGATCCAACCTAATACCTGGCACGTAATCTTACTGTAGTGGTGATCATAGTCAATCACGACTCGACGTTTACTACAAAGGCATTCCTGTAAAATTCCAATTCACAAACTATAGGACTAGCTAAATGTTACAGTAATCTTTACTCAGTGACTAATCAATCGTATATCTGTTAAAATTATCAAAAAAATCTTTCCCAAGCTCTAGCTTAATAATAAGTGTGTTCTTGTAGGCGACTAGCTTTAAGGTGGATTCGTCTGGCTTTGATGAGAGACCATAGTCGATGAAAATCAGTTATATCTAGAGTGATAAAGTTGTTACAGACAGATTGGATACTTGTCGTACAATCACGTAAATTTAATGTAGTTGGGTAAAGGGATTACCTACCTGAGCTACAAATCTTTGCTACCATGGTAAAGGGATTATTTAGTTTCAACTTAGTGATCTGAAGTTATTATCCATCTTTCCACCAAAACCGACAAATTCTGGGTTCTATCTATTATGCGATCGTGGATCCAGATTCTTAAAAAATTCGAAATGAAGAGGAAATAGTTTACCAATCATTCCTAATTATTAATGGTAACTGATAACTATGATATTCAATTTAATTCAGTGATCAGTTAGGTTAGTTAATCCACTTTCATAAATTATTGTCAATATGGAATGAATAATATATTGCTAATATCTGTGACTAAGAATCATTAAAAGGGAATCATCACTTTCTCATGCTTCCAAACTTGCTTTTAACAATTGATTGCTATTGTGTTTAAGAAAACATAACTTAATTATCCACTTGAATGGTTTTATGAAGACTTGTTTTAAAGTGAAAATATTCTATTCACATGCATCAACCTATGAACTAATCAATCAACACTAAACATTTATTTTGTGACAGGAGGTAATCGGTCGGATGAACTAAATTATCCTGGTTTCATACTAGTTTTCACTAATCTGCCAGGTGCTTTTGAAGTCTTTAGGAAACTGATATTCCCCACACAATTCAAACCTTCCTCACAAAGCTTTGTAGTTCAGGAACTACTGCTCGCAGTACAACCACATTTAATTTTCAAGGTTTGATGAAACCAAATCATTTGATGTAGATTACTCAACATTAGATAAATTTCTATCTAATCAGTTAATATGTTATTTGTCATACCGACCAAATTGAACATAACAAGTTTTTTAGTGTTGATTTATTCTGACGTTATTAATATGTGAGATATAAAAGTCATAAAATATCGAATACTGGAGTAAATGAATTGAAGAAATAACATCCTGTGAATAGGGTACGGCCATCAGTGCTTCGGAAATTTCGGTAGTAAATACATACTACTAATAAGTAGCTTATAGAAAATCGATGAATCATTTCTAACAACCTTTATTCCTGTGTGTTTTTTTTTTTATGGAGATTAGTATGGTAAGTTTAAATAAGTTAATTATTTCGATTTATTTGTTCCAACTAAAAAAATGGTCGCGAAATTTAGTGGATTGTTTGAAGTCAGACATTAACACCGTCAGATATCGTTTCAGTGGTCTAGAGGTTAAGCGTTCTCGCGCGTGACTGAAGGTGCTGGGTTCAAATCCAGCAGACGGGATCGTGGATGCGCACAGATAAGGCGTCCTATACTAAGACGGAGCGGACGTCCAGTGCCTTCAGGTTTTCAATGGTCGCCTAACATCTACTAATTCATGATCTCAATCAGAACGTTTAAGTCAAGGTATGCTTTGAATTGACTGAAAATTTTAGTTATTAATATAGAAAGAAGTTTATTTTCCATTGGTCTTTCATCACAACTCTTTCCTTCTCTCTCTCCCTCTGTCATATGATTTACAACAATGGTGGTCTAGCTTCAATCGACTCATGATTTCAACTATGAAAATAATGAAATAATAGTCTTGGAGTAGTCACGTTACGTAATAGTTACATAATCTTACAGTGGTGATAAAATAGAACTGAGTAATTAGAAGAAAGAGGATTAAAACAATCAAAGTAATTATTCGGAAAATGAAACAGTCACTACATTGCATAATATATACGAAGAATCAACAAAATATTTTAATGAGAGGTCAGTGTTATAGTAGTTGCGTAAGAATTATGAGACGAATATTGAGACTGTAAAAATACAGGATTGAGAGAAATTGAAAAACATTTTTTGAGTGTTTTTGATAGAAAGGATTAATTGAAAGTTCAGCTAAAACTCACTCCTATACCGAAGACTAAGGTAATGAGAATGGTTGTATAAACTTCTTTTGAAAGTAAAGGTTAGGTTTTTGAAGATGAATTCCAATATCTTGAGGAATGTGGAAAGAAGAAGTCGTAAATTTGAAGGAGGAGGGTGGATAACCTTAAAAGCTTTAATCAGGTCAACTTGATGTTCTTTGCTCAAACAATATGGATGCGATGACGAACCTGTCGAGTTTTACGCTCAATAAAATATGATTCACCGATCATAGTTGTAACCTATCTTGATATGTTTATCCCAATCAAACTTGAGTAGTTTAAAGATTACCGTTGAATCTTTAAAAAATTATGAATATTTTCAGGGGAACAAAATGTTTTCGAAAGATTTATCTTCAGGCTTTACACACATAATAAGGTAGTTATTTCAACTGACCGACAAGTGTATATTATAAATATATATTAGGATTTTCATAGTTGCAAGCGTGAGCCAATTGAAGCTAGAACACCAAGGAAAACCTTGGAGCACTGGAAGGCCGCTTCGTCCTATTGTGGGACTCTTCAGCAGTGTGCACCCACGACCTCGCTTTACGAGATTCAAACCCAGGACCTACCAGTCTCGCGCCAGAGCACTTAACCGATAGACCACTGAGCCGGCATCCGATGGTGTTTATGTCTAACTCCAACCAATCCACGAAGTTGAGCGACCGTTCACCAATTGTCTTCAGTGAGTTCCTATCTCACAACAAACGTGGTTTGAAAAGCTTAATACAGTTAAAATTGTGCGTTTCACCCTGACAACATTTTAAATGTTTACAAAATGTTAAGAAGTCCTATTGGATGTGGTAGGAGGAAATCAAATCAAGTTGTTGAGTTGTAATCAATATGGTGAAATTCTGTGAATATAATATATAATGGCCGAAAGGCTATTGCAGAGTAACTATGATAATAATAATAATAATAATAATAATAATAATAATAATAATAAAAGAACCATGTTGATTAACACTATGCAAGGAACTTCAACAGTTAAATGAAATATATCAAAAATTTATAACGAATTGGTTCCGTAAATTACATCCATTTTGCGGCAAATTACTCCCTGTTAGTTAGTCAATTAAACCATTGGAAGATTAAGTAGTAGTTGGTTAAATTGTATGCTGATATTGTAATGAACAGAACACGACTGGGGGACAATCGAATGTATTTAAGCAAACATTACAGACTATCTCAGTAAATTCTGATTACCAAACAATGAACAGTCAATTTACAAATTAACAACCAATTGTTTCAATCTTCACTGTTCCTTCTCTTATTCAATTGCTCATGCATTTTCCAAACGATTGCGTTTCATTTCAGTTCTTTCCTCATCGGTCTTCTGCCAAAATACATTCTATGTCTGACCCACACCATATACTACTTATATGGATATAAGTAGACCACACCACAATATTTTGAACGAACTGTAGTCTGTATGTCTGTTAACCAGATTATCTCATCGTATCACTTTCGATTAAATGACATGAAGAGGCTGGCAATCACCAACGCCTACGATTTGGATCACCTGATGAAATAAACATCTTTCTCATCATAGTCAGTATGGTAGGTACACTGAAACCAAGAATTTGGTGAAGTGTTGTCAAACTACAGTACCTGTGGTATCTTCAGTGGTGAGACCGATCAGATCTGTTACACCAAACAATAAACCGTGAGTCTGTTACTTTTTGAAACTTCATAGATTATTACTTTAATTTTTTCTACATTGTAATATATTATTCGTATTTTGGGAGATTTTTTCCCCTTTTCTTGTCTAAACTTCTGCAACAGGTGCAAGCACTTCTCATCTCGCTTAAAGACAATGCCGTAGACGATCTGGCTGTATCTGCCGACCGCATCCTCGAAATGACGAAAGCCTCTAACGCCGAAGTATTCTCAGACCAAGAAAAACCTCAAGAAAGACAGAATGACATTTCGGATCTCTGTCATATACTGTCACGTTTCCTCCGATTTCGTGATGACCGTTAACGGTTACATGCCGCGCGAAGAGGTATATCACGTAGGCAATCTGTCACCAGACGACTAAAGACGGATAACCCTGTCTGGTATTGGTATCATAACCGGTATTCAAACTCTTCCAGAAATTGCAGAAAACACTGCAATTATCCGAACTCTAAATCGAACTACACGAAATACGATTCGGGAAACTTAACAGCCATAGCGCGTGAACGGCAACCGTAGCCGGTGAACATGGCCGTCTTTTATACGTCACAGATATGATCACGAAAGTTCGCTACGTAGTTGATACTGGCGCAGAAGTTAGCGTTCTTCCTGCGACAGACTTCGCGAGTCTGTTTTAAGTTCACAGGCGGCGAACGGAAAACCGATCGCCACATATGGTAAAAGGTACGTCTACCTGAACGTGGGTTTACGCAAACCCACTAGCTGAATTTACTTGGTTGCAGATGTTTCTATGCCAGTCATTGGTATAGACCTCCCACAACACCACAATCTACTAATTGATACATGCAAAGAGAGGCTAGCAGACGGAAACACCAATTTGTCTGTCTGCTAAACTTCTTTTTCTGGTTGAAAGTTATCTCCAGTCACAATTAGGCACACCTTGGACCCCTTATATCAACCAATACTCGATAAGTACTATGGGATATACCAACCGCAACCCAAATTGCCGTGTGTAACCAGCAATGTTACACATCACATCACGACTACAGGACCACCTGTATTCTAGAAAGCACGCCGACTGGCTCCCGAAAAGTTGAGGTCGGCTAAAAACGAATTTGACCACATGATAGAGTTAAGGACCATTTGACCGTCGAATAGCTCATAGTCATCTCCCTTGTACATGGTCTCTAAAAAGGACAGCAACGATTAGCGTCCAACTGGTGATTATCGGCGTTTGAATGTGAAAACCATTCCCGATCGTTACCCGATGCCCGCAATCATGATTTGACAGCCACCGTGAAAGGTACAACTGTCTTTTTGAAAATCGACTTGGTTAAAGCTTATAAACAAATCTCAATGGCTAATGACGACATTCCGAAAACCGCCATCATTACTACTTTCGACCCCTACGAATTTTTACGAATACCCTTCGGCCTAAGAAATGCTGCTCAAACCTTCCAAAGGTTCATAGATGACGTATTCCGAGATCTCAACTTCCTACATGCGTATATTGATGACTGCCTAATAGCGAGTCCGGACAGATAATCACATCTCCAGCATCTGGACATTGTTTTCCATCAACTTCAAAGACATGGCATTACTATCAACATTCAGAGATACCAAATCGGAACCAACTCCTCAGACTTCTTAGGACACACCGTTGATGCCCAAAGCATTCGACCTCTTAGAAGCAAAGTGGAGACCATTCTGGATTACCCAGAACCGACCACCATTAAGCAGTTGCGCACATTTAACGGTCCTGTTAGCTTCCATAGACGATTCATACCGAAATGCGCATCCTTTATGAAACCGCTAACCGACCAACTCCGTGGAAGTGCGGAATTCATTAATGTGGACGACACAGCACGAAAAGCATTCTCCAAAGTTAAGGAACTTATCGCAAAGGCAACCATTCTGACACATCAGGACACTCAAGCGTCCATTAGTATCGCAGTAGACGCATCCGACTCAGCAATCGGAGAAGACTTACAACAATGGTTTAAACACTCCTGGCAACCTTTAGGATTTTTCACGAGACGGTTGGTAGACGCAGAATCTAGGTACAGCACTTTCGGCAGGGAACTTCTAGCTACTTATTGTGCTGTACGGCATCTTCAACACTATATTGAAGGCATAGGATTCACCCTTTTTACCTACCATAAACCTCTTACTTTCTCTTGAAGCTCATCCTCAGAAAAGTATTCACTTCGAGGGTTTCGACAACTGGACTACATTTCGCAGTTTACTTCAGATATACAACACATTTCTGGAGCAAACAATGTAGGTGCAGATGCCCTGTCTCGTATTAGTTCCTTGAACAGTTTCCAAGGGATCGCCAGGTTCAAAAAGAAGACGCTGATCTTCAGCATGAATTATCCTTGACAACTCTAAAACTGCGTATTAAGCAGTTGGGAACAGGTAGGGAAACCTTACTATGTGACACCTCTACAGGTAGGGATCGTCCAATAGTACCAAAACATCGACGCAACGTCTTCAATACGTTGCACAATCTTTTTCATACAGGTGTCCGCGCATCCATCAAGCTCATAGCCGAACAGTTTTACTGGCCTGCTATGAATAAAGACGTGAAGGAGTGGGCACGCTCCTGTGTAAGCTTCCAGAAATCCAAGGTGATTAGACACAAACAATGTCCCTTAGGCTCTTTTGAAACCCTGATGCTCGTTTCGACCATGTTTATCTGGATTTGGTAGGACCTTTACCAGATACAAATGGATACTAATATCTCTTAACCTGAGTAGACTGTTTCACTTGATGGTCAGAAGCAGTACCTATTAAGGACATAAATGCTGAAACAGTGGGTAGAAAATATCGGTTGCCCTTCAACCATAACTACAGACCGCGGACACCAGTTTGAATCTGGACTTTTCCGTTGTCTGACCTCACTTTTAGGAATCACGCGCTTCCGAACGACCGCCTACCACCCACAGGCAAACGGGTTGGTAAAACGCTTTCACCGACAACTAAAAGCTTCACTATCAGCTGCAAACGTTCCACAGTAGACATACGCTCATCCACTCGTCTTGCTAGGTATCCGCAATGCAGTGAAGGCTGACATTGGTTACACTGCATCTCAACGACACTGTGACTTCCAGGAGAATTTGTGGATCCATCGTCTTCTTCAATGAACATGGATCTAAACTCTTACACGAGTAGGCTTACAAACGCAATGCGTTCAGTTAAACCTGCTCACACTCGACCTCAATCAACTGATGTTTTCGTTCAACCTGACTTACCACATAGTACACATGTCTTCATTCGTCGAAACTCACATCGACGACCTCTCTAATCAACATACGAAGGACCCTTCAAAGTTCTTCGACGTGAACCTAAGTACCATATAGTCGATAAGAACGGCGCGAACGATAGCATCAGTATCGATCGCCTCAAGGCAAAGTACTTAGAAGGAAACCCTAGCTACGCCGAATTTCCTTTGGTACAACCGAACGACACGGCTCCTACACTCGTAGTACCTCACACGACAGCCGAGACACACGTTGATACTCCATTAATGTCGGAAAATAAACTTAAGACAACACGTTCTGGAAGAAGAGTAAAATTTCTAGAACACTTAAACGGCCATTGCACGTAAGACACAAGCTTTTTCTCGATTTTCGTTTGTATTATACATTATAAAAAATTGAATTTGCTCATACTTACATATTTATTCTAAAAAAACTTTCTTTTTACTAATAAGCGTATTTTTTTATAAAAAAAAAACAAAAAACAAAATTTTTGAATCGCTTTTACGTTGTCGCAAGCGTATTAGTTTATTTACCTTTTTTTCCGCTCACCTTGTGTCTTTACGCAAGTACGAGTATATTTCGACACATTCCATTTTTCTTTTCCAGGATGGCTGAAAAAGAACGATGAAGTTTATGAAGAACAGAGATTTCGATTTTACTTAGTTTTACGATTACTGTATTGTATTTTATGGTCCGTTATAGTAAGGAAAGACGACCAGACGCTGCTAAACATAGCAAGCTATCAGAAGAGTGTCTACCAAGGACAAACTCGTTGGGTTTAAACTTCTGGCTGGCCACGTTGTAGAGTTTTCGTGCCCATAGGTAACCCTCGTGCTATTGATAGAAGAAACCAGAGAAGTAGTGAATAGGTCTAGGGGTGATTTATCTGTAGCTGTAAATAAATCCCCAAAATCAATAGCTCTGTAAGTGTTCAACATTGGATGCCGACCATATTAGTCTTAATGGACTCACCTAACTGAAGGCGCTAGGTCGTGCATCCGTACCAGATCACTGTCTGAAACGGCATGCTCAACGTCTCTTGCGATCACTAGCCAGATTAGATCAGTCACTTCTCGAGATACTGATTACCCATCAAATATATATTCCAACCTCCTCGATTTTGACTTCTGATTTCACTGAGTGGGTGCGATTCGATTACAGAAAGTGTTACTGGTGAAGTATTGTCAAACTACAATACCTGTGGTATCTTCACAGTTTTTTCTTGAGAGATTGATATGACAATGAAATTGGTTTTTCTGGATAAGCTAGATTCGTAAACAGGTTATGAACTTCTTCACTGATAAACTTCAGGAAATCAACCATGAGTTTATCATCTCTAATATGTTTTTTAGTCATGTATGATATTTTGAACCGCTCCATTTATCCTCTAAAGTCATCTCTACTTGAATTAGTATCCAACTATCCAATATTTGACTCTATGGCGACATCAATACGATAATTAGAGGTATTACAATTAATGTATGAACTAGTAATTCCTGAAACAGTTAAGTTTAATCCAGATAGAACTAGAAGAGCACAGATAAACGTACTACACTTGAAATCGGTAATCAGCACACAGTAATATACAATGGAATCACTAGTTCGAACGGATACCATGGTAAAGTGGTGTGAAGCATTTGATCACTTCTTTCGTGAAATTTCCGGCCACACTTGTTAAAACAAGCAAACATACGGTAAAAAACATTATTACATAATGACATACTCATTCGTGAGATGATCAAGTATATGTATCTTTTTGTGTTCTTTCCACCTGATCTAGCTGTGCTAGTGTCCCATTGATTCTCATTGTTTCACATATATCCGTGTGGGGATGGCAAACATAGACTTATTTCGTAATTTTCATTTTGTTATTAATCGGGAATTTTTACACTATTATGCTTATTTGCACGGGGGTCTTTAAGGGGCTAGTACAGTGTCAACCCGATATGGGTTGTCCTGGATTCTGGACAGATCACGCTATTCATTCTTCTCCAGTCACATTTTGACCTTGTTCGTTATTCTCCGATTAGGCCTGTTTTTTGAACAATTTTTTTGTGTGTTAATCTTTTCTCTTGTATCGGAAAATAAATCCTCAAAATCAATAGCTCTTTATGTCTTCGGCATTTGATGCTGATCACATTGATTTTTATGGATTCGCCTAGCTGAAGACGCTCGGTTACGCATATGCATCAGATAACGAGTGGAACATCGTGCTCAACTTCTACAACTGCTAGCCAGTTTAGATCGGTCACTTATCGACATATTAATAACCTATCAAATATATCTTCGAACCTCCTCGCTTCTGAATTCTGATTTCATTGTCTCGACACGTTTCGACTATAGGTATTACTGGTTAAATTCTTGTCGAACTCCAAATAATTGTGGCATCTTCACTTTATTCGTCAAGTGTGTGTGACCTATTTTTTGTCCTACTATAAACTTTGCGTAACGCCTGTGCGAATTAATTTGACTCACTCACATCCACTGTGCTATACTTCGTCTCATTTTGCTTTCTCTACCTCGTTTCCCTTAGTGTCTGTCTGGATCAATGTTTGTATGAAATATATATTCAAAATTTATCCTCTTAATTGGCTTATTTCACTTCGTTATTCTACAACGCGGATTAGGTCAATAAAGTTATTCGAGGGTTGGCAGCATGCATATTTCGATAACAATCACCATAAGATTTAACTGGGGTCAGATATGGGGCTACTCAATCTATTCGAAGTGACAGCTATTCTTGAAATCTGTTTGTGATGAAAAGTAAGTGATCTAATTCAGGTAAAGGATCACTTCATTCGTGTGGATAGATTAGCTTTATTCAGTAAAGTATATTGCATCGCTGTGAAAGTGACGTATGTCGATTGTATGTGAATATCGTTGTGAAACGGGACTGTAAAAGGACACAAGTAGTGCGGTGAACCCAAAACCTTCGATCTAGTGAAGAGCGCCTAAATTTTAGACCATTTAGTTAGCGTCCCACTGCCTATCTGTTCAATTTCAATCAGTTTAGGAAATTGTAGGACCTGTGGTGGATGACTGTCTATCAATCGACATGGTCGTGCTCCACTGATTACAGATCTTGTCTAGAACTCCATTAGTCGTATCTCGAAGTTAGGCAGTAGTGAGTTTACCATTGATTGTCTAATTAAGTTAAGTTCGTGTGTAAGTTGTGAAGATTTATAGTTTAGTTCACACATGTATCCTAATTGAAGGAGTACGATCATCAAAACTACTCAAGTCTATTTGGTGACTAAGAATCACCGAAATAGTGCAATCTAAAACAAATAGAATTAAATGAGCACAACTGAACTATCAAGTTTGGAATTCATAACCATCACGCAATCAAGTACGAAGGAATAATCAGTTAGTTAAAATACTATACAGACGCAAATGAGCAAAGATTAGAACAGCAAGATTTGGCGATACTATATATACATGTATGACTAAACTAATGTTGTGGTAAAAATCAAGGGTCTGTAGTGACCGGCCAGTCTCGTTAAGAACACGATTGGAATAACGGAAACAATTATTATTATTGTAACCAATTGTACTAGAAATTGTTTTACTGTATTTGTTTAACTGTATCAGTTTACTTCTTGTTTCGCTCTCCGCCTTGTTTTGTTTGAACTTGCTCACGCACTGCTCATTTCGCCTGTACGCTTTGGCACGTCTCGGTATTATTTCGATACCACGAGATCGCCAATAAATATACTTGATCTGGATTAATAAAGGTTTCTGATTTACGAGCTATCAAAGGAACCAAGTCGTTTTTGGGCGCGTAAACGAATTGTAGTGGTAATCATAGTCCGTCTTCGACTCGACATCCACTACAAACTGGTGGGCCGTATTTGGGATACTCACTACAGGTCCTTGGCTGAAAAGCAGATAACCTGTCTTGCTAACGAACGACTATCATTCGCTGTCGGAGTTATCTGGGTGACCTGCTGTACAGAAAAATCATAAACAGAAATGGTTACAAAAATATAATGCAGAAACTGAACATGATACATCAGAAGTTCGATAACGTTTTCGCGGCTGACCTGTCAGATAGAGTATTTAAATTTTGTGGAGCACGCAGCTTGGTTCCATCTGGACTCAAAACACAAATCACAGATATTAATAATGATAATTACAATTTTTTTCCAATAAACATAAGTTACATGAGGCGTGCAAAGTTACAGGGAAGATCACACTACGGAGCTTTATATTGTTCAAGCATAATGTCTCACTTTTTTTTGACCATTTCGATAGTCCACATATTCTCATGTTTTTTATGAACATGTCGTTGTAAATGCTCCTTTCTACCATCTACACAAGGGTGAAAAACGTGATATACTCATTAACCAGTGCTTTTGTGCATATGTATTTCCATTAATATGGTGTGCAGTTGTTAAGTAAGAAACTGGTTCTTGAGCGTTAGCCAACTTTTCAGGTATCTTTCTACTCTATAATATATGTCTATAATCTGGCTATCCTGTCTTTCCAAATTATTTTTACATTACTTTAAAACTATTACTGCGTACTCGTGGTAAAAATGCTCTCAATCGTCGCTATGTGAGCTCATATATGGAATACCGAACTAAAAGAAAGAGGCATTGTATCACACACGAGGCGGATATTCCAGAATAGGTTAAAGAAGTTCTATCTAAAATGATAAGACGTTTTTGAACGCGTTATATGAACAATGAAATGATATAACCTTACCTACATTCACCTCTATGTCGCAGGTTAAACAGTAACTAGACATTAGCTTACTACGCATCTGACTATTTGTTTGGCGTTCAAATGTCTATTTTTGATCTGCTAGGAGATGTATATAGATTTCAAAAGATATTTTAAATTGTTTTCGTCCGGAATGTCGTTTGTGGAATCAAGTAGTGAGTTACTGACTTTCTCCTACACGTAGTATCAGCAACTTTTGTTGAAACATTTCAGTGAAGATCGGATCCCAACAACACTGAAAGTTATAATGATCAGTACCGGTTGCTTGACTCGCTATTCTTACCAGGTAATACAGACATATCGATGAAGAAAGAATAACACATTGTTCCTTCGGGTTATCTGTCTTATTTTAATCGTAGAGAACACCTTTAGCTATTCAAAAGACTTTTGAGATCTCGCCACGTTCACTTCTTTACCTCTTGAAGTATGGATAACAAAATGTTTGTCTTTGCTTTTAACTAATTGACCGTGAAGGTCGAAGACTAAGCGTAAATTCTAAACAGTCGAAATCACGTTTTTAAATTGCAATTAAGTATTATTGACTCAAACCTGTAGTGGTTTGTGATTATGCCCATTAAAAGGGGTCATATTGCACCACACAACAACTATATTGTAACTCTTATTAGAAATTTCGACTCTCAGTGTAAGTTTAATCAACGTTTCCTTAGGTTGTTCAGATGAAAACTTTATCGTGGCAAACGCCACACTTCCTTCCAGACCAATTATATACTGTAGTGATGGGCTTTGTGAGCTTCTTCGATATACGAAAGGCCAACTTATGCTCAAGTCTTCAGCTTTATCAATTTTCTACGGACCTGAAACTACTGCTGATTCGATGGAGACTTTGTTGGGAGCTCTTAATCAAACAAACGAGACGGAAGTGCTTATGAACCTCTATTCCAGAGATAGTAATTTCTTTTTGATCTGTTATCAGTTGCAGATTGCGTTATATATTTTCGCATTGTTGTAACTCCTGTCCGAGATGAGACTGGTGGGTTGCCACTCTACCTACTTTTTTTCAGAGAAGAGGTCAATAACACACAAACCCTCTCGCAAATCAATAAAGGTATACGCTAAGTTGACTCCGTAATTAACTACAGGACCAGGTCTGCGCACAAGGTGGCAGCTAAAATCTTTCCGGGTAAACAAAAGCCCTAACCATATGCCGAAAACTCCCATTCGAACTAACATATCAAGTATTCACATTCTATTTTCAAAGTTCTATACTTAGAATCTACTAAACCTTCTCTCTTAGACGTAAGGAAGCATTTCAGAGATAAGTATAACACATCTGATTTGAAGCTAGGCCCGGTAGGTGAAGGTAAGTCATTTTCAGCTAATTGTTAGTTAACATTTGGAGCTTCTCTATCAGACGTTATTAAAGTTCAGTTGAAAACATTTTAGCTTTGTGATTGAGTAATCCGTGTTTCTACCCTCTATTCGGTAGAGCGCATGTTGGATACTATCCCTAAAGTGATATATTATTTTTTACACTATCATTGTCTCAGATAAGTTATCTAAATGTCAATTCATTCCTAATAATTAGAAGTGTTTTGTGACCGAAAATAGTTCGAAGTTTTATCACTTTATTCTTCTCTCCCACGGTGCTGTATCAAACTGGCAACTTTGTATACTAGTTTCATCGTTAATGAATGATACTGTCACGGTCTATATTCGGCACTAATATGCACCGTGCACAGATCTTCAGTAATAGTTTGCTCTATCTGTTCGAGGTAGACTTTAGGTACTGAGTGTACTTGGTAGTTAAGATACTCTCTCTGCAAAATTTCTATTATTTATAGCAGCACTTTATAATGCATGGTATGCTTATAAGCGTAGTGGAGGTTAATTTTACTCAGCCAAATAACGCTTTAGTCAGCCATCTCCAAATGGCGTTCTGGAATGCCGAAATCAGGATGGAAAGAAATCAAGTCTTCATTTTTTCCTTAGTTGACTTTGATATGAATTATCAATCATCCCTTAATATTTTTTGGGTGTTATTTCGTGTAAAAGTTCACTTGGCGATAGCCTCACTGAATTTCTGCGACCGCAGCGAAATCTTGGTAAAATTCAAGATTTCTCCAGCTACTTTCCTATCCTGTGAAATATTGGTTTTGATGTATTTCACATGTCAGTTATAGTTACGTGAATTGCTATTTATATCGGCACTTACATGTTTTCTTATCATAAAGATTATATTATATACCGTTAAAGACTGAAATTAGAAATTGTAAACAGATTATTAGGAAATTGTTTCAAACTATTACTTGTTTTTATAGGAAGTAAAATACATCTGGAACACTACTGTCGTTTTCGTAAAATATAAACAACTCTCATCATAGCCCTACAACTTCAAAAGTGGTACTTGTGGGTCAGTGATGAAAGTTAGTCCATCGCCAGTTATCTCTCTCGCGTTAACATGTTATCGAATTATGACTTCTCAGTTTCTCAGTCGTCCCAAAGATCAGTGAGAGTATTTAATATGAATATGGGACGGTATATGGGAAATTATTTTGTATAATAAAACTTAGGGCTGTAGAAAAGCCTCAATTACTAGGAACTACTTTTTCTTTTACGCCAGTTATAAACAAATCCAGCTATAAACTACGCTTTTGCCAATGAACTTCGGCAACACAAGGCAAATGCTACTCAACATGATAAAATATATCGTCAGTTCAGAAACCTAGCCTCATATTTTGTATGATAAAGTTAGACAAAAATCATTTTCATTGTACTTCATATAATCAAACGTTAACACAAAGATGAAAGCACTGAAAGGCCGTCTCGTCCTATTGTGGCACTCCTCAGCAGTGCGCATCCACGATCCCGCTCGCGGGATTCGAACCCTGAGCCTTCATTCTCGCGCGCGAACACTTAACCCATTAGACCATTTAGCCTAACACAATAAAAGCTACCAGTATATACCAAACAGATTATATGTACATCAGTACAGACAGCCTCACACACCACTATCACTTAAGCATACATGTATATATTTTTGGGAAAGTGATATACTGTAAAAAATTCCAAGTTTCAAGAATGTGAATCTCATATTTATAAGCCCAAGTCTCTGAAGAACATATCACACTTTAGAGGGCACATCTTGAAAGCCTGAAAACTTGTTTAACTGTGTATGTTTTGTGAAAGGTGTCTTCAGAGTCTGTCATCTTGACTTAACATTAATTTTCATAAAGGTGTTACTACAACGGAGTCATTGGCCCATCCACAAAGCTTATCTTCAAGCGATAAGATCCAATTTCTTGAAGACTATCCAAATGAGCCTGTATCTGGTCAGTCTAAAGAATGTCGTCCAAACTCCTTATTTTTGCCTAAAAGTCAAGATGATTTAATTAAGAGGAATTCTCTGTCAAAAACAGATGTTTTAGAAAGCCAACACGGGACTCCCAAATGCTCTGACAAATCCAAGCGTAGACCATCTACATGGTATAGAGGTTACACTGAAGATGAGAGTTCAGAAATAATCCATGGTTCTGGCAGAAAAAGCCGGCACTTGCATCCAACAAGTGAAGAGTCTGAGGCTCTGCAGTTGGTGCTGAGTAGTCATGCAGAGCCACCAAAATCATCTGTTACTGAGAAATTTGCTCAAGTAAGTAAATTGTGATTACTAAAAATAATCTTTTCAGTTAATATGTTTTGAATCATTTGTTGTTGCAAATATTTTGCTTAGGTGTACACAAACTATGAATTATTCACTCTTCCATGTGCTTGTTATAATGACACTGAAATCGTGAATTTGTTTCACATTAGTCACAATATCAAGCTGTATTCCACTGAATGTCATTTCCCTTTGAACCACAAATCGAACTCATAAGTTAAAGTAGCACATAAGGCCTGGCACAATATACATTGATCCATGTTGCAAGTGTAACATCAAAAGAGTTTAAATAACGATACTAATGATGATTAAAAACTAGACATAGAGAATATAGTCTAAAAAAAAACAAATGAAATCCAATGGCTAGAAATATGAAGTTGTATTATTGCTCAATATTATGAAGTATGTAAAGAGTGATAGTAACGTCTGTTCCGCAGCGATCAATCAGGATTTGTACCATCGGAAGTCTCAAACTATAAATTATAATTATCCTACAGACATTCCATTCGGAAACTCTAAATTTCTTGACGTGGCTCAAATCAACAGACATTGGCAACTGCATGAACTGATATTACATCTTTACTAAATAGCCCTTAACAATCTTCCAATATACTCTTATTCTACGTACTATTACAGGAGTAGATAATGGCTAGTCAGCCAGTCTTAACACATATTTCAGCTTTATCAGTTCATAATCTCACCAATCGATTTACCATATTACCGAATTACCTTATGTCTGACCAAGTTACTAGTATTTGACCACAGATGTCTTAGAAATATTGCTCGCATCTACTGGGATCACCGGGTAAGTAATGGTGAGATTAGACACAGGGTATTAGGGAATGATGGTAAATCAGTTGATGAGGTGATGAATCTTCATCGACTGAGATGGCTGGGTCACGTGTTACGTATGCCTGAACACCGATTACCACAATGCACTATGCTGACTAGTGTAGGGGATGGTTGGAAGAGAGTTAGGGGCGACCAAACCAAAACGTGGCATCAGAGCATGAAGTCATTGACTTCTAGTCTGAGCCATGTTGGCAGATGCAGACTACTTGGTTGGGGTCCGCGTGACTATCGTAACCAATGGTTGGAGACTCTAGGTGATATGGCTCAGAATCGATCACAATGTCGTAGGTGTATACACTCTTGATCCTCCCTTAAACCTTGAGATTAAAATTTCTTCATAACTTTTTTCCTTCCTATACTATATCCTTATATACAACCTATCTTTTATATAATACCACCATTAAATTAACTACTTCTATAAATCCAGTGTTCATGTTGTTGTGCTAACGAGGTATGGCAACTTGGACCGATGCATTTATGTGCCTGGTCCTATGTTGTAGCTGACTGACTGATTAGACTTCTTATTAAACCATTCATTTACATACTCTTACGTATTTTACACTTAATGGTTAAAACACTCGGGTTTCAGTCAAGTCGGTTATAGGTTCAAGCACCATACCCTTTATTTCCAGTTCGATAGTATCATTGATCTACACTCAATGTCTTATTTAAATTTGAGTATACACATCGATACTTGGTGAATAACTTACAGTCGAATTAACTCACCATTTATATCCCTGTCTTTTTTAGTGTATGAATAATCTAAATGTAGACAAGCAACAATTTTTAATTTAAAAAAGAATTTATTTATTTATTTAAACACATAAATATTGGTACAATGAAGCACCAGATAAATATGCGCCTCACAAATCTCATTCGATTTGTGTGAGGGCTGTGATACTGCCCAGGTGCCCAGACTGAAGCAGGTGGTTTTCTTAGGGGGCCACACCCGGAGCCTTTGACCTGAATGTCTGATCCACAAGGCAGTGGAGCATCGTGAGGAGATGCAGTCCCAGGGTAGCCGTTGACCAATGACAGGTTCGTCCGCCATTCGTTCCATCAGGATACTGGAGCCCATGTGCACCATTGGTTTGGAATCAGAGTTTTCCAACTCCCCTAGGTGGACCCTCCGTGTCCACCAACCCGGTTAAAGCGCCGGACATTCGCTTTTCGTCCTCTCACTTTCGTAAACAACACCCCCGCCACGAGAAGGCAGTGAGTAGGACTTCCCTGGCAGAGGCTGTATATTCGCTGGCCATACGAGAGTATTTCGAGAGGGAGAGTGGACTCTCCCCACTCTCGGCCGTACCAGGGCATTTGGGGGCGAAAAAGAATTTAGTGAACTTAGGACCAGGCACATATATGCATTTTTTAAAAGTTGCCATACCTCATTAGCACAACAAAATCAGCACCAAATTCATGGAAGCAGTTACTTCAATGGCATTAAAAAACATTTCATATAAGAATATGATACAGGGAGAAAGAATTGTTTCTTTGAAAGTGATTTTAATCTCGTGATTTAAGGGAAGACAAAGAGTGTATACACCTACGACATTGTGATCGATCCTGAGCCATGTCATCTAGAGTCTCCAAGCATTGGTCACGATAATTACATGGACCCCCCAACCAAATAGTCTGCATCTACTAACATGACTCAGACCAGAAGGTTTCTAACTGTATTCATTTATTTTGAAAGATAAAATTGTGTTGGACGGCTGCGGGGAGGGTCAGGGTAGAGATCTCACATTACTAGAATCAATAAGATATTTTTGTACTAAACTGTTAAGTGTTTTGTATTCTCTATTTAAAAATAATATATCGGTTAATATTTTGAGAAGTGTTTGTAAGTAATTGAAATCTATAAAAGCATTTCATGATATAAACTTCCTTTTCTTGTTATATTTCAGTAGTCTATTATCATTTCAACCTTGTATTGGTTGTTTGGATCTTGCTATTAATATTTAGGACTGCAATTTATCAGTCTCTTATTGGCATATGTGTATTCTGTACGGATTGTCTTGATATTACTTTAATTCATAAGGATTATAAGTAGAGATGGATAAAGTGAAGATCGACTCTGTAATGCAGGTACATCTGGTTGACAAGTCCTGGATTCCACTGCTAGATACTATCCATATCTGCTTTTATCATTAGTTTTGTGTCACTATAAATACGATTTTATGATTATTGATAAACAATATTGTCGAAAAGGTAGATTTTCTTTGAATTATTTGTGATTTATACATCAATAATGTGATGAATTTCTTTCATTAACTTTCAATTTATATTCATCCTACATAATCATGGATTTTAACATCTTTGCAAGTATTTGTTAGCAAAACGTCGAACTGACTCCAACATTATGGTATTGTTTTCGAAATTACTTACCTACTTACGCCTGTTACCCCTCGTAGAGGATCATAGGCTGCCCACCAGCATTCTCCATCCAACTCTGTCCTAGGCAATCCTTTCCAGTTCATTCCAGTTGTTATTCATCCTTTTCATATCTGCTTCTATTTCCCGACGTAATGTGTTCTTTGGCCTTCCTCTTTTCCGCTTCCCTTCGGGATTCCAAGTTAGCGCTTGTCTCGTGATGCAGTTTGGTGATTTCCTTAATGTATGTCCGATCCACTTCCAACGTCTTTCCCTAAAATCTTCTTCAGCTGGAAGTTGAATCGTCCTCTCCCATAAAACACTGTTGCTGATAGTATCCGGCCAGTGAATGTTGAGTATTTTGCGAAGACAACTGTCTTCGAAATTATCTAGTTTTATTTACTTACTTATACTATCTGTCTTTTCCTGTTAAGTATGTTACATATATATGATCATTCTATATAAAACTGGATTTCTTCTTGCTATATCGATTGACTGCTTTCTTGCCCAGTTGATATATATGAACGTGCTGAATCCGGTCAATCAGAGAGGAGTCAAATATTGATCAGAGCAATGATACACAAAAGCCGTATGAGCAATCTTGAGTACTTATCAGTTCTGCTATCTGCTTAGCCCAGCCAGTTAAGTCCAAAACACCAATAACAGCCTCTGCAATATGAGTCATTATTCCCAAACATACCGGGTTTATATGTCCTGGTACGGCCGAGAGTGGGGAGAGTCTACTTTCCCTCTCGAAATGCTCTCATATGGCCAGCGAATATATAGCCTCTGCCAGGGAAGTCCTACTCACTGCCTTCTCGTGGCGGGGGTGTTGTTTACGAAAGTGAGAGGACGAAAAGCGAATGTCCGGCGCTATAACCGGATTGGTGGACACGGAGGGTCCACCTAGGGGAGTTGGAAAACCCTGATTCCAAACCAATGGTGCACATGGGCTCCAGTATCCTGATGGAACGAATGGCGGAAGAACCTGTCATTGGTCAACGGCTACCCTGGGACTGCATCTCCTCACGATGCTCCACTGCCTTGTGGATCAGACCTTTAGGTCAAAGGCTCCGGGTGTGGCCCCCTAAGAAAACCACCTGCTTCGGTTTGGGCACCCGGGCAGTATCACAGCGCACACAAATGAATGAAATGACGAACTCTATTGACGATTCTATTCCTGCTCATATTATAAGCAAGACAATTAACATTATTATTATTACCTTTATTATTATTATTATTATTATTATTATTATTACTTACCATATCGCTAATTCACCCCCTTTTACCCCCAATTTGTGTAACCTTACTCTTCAACTTATGCAGCAGCTCGCTCTTGGTGGAAAATCTGTCCTATCTAAACGATCTCCAGTCACTGTCTGGTTGAAAGTGAATGCTTCCACCGATAATGAATACTGAGGCAGTCTTTCTGAAACCACGTACGCCGTTCAAGCTGGCTTCCTTCAACGTTCGCACACTAATGCAGATCAGACAACAGATAGGGCTGGCTATGTCTTTGGAAGGTCTTAATGTTGATGTTTGCTGTCTATCCGAGACCCGTATTCAAGACTCTAGTGAAGTACTACAAATCCGCTCTCCATCTGTCTCGAAAAGCTTGTTCCACGTGCGCTTATCCGGGGACCCTGTGGCATCTTCGTCTGGTCTTGCTGGCGTTGGTGTCGCACTAAGCGCTAGGGCTGAGGCAGCACTAATCGATTGGATCCCCATTAACAGTCGGTTATGTGCTGTTAGATTAGAAAGTTCCATCAAAGTGAGAAGAAACCGGCGTGAGAAACGGTGTCTTTTCGTCATCTCCGCCTATGCCCCGACAGATTGCAGCCCGGATGCAATCAAAGATGAGTTTTACCATCAGTTAACAGTTCTTCTCCAGAAAACGCGTTCGACAGATATTGTAGTACTAGCCGGAGACTTGAATGCACAGGTCGGGCGTCTAGGCACAGAAGAGAGTCGTCTAGGTGGCCGATGGGGACTTGTTGGTCGCAGGACAGATAACGGGGACCGTATGCTGCAACTGTGCACAGACCACAACCTGTTTCTGGCCAGCACTAACTTCCGGCACAGTCATCGCCGGTGTGCCACCTGGCGTCCTCCCTCTGCATCCCAAGCCTGGACTCAGATTGATCACATCGCGATCAGCTACCGGTGGCGTGGTTGTGTACAAGACTGCCGCTCCTTTTGGAGTACCTATCTGGAGTCTGATCATGCCCTGGTCTGCGCCAATCTCACCTTACTTTTCAGTGGCCGAAGGATTGACCACCACCAACGGATTGATGTTAGTAAACTGGCTGCAACTTCTATTGCAAGTAAGTATCGAGCGGAGCTAGCTTCTAGGCTAGCTACCACCCCACCGAAAAGTATAGATGAGCGTTGGTTGCATCTTCACGACGCCATGAAAATGGCGAGTAAAGCCGCTTGCGGCTTCGCGAAACGTCCCGCTTACAAGCACTGGGTTTCTTCTGGCTCCTTACAACTGATGGAAGCCCGTCGGTCTACTCCGGGTGACCGTGAGTTTGACCACAAACGAAGGCTGTTACGTAATGAAATTGGGCAAAGCTTGCGTAAGGACCGGGAAGCCTGGTGGTCGGAGCGTGCTAATGAGATGGAAGCAGCAGCTGCATCTGGTAACTGCCGGAAGCTCTTCCAACTCATCCGAGCCACTGGCAGCAAGAAGTCTGGTGTGAGTGAAACAATCTACGAGGATGATGGGATGCCAATCACTAACATCTCCCGACGTCTTGGACGATGGGCGGAATTCTTCGAAGGGCAGTTCAACTGGCCTGCTGCTCCGGCAACATCAACCAGCTTGTCCTGCCCCCCATGGCCGGTGACGACTGATCCACCAAACGAGGCGGAAGTCCGCAAGGAACTCCAACTCTTGAAGCGCTACAAATCACCTGGCCCAGATGACTTACCTCCGGCTCTTTTTAAAGATGGTGGCGACTTTCTGACTAAGGAACTGACTGTGTTGTTTGGAAAGGTTTGGGAGCAAGAAAGTGTTCCAACATCATGGAATGAGTCAATAGTCGTCCCTATCTTTAAAAAGGGTTCGCGTTGTTCCTGTAACAACTATCGGAAGACAAGTCTACTTCCGATTGCGTCCAAACTATTGGCTTCTATCATTCTTCGTAGGTTGTTTAAAACCCGAGAACGATTGACTCGCGAGGAGCAGGCTGGTTTTCGTTCTGGTCGAGGATGCATTGATCACATCTTCACCCTCCGCCAAATGTTAGAACACCGTCATACTTATCGCAGGCCAACAATCGTAGTGTTTCTTGATATCAGGGCTGCCTTCGATTCGTTGGACAGGACTGTTCTCTGGGATTGTCTATTGAAGAAGGGTGTGCCTGAGAAGTTCATTAACATCTTAAAGGCCCTGTACACGAACACCTCAGGCAGAGTGAGGGCATACAACCACCTTTCTCCCTTATTTCATTCGAGCAGTGGGGTTAGGCGGGGTTGCCCGATCTCACCATTCCTCTTCAACTTTGCCATCGATGACATCCTGGAAACAGCTCTGATGGATGTAAGTAATGGCGGTGTGGATATGTTGCCTGGAGAACGACTTCTCGACCTCGAGTATGCGGATGATATTGTCTTACTGTGCGATAATGCCCAAGGCATGCAATCAGCACTTAATCAGTTGGCAATCAGTGTCCGCAGGTACGGCATGTGCTTTGCACCCTCCAAGTGCAAAGTACTTCTACAAGACTGGCAGGATTCTAATCCTGTACTCACCCTGGATGGTGAGCAGATCGAAGTAGTTGAGAAGTTCGTGTATCTAGGTAGCTATATAAGTGCTGGTGGTGGCGTGAGTGATGAGGTTGATGCACGTATAAGGAAAGCCAGATCGGCTTATGCCAATCTGGGCCATCTTTGGCGCCTTCGTGATGTTAGTCTGGCTGTAAAAGGTCGGATTTACAACGCGTCGGTGAGAGCAGTTTTGCTCTATGCTTGTGAAACCTGGCCTCTCCGAGTTGAGGATGTTAGACGTCTCTCTGTGTTCGATCATCGTTGTCTCTGAAGGATTGCTGACATACAGTGGCAACACCATGTTAGTAATGCAGAGGTTCGGCATCGTGTGTTCGGGCGCAGAGACGATAATTCAATTGGTGTCACCATTTTGAAACACCGACTTCGGTGGCTTGGACATGTTTTACGAATGTCGTCCCAGAGACTTCCACGTCGTGCATTATTTGCCGACCCTGGGACTGGTTGGAAAAAGCGGAGAGGAGGTCAGTGTATGACATGGTGTCGTGGCATGAAAGAGAGCTGCAAAGGGCTAGCTTCTGTTGGTCCTTCACGACTCCTTGGTTGGGGTCCGAGAGATGGTGCAACACAGTGGCTAGAGACGTTATCAGATATGGCTCAGAATAGAAACCAGTGGCGATCCTGCTGCAACCTTCTTTTACTTTCTACATAAAGTATGGTTCTTACTTTCCTATTTGAAAGAGTCTTCTGGTTGTACATTTTAGTCCGCCTTATCTTTTCATCCCTTCTCTTCCTACTTTCATTATTTTGTGTGGCGCATATGTACCTGGTGCCCTTTTGTACCAATATATATGTGTTTAAATAAATAAATAAATAATTGAACAAACTGACCACATCGTACCATAAAATAGAAAATAACATTTGTACAAGATTTGGCCAAATTTGACTGTGAATAGGAGGAACAATAATTAATGGTTTAGGGATACCTCAAGAATGGTAAATTGTATAATAATAGTCTATAGGTCAAAATAAAGCTTATAATAAGGGGGACACGAATATGAATAGTTTAGTTATTTAGCAGTTATACAATAAGAAATATACACATCATATTGGTTCATAAATAATTCCCAAAAGTTACCATTTATAATTCTCTACGGGATACAACCCTTCTATTCCCCTGAACAAGTCAAAAACAATAATGTAAAGTAAAATACAAATATATATTTATTATCAGAGGGGGTTTTGTGGAGATTTAGTATTTTTCATAGTTTTAAAGCATGAGTCAATTGAAGCTAGACCACCATGGAAAACCTGGAAACACTGGACGGCCGTTTCGTCCTATTATGGGACTCCTCAGCAGTGCGCATCCACGAACCCGCTCGCGCGAGATTCGAACCCAGGACCTACCAGTTACGAGCCGAAGCCCTTAACCGATAGACCACTGAGCTGGCATCCAACGGTGTTAATATCTAACTTCAACTGATCCACGAAGTTGAGCAACCATTCACCAATTGTCTTCAGTGAGTTCCTATCTCACAACAGACGTGGTTTTGAACTCCACTGGTCACTGCTTCTCACTAGAGCTCCTAGTTATACTTCTCGAAGTCACTGGTGAGCATATGATTATATTAATTATCAGAGGGGGTTTTGTGGAGATTTAGTATTTTTCATAGTTTTAAAGCATGAGTCAATTGAAGCTAGACCACCATGGAAAACCTGGAAACACTGGACGGCCGTTTCGTCCTATTATGGGACTCCTCAGCAGTGCGCATCCACGAACCCGCTCGCGCGAGATTCGAACCCAGGACCTACCAGTTACGAGCCGAAGCCCTTAACCGATAGACCACTGAGCTGGCATCCAACGGTGTTAATATCTAACTTCAACTGATCCACGAATTATGAGCGACACTTCACCAATTGCCTTCAGTGAGTTGTTATCTCACAACAGACGTGGTTTTGAACTCCACTGGTCACTGCTTCCCACTAGAACTCCAGGACATGTATTTTGAAGTCAGTCACTAGTGAGCATATGATTATAATCAGAAGGGGATTTGTGGAGATTTCAGTATATTTCAAAGTTGAAATCATGAGTCAATTGAAGCTAGACCACCATGGAAAACCTGGAAACACTGGACGGCCGTTTCGTCCTATTATGGGACTCCTCAGCAGTGCGCATCCACGAACCCGCTCGCGCGAGATTCGAACCCAGGACCTACCAGTTACGAGCCGAAGCCCTTAACCGATAGACCACTGAGCTGGCATCCAACTCATGCTTTAAAACTATGAAAAATACTAAATCTCCACAAAACCCCCTCTGATAATTAATATAATCATATGCTCACCAGTGACTTCGAGAAGTATAACTAGGAGCTCTGGTGAGAAGCAGTGACCAGTGGAGTTCAAAACCACGTCTGTTGTGAGATAGGAACTCACTGAAGACAATTGGTGAATGGTTGCTCAACTTCGTGGATCAGTTGGAGTTAGATATTAACACCGTTGGATGCCAGCTCAGTGGTCTATCGGTTAAGGGCTTCGGCTCGTAACTGGTAGGTCCTGGGTTCGAATCTCGCGCGAGCGGGTTCGTGGATGCGCACTGCTGAGGAGTCCCATAATAGGACGAAACGGCCGTCCAGTGTTTCCAGGTTTTCCATGGTGGTCTAGCTTCAATTGACTCATGCTTTAAAACTATGAAAAATACTAAATCTCCACAAAACCCCCTCTGGTAATTAATATAATCATATGCTCACCAGTGACTTCGAGAAGTATAACTAGGAGCTCTAGTGAGAAGCAGTGACCAGTGGAGTTCAAAACCACGTCTGTTGTGAGATAGGAACTCACTGAAGACAATTGGTGAATGGTTGCTCAACTTCGTGGATCAGTTGAAGTTAGACATTAACACCGTTGGATGCCAGCTCAGTGGTCTATCGGTTAAGGGCTTCGGCTCGTAACTGGTAGGTCCTGGGTTCGAATCTCGCGCGAGCGGGTTCGTGGATGCGCACTGCTGAGGAGTCCCATAATAGGACGAAACGGCCGTCCAGTGTTTCCAGGTTTTCCATGGTGGTCTAGCTTCAATTGACTCATGCTTTAAAACTATGAAAAATATATATTTCACAATTAAAATCACGAGTTAATCTAAGCTAGACCACCATTGAAAACTTGAAAGCACTGGATAGCTGATTTAATCGTACATTTCCTCATCTAATTTGTAATTGATAAATAGGATTATAAACAGTGTGTGTGTGTGTGTGTGTAACATAAACTATCCATCGTTAAAATTACAAATGAAAGGTAAAAAAACAAAATTGAGAAATAAACATAGAAGAAGTACATTTTGTGGGTAAAATATATGTATATATACAATATGGTAAACAAAATAAAGCTGAAATTTACAAAAAATTTGAATGACAACAAACGATTACGTAAGCAGTTAGCTAATCAGTAGGAAATGACATCAGTAAATTGGTTAAAACAAAAATAGTACACAGTTATTTTGTATGATGTTAAGAAACACTATTACGGTTAACCAATACTCAAAAGAGTTCACCACACTTTTCTTCTGCATCACTATAAATGTGTCCAATTTTAATACTGATACATAAACTTCCTGTACGCACCCCACAAACCAACTACCGAGTGAGAAGGACGCATTTTGTTGACCAGCCGAATAGAGAAATAACTACGCTTATTCATATATATATATATGACTCTTAGAAAATCAACCCGAATCATGATCGATTACGCGAGCTTATCGTTTGTCTGATGTCTGGTTGGTCTACCATATCATCTTACTGCCCCCAAATGCCCTGGTACGGCTGAGAGTGGAGAGAGTCCGCTATCCCTCTCGAAATGCTCTCACATGGCCACGTACATACAACCACTTCCAGGAAAGGCGTACTCATTGCCTTCTCGCGGCGAGGATGTTTACGAAATTAAGAGGACGAAAAGCGAATGTCCGGCGATTTAACCGGGTTGGTGGACACGGAAAGTTCACCTAGGGTAGTTGGAAAACCCTCATTCCAAACAAATAGTGCACATGGGCTCCAGTATCCTGAAGGAACAAATGGCATATGAACCAATTGTTGGTCACCGGCTACCATGGGACTGCATCTCCTTACGATGCTTCACTGCCTTGTGGGTCAGATCTTTAGGTTGAAGGCTCCGGGTGTAGTCCCCTAAGAAAACCGCTTGCTTCCGTTTGAGCACCTGGGTAGTATCACAGCCCTCACACACAAATCGAATGAAATTTGTATGGTGCATATGTATCTGGTGCTTTCTTGTGCCAATATTTATGTGTTTAAATAAATAGGTATAAATCGACTTACTGTTTTCTTTCTGTTTCTTTTGTTTTGTTTTAGTTTCTATCTATGGATGAAGATTTACATGTTGAGCATCGTTTTCAATCTCCACGTATGCATAAATTTACATTGAAACATTATAGTGTATTCAAAGCTGTTTGGGATTGGATTATATTAGCCCTTATTATCTATACAGCTATATTTACTCCATATGTTACTGTTTTTCTCATGAATACAGGAAATAAATACGCAAAATTAATTTCTGTAAGTTTTTATGAGGTTTATACTTTTTCTCTCTCTTTTTCTCTGTTATGTCTTGTAGCCGAGTTGATGCCTAGTTAATGTATGACGTGATAGAACCGCCAATCAGAGATCAGCGAATTATCGATTGAAACAGTGACACACGGAAACCGTACGAGCAGTCTAGAGTGCTTATCGATCCTGCTTCTACCTAGTCCAGCCAGTTAATTCCAAAACACCAATAACAGCCTCTGTGGTATGAATCCTTGTATTTCAAATATACTGAGTTTATATACCAAACAAACTGACCACAACGTACCAATAAAATGGAAAATAACACTTGTACAAGAGTTAGCCAAATGTGGCTATGAATAGTGGAAGCAGTAATTAATAGACTGAGTATAACTCAGGAATGGTAAATCGTACAATAATAGTCCAAGAGTCAAAATAAAGCTCACAATGGAAGGAACATGAGTATGAGTAATTTCATTATTTAGCAAATATACGATAAAAATTATATGCACAATATGGGTCCATAAATGGATCCAAAAGTTACCATTCACTATTGTTATCGGGATATAACATTCTCTTCTCCTTTCTCCTTGGTCTCCAAGTTAAAAATTTATTGAAGATGTGTTAATTAAAATATTTCAATTCAGGGCTCATCATCCATTTTAAGAAGTTTGTTAAATAATTAATTAAGCCAAGTACAGTTTTATGTATTTGGTTTTGAATAACACTATTCGAATTTCAAGGTAAATGATGCTGTGATGAACAAGAACTCAGATGGAGAAAGTCCCAAATGCCCTAGTATGGTCGAGAGTAGGAATAGTTCACTCTCCCTCTCGATATGCTCTCACATGGCCACGTACATACAACCACTGGCAGGAAAGTCTTACTCACTGCCTTCTTGTGGCGTTACTGTTGTTTACGAAATTGAGAGGACAGAAAGCGAATGTCCGGCTCTTTAACCGGGCTGGTGAACACAGAGAGTCCACTTAGGGAAGTTGG
Organism: Schistosoma rodhaini; assembly: GCA_944470415.2. Lineage (NCBI taxonomy): Eukaryota > Metazoa > Platyhelminthes > Trematoda > Strigeidida > Schistosomatidae > Schistosoma > Schistosoma rodhaini. The sequence goes on from OX104044.1 coordinate 4,726,671, forward strand.
AAAACTCAGATTCCAAACTAATAGTGCATATGGACTCCAGTATGGCGTATGAACCAATTGTTGGTCGCCGGCTACCATGGGACAATTCTAATAACATGTTTAGAGTAATATCATCTTACAGTTTCATTGGTATTATTTTCCTTAGAATACTCAATATTCTTAAGTGTTTGCCTTGTTCGTAGAAGCATCCTTCATATATATATTCCCCTACGGTCTTTATCACTGAAATAATACAGTCAATCATTCAATACAGACTGAGTATTCTTTTGGTTTCATAATTCTATCTATAAAAGAACATGTATAAGTCCTACATTTGGTGCAATATGTTAGACAACATTATAGGAATGAAGCATGTATGTACGCATGCGTGTATGTGTATGTGCTGATATGTACGGACATCTGCATCTACCTGTTGCTATCGATCGAATAGCTAATTATTATCGTTATTTGTTTAATAATACATGTGTTTCGCACTTCTTATTACGCTTATATAAGTAGTATTATTATCCTTGTTCCTAATATTAGAAACTATATTTCAGCCTACTTTAATTTACTATCTATCTATATATCTATCGCTGTTTTGTCATTATTACAATGGTTTATAATGCATAGTTTTTATTTGCCGTCCTATCCTCGTTCTTCCTTGAATGGGTTCTATTTAATATATGAATGGATAATAATAGTTCGTTTACGGCAATTACATTGTTACTATTATTATTATTATTATTATTATTATTATTATTATTATACCTGCTAACAGGCATTAATAAAACAGCTGTGATTATAATAAGGCCATTTTACACAGATGCCTCTTTATTTTGCTCTCATATTCCTATCATAGTTTCATAGACATCCTCGCTCTCTCTCTCACACACACATGGGTTTTATCTGATTAATAATTTATCAAGAACTAATGATATTTGCATTTATTAAGGAGTTATATATAACCATTAGCTTGCAAGTTTGGATTCTATTTCACTTGATTCGTTACTACTAGGAATCTCACATAAAAAAGTAAGGTTTTAAACTGGATTAGTATATCAGTACTTGATTGTTGGAGGTTGATGATCGCCAAGAAAATTATTTCAAGAGACTCTGAATGCCCTGGTACAGCTAAGGGTGGGGAGAGTCCGTTGTCCCCCTCGAAATGCTGTCATATGGTTACATATATATAGCCACTGACAAGGAAGTCCTATTCACTGCCTTCTCGTGGCAGATGGTTTATGAACCCATTCTTGCTCATGGACGACTATCGGACTGCATCTCCTACAGTTGCTCCATTACCTTGTAGATTAGACCTCTGGTTAAATGGCTCAGGGAGTCGGTCCCTAAGTAAACCACCTATTTTGATTTGGGCACCCTGACAGTATCCTAGACTACACATAAATTTAATGATTTATTATGTGCTGCATATATATTTTGGTGCCTCTTTGTACCAATGTTTATGTGTTGAAATAAATAGTAGTGTTCAAAGCATGAAATGCTTAGTATTTTATCCTAGCACTCGTATAAGACATAATCATTGAGGCAAATGAAATAAAACTATACATTTGACCATAAATATTGACCATATCACTCGCATGTAAATGGGACGCTTTAAATGAACAATTTTGCACTCGGGATTTGCGAATGATGGTGTTACCTTTTAGTATGCTTGATGATGCAGTTCATGAAAAATAAATAAAAACTATAATTCGTATGTGTATACAAAGATTCTTTGTTGGGAAATGTCAAGAAGTATGAAACTTATGTCAAAATCTTTCTGTTATATTATCTAATCCATCAGCTTTTAAACCCTATTTTAATTACAGCTATAATATTTATCAAAACATTGTACTAATGGAAATTTTCAATAATGAATTAGAATTCAAGTGCTTACCAGACTGAAAGAAGTTTGTTTGATGTAGAGTACTTTTTTATGTCCAGGTTTTAATCAACATCAATCGATTACCGCCGAAACTCTGATACAAGCAGTGTAGTGTTTTGAACTCGCTACCTATTAGTTGATAGATCGGATTTGTTATATCGATTGAACTCGTAATATATATGCAATTAGAGGAGTGGATTTACTGATCGGACGCAAATTATACTTGAAATCGTACGAGCAGTCTTGGGTGCTATTCGGTCCTTCCTATCTGCGTAGCCCAGCCTGTTAAGTCCAGAACACAAATAACAGCCTCGGCAATATGAATCATTATTTACAAACATACTGGGTTTTTATACAAACCAAAGTAATCAATAAACTGATTATAACTCAAGAATCGTATGATAATAAATCAAAGATCAAAATAAAGCTAATGATAAGAGAAATACGAATATGAATAGTTTAGTTACGTAATAATTGTACAATAAGAAATAGGCATAATGCATTGGTCGAAAAATATAGTTCTAAGAGTTACCATTCATAATTCACCAGGGGATATAACACCTCCCCTTTTTGAGAAATCCGGAGTTGACATCCGGATTTTAAATTTTTCGAATTCATCCTCTCCCACGAAAGACTGTTGGATCCTCATGTACCCAAGTTACCATTATTGTGATATTATTTAAAACATAATCGTCGTATTTAATAGAGAATCCACCAGAACTGATTAGATCGTGAGGATCGACGACATTCGATTTGAGGTCACCAGCGTCTGATTCTTCTGAAACAGTTTCCTTGAATTTACTCGGAACCTCATTAGTAGATAATGAATCATTAGGACAATCAGTATCTATGAAAGTTGTATTGGATTCCTGATTATCATTTAATGCATCCGATATTTTTCTCCCATTTTTATAAGAGATTTGAATAGGAACATATGAATCAGCAAAATAATCAGGATCTGGCAGAACAATTAGATAATCTTGATCATTAGATTCATTAGAAAATTTTTTTGCATCATGTCTGGTTTGATTTGGCGCCACTGTATTCACTATACTGTTCGGTTTGTTCCCCGTTTCTTCGTAGACGGGTCCTGCAGCAATTTTATGGGCGCTTAATAAGATATTGTCTTTCTGTGAACTGGACAATTCATTGTTATAACGTATGAACTCGTATGATAATAAGTCAAGGTCAAAATAAATAAATAAATAAATAACCATTCATAATTCACCAGGGGATATAACAGGATTACTTGATCATTATTGTGTAAAAAGCGGAATAACTTGTAAGTTGTATTCATCACAAATGGACTTCGTTTGGAGCATTACTAAAAACTGAAGAGACCTGCATTATTGTTTTGAATTACATTGGGACTCCTCAAAGGTGGGTGCCCACGACTATGCTGAGGATCTTACTCAAAATATTCTGACCTCGTAGTAAGCACTGTAGTAGTGTTTTTCTAAACTTATTAGTAGTACCTCAGTGGATAACTCATTGGCGTCTGAAATGAAAAGTGTTGGATTCGAATCCCCAGTGTGTTAAAATTAACACTGAAATTGTTATGACTTTATAAAAAATAGGACGTATGTCAATTCGTTGTGATTTTATGTCCGGCTTTTTATCACGTGAATTATCCACCAATCGAAATACGACTTTTTCGATCTTAGCACTATACCAAATCAATGACGTTCAACTGGTATAAGCAGTCTAGCGTCTTCATTGGTCCCTTGTCCACCTAGTCCTTCCAGTTGAGTCCAGAACACCAATTGCAGCTTCTTCTATGTGAATCATTTATTTTAGGCATACTCTGTTTATATACCAGACAGATAGACCGCATCACACCATAAAATAGAAAATAATATTTGTACAAGATCAAGCCACATGTGGCTGTGAACGTGGGAGACAGTAATCAATAAACTGAATATAATTTAGGGACAGTAAATCGTATAATAATAATTCATAGGTCAAAATGAAGCTTATAATAAGATGAATATAGATCTACATAATCTAATTACTCAATAGTTAAACCATAAGAATATACATAGAATGATCGTCCATTAATAGGTCCCGGAAGTTACCCTTACTCATGCTTTTGCTAGGATATAACAGAAATAAAGCCATATCATAAGCCGATTAGTTCCAAATAGAACCAATGGTTGCTAGCCACAATTCATCCATTCCAATGTACTCCTAATATTTAATATATATATAGTTAATGTGTATGTTCAGTCACATTTGGCAATATAAAATTGTCATGGTTGAAATCATGGGTCAATTGAAGCTAGACCACCATCGAAAACCTGGAAGCACTGGACGGCCGTTTCATCGTATTATGGGACTCCTCTGCAGTGTGTCCAGTGCTTCCAGGTTTTCGATGGTGGTCTGACTTCAATTGACCCATGATTTCAACTATGAAAATACTATATTCTCCACAAAACCCCCTCTGAAATATAAAATTGGCATCTAATCATGTATGATGTAATATGTATGATTGTACTAATGAGTTATTATTATTTTTTAATTATTCACGATGACAATTATGAAAGCAGGCAACATTTTGAATAGTTTCCCTGTGTTCTATTATTTATATAAAGTGTGTAATTTCTTTGTCCACTTGTTATTTTTCAAAAAAAAAAAGAAAACACACACATACCCACGGAGGCAAAATAGGAACTTCCGATGAAACAAGATGACATTGTTCAGTATTCGATTATTCTTTTTTTCTTCTAAAGTATTGTAGTGAACAAAACACTGGTTGGGGACAATCGAATCTATTTAAGCAAAGATTACAGACTATCTCAGTAAATTCTGATAAGCAAACAATGAACAGTCAATTTACAAATTAACAACCAATTGTTTCAATCTTCACTGTTCCTTCTCTTATTCAATTGTTCATGCATTTTCCAAACGATTGCGTTTCACTTCAGTTCTTTCCTCATCGGTCTTCTGCCGAAATACATTCTATGTCTGACCCACACCATATACTACTTATATGGATATAAGTAGACCACACTACACTCGTCCCCCCTTTAAAGCATTCGTTTTTGCGGTGGTTCTGCTCGCCATGCCACTATCTTCTTTCACTGCAGTCTGTGCCAAACTCTCCGTTAGAATGTCGAGTCTGCGGCGCGCTGACCTCCATAGCTGCGTCGACCTGCCGCATCCACCCGGCACCTGGGACGTTCAACACCCGTACTCCACCGGCCTGCTGAGCCATCTACATCCGATGTCCGCCCAGCAGTCGCACGTCCCACTGCTCCTCTCCGTCGACAGCACCTCCTACAGCCAGCGCCGCACCGCCAGAACACTCCACTCGACGCCACCTCTCCGCACCAGACTGCCCCAACTAGCACCTCCACTCCAGACCCGCAGCGGCGTCCGCAGAACAGCACCCTCCCTCCTCCTGGTTGGCAGCGACACCAAATGTAGTGAACAGAACACGACTGGTGACAATCGAATGTATTTAAGCAAACATTACAGACTATCTCAGTAAATTCTGATAAGCAAACAATGAACAGTCAATTTGCAAATTAACAGCCAATTGTTTCAATCTTCACTGTTTCTTCTCTTGTTCCATTGCTCATGCATTTTCCAGACGATTGCGCTTCATTTCAGTTCTTTCCTCATCGGTCTTCTGCCAAAATACATTCTATGTCTGACCCACACCATATACTACTTATGTAGATATAAGTAGACCACACCACAGTATGTTAGTTAACAAGGCGAAAAAATAAGATCCTTTATATATTTTAACTAATTGGGAAATTCTCCGTAGTACATATGACCAACATCAAAGTGTACTTGTATTTGCATGTATGTATGTGTGTGTGTGAAGTGTAAGTGTAGTGTAGGCGTAATTAAAATAAATGAAATAATGTTTATCAATATGGAAAAGTATGTTTCCTTTTTCTCCTTTAAATTATAAGTGATAATTTTACAAAATCTAATTTTGGACAAAATAAGGGAATAATACATCATTCTATTTTTAAGATTTCTTATCAGTTAGCAACGATAAAATTATTATAAAATTGCAAAGTTTATTTATTTGAACACATAAATATTGGTACAAGGGGGGAACCAGATATATATGCGCCACACAAAAAATTGTCATTTCATTTAATTGTGTCAGGGCTATGATACTGCCCGGGTGCCCAGACCGGAGCAGGTGGTTTTCTTAAGAGGCCACAACAGGAGCCTTTGATCTAAAGATCTGATCCACAAGGCAGTGGAGCATCGTGAAAAGATGCAGTCTCATGGTAGCCGGTGTCCAACGATTGATTCATACGCCATTTGTTTCCTCAGGATACTGGAGACCTTGTATACCATTGGTTTGGACTGAGGGTTTTCCAACTCCCCTAGGTGGACTTTCCGTGTCCACCAACCCAGTTAAAGCGCTGAACATTCGCTTTTCGTCCTGGAGTTAATTGGATACAACTAACGCCAAGTTAGTTAATAGAAATATATTATCTGCGATATGATCACTAATTCCTTGTCAAAGTTGTATTGGTTATAGTATGCATATTACTGAAATAGTTGATAATGGCTACCTTTCCTGATATGAAAACGTCATTGCATTGGAGTAATGATTTGAAAGAAACTTTGCTGAAGAACATTTTATCTAATGTGCATGAACCTAAATAAACTAACCACTTTTTTGTTAATCTTAAATGGTCTCAATATTCCTTATTAGATTGGTTAAATGTATTTGCAGTCCGATGGTAGTCGGTGAGCAAGAATGGGTTCATACACCACCTGCCACAAGAAGGGAGTGAGTAGGACTTCCCTGTCAGACGCTATATACGCGTGGCCATGTGAGAGCATTTCGAGAGAGAGGGCGGCTCCTCCCCACTCTTGGCCGTACCAGGGCATTTGGGGGCAATATATACTATATATATATATATATATATATATATATATATATATATATATATATATATATATATATATATATATATTTGAGAAGCAACTAAAGTTGGAATGAATTTTTAGAATAAGACAATAACTTATACGTTATGTATGTAATCATTGGACAGTAATAAGTACTATGTAGTCCCTAGTCTTTAGTGTTCAATTAGTTCTATCAATCAGTCTACACTGATATTAATAAAATAGAAGCTCATTTGTCGCTTAAATGAGAATATACTTGTTTTTGATCCTTGTGTGCGCGTGTGTGTATTGAATTATTAGCGAGTTGAGTTGTTTCATTTCTAAACTTTTGTTATCTGTACTAGATGACTTTATTATATGTGCTAGTTTTGTTTTGTTTAGAACCATGATAAAAATTTCTCAATTTATACCATGTAGTTTAGAGGATGTAACAGTATCAGATTAATTAGTCGTAATTTGCGTAGGATCTGATACAGATGTGTAAGGATGGCTTGTTGGTAAACTTTAGGAACCCTTAAGAAGCCAAGAAAGACCAGAAGACATTCTATCCAATCACTGCTAGGGGAATGTCGACGTGTAGCTTCCCTATTGGATGGATAAGAATGACCCTATGTGCCTATTGGTTGTCCGAAATAATGATTTACTTTCAGCCGGAAAACTATAAATACATGAGATTTCTATACTATATTTCGACACTGTTTTGGGGAATAATGTTCCTACTTACTAGTCTTCTGTCTTCTCTCTTGCGACGTTGCGGGTTCTATCGTTCAAGTAGTCTAGTATTACGCGGCAAAGTAAAAATCAAAGCTCTAGATATAACCAGATGTGCATCAGTCTCAAGTTGTTACGTTATAACAGCAATTAATGTAAACAGTAATATATACAGCTAGTAGAAAACACTGAAACACATAAATGAAGTCATTTATGTCAAAAAACTAAGTACTAGTGTGGTGCATGCTACTTATCCTGATTGATATAAGTAGTTTCTAGCTGCTATCGGAAGTGGAATGCCTGCCAGCAGAAGATGAAATTGAAGAGAGAAGAAAAAAAATAAAGAGCAATTGTAATAAAAATAGAATTGGTAGAATCATGCAGTACGTACAAGACAACTGAAGGAAGATGTGTGTTATAACGTATGCCCTGAGCAGTCTTGGGTGCTATTCGGTCCTTCCTATCTGCCTAGCCCAGCCCGTTAAGTCCAGAACACAAATAACAGCCTCAGCAGTATGAATCATTATTCACAAGCATACTGGATTATATATACTAACCAAACAGACCCAATTATACCAAAAAATAGAAAAATAACATTTGTACAGTAATTGGCCAATGTGGCTGTAGCTGGGGGGAAAGTAATCAATAATAATAGTTCCAGGGTCAAAATAAAGGTTATGATAAGAGGAACACGGAACGATTAGGTCACTTATTTAACAACTATCCAATAGGGAATAGGCATATTATATTTGTCCATAAATAGACATCAGATTTAGGTTACTCATTTAACAACTATCCAATAGGAATAGGCGTATTACATTTGTCCATAAATGGACATCAGATTTATGATTCATAATTCGCCAGGGAATACAACACCTCCCCTTTTTGAGAAATCCGGAGTTGATATCCGGATTTTTAATTTCCTCGAATTCACCCTCCCCCACGAAAGACTGTTGGATCCTCATATAGCCAAGTTACTAATAATGCGATATGTTTGTCACCTTTAACAGGGAATGCATTAGAACTGAAGAGATCATGAGGATCGACGACATTTGATTCGAGGTCACCAACATTTGATTCTTCTGAAATAGTTTTCTTGAATTTCCTCGGAACCTCATTAGTAGATAATGAATCATTAGGATAATCAGTATCTATGAGAGTTGTATTGGATTCTTCATTATCATTAAATACATCTGACATTTTTCTCTCATTTTTATAAGAGAATTCAACAGAAACATATGAGTCATCAAAATAATCTAAATCTGGTAGAACAATTACATAATTTTGATCATTAGATTCATTAGAAACATTTTTCGTATCACGATTAATTTCATTTGGCGCCTCTGTATTCAATACACTGCTCGATTTGTTTCCCGTTTCTTCGTGGGCGGGTACTGCAGCAATTTCATGAGCATTTTGCAAGACATTTACTTTCTGTGAATAGGATAATTCATTGTTTGCACGTCCGTTTTCGGGATTAATAAGACTTGGACCGTGTACAGGGCATGTCTCTGAAACAGGTAGTACTGGGTTACTGGGCTGATCATGTATAACTGCTGCGCTTAAATTATTGCTTTGTATGGATTCATTGAGGCTTTCGCCGGCATATTCATTAGTTCTGTAATCGTTTTCCAGCTCTGTACGCAATTTTGAAATTATTGCGTTAACTTCCGTTTCACCCCCAAAGCATGGGTGATTCAGCAGCTTCGCGTGTAATTTGTCAATGAAATCCAATTGACTCTTTCTGAAGCGCTGCTCTTGTCGATGGATTAGCAACTGAAATTGGTCGGAGGTTAAAGCCATATTTTTTTATGCAAATAATAATAATAAATCCAAAAAACACCGGCAATTATTATGGATTATTTAATTCCAAAATGACGTCAGCGGCTGCTGTATTTTTTTTTCAGAATCCCCGTCGCCAATTGATATAACGTATAGCTCGTTATATATATATGTATGAACGTGCAATGATACAGAAAATTACGTACGAACAGTCTTGGGTGCTATTCGGTCCTTCCTATCTGCCTAGCCCAGCCCGTTAAGTCCAGAACACAAATAACAGCCTCAGCAGTATGAATCATTATTCACAAGCATACTGGATTATATATACTAACCAAACAGACCCAATTATACCAAAAAATAGAAAAATAACATTTGTACAGTAATTGGCCAATGTGGCTGTAGCTAGGGGGAAAGTAATCAATAATAATAGTTCCAGGGTCAAAATAAAGGTTATGATAAGAGGAACACGGAACGATTAGGTCACTTATTTAACAACTATCCAATAGGGAATAGGCATATTATATTTGTCCATAAATAGACATCAGATTTAGGTTACTCATTTAACAACTATCCAATAGGAATAGGCGTATTACATTTGTCCATAAATGGACATCAGATTTATGATTCATAATTCGCCAGGGGATACAACAATGTGCAATTAATGTATTTAATATAAGATCTTCATATTTTACGAAAGCACTGTATAATTTTCCATTTAACAATAAATTGGTTTTTCTCACCTGAGTTCACGTTCACTACAATAGGTACACAATTAATTAACTGGAGGCTTGCATTTTGGTTGGCATACATATACATGGAGTAATCCACTTTAGAGTAATAGTTCTCAACAATCCCCATTTTTCATATTTTTTTACATCTATATCTAGTAGTGGAACCCAGGATGCGAGTTTCGTTTTATTTAAATTCGTCAACTGAGCGTATCTGCATCTTGGATTAAATGTTCACTCCGGGAGTCGAATCCGGTACCGTTCGCTTCAAACGCGATCAGCTTTTCCGATGAAGTAAAATGTAATTCATTCTTGTATTGGTTATTTGAATCTTCCCATTGACTGGTCAATTACAGTGCTTAATATCAATGGGAAGATTCAAAAAACCAATAGGAATGAATTACAACAATTATTGTGTGGACGAAGCCCCAGATTTTGTGCGTATTGTTATTATTCAATGCAATACAGTTTATAACCACTTTTCTAAAGTTACCTTATCTCTTGTTTGTTATTATTTTTTTTACCCTTTAAGTCAGGAAACATAACAACGACAACACCACAGATAGCAACCACTTTTGATATAAATCGTACACAGAATAAATCTTCAACAAATAATCATTCTGAATCATCAGATATTTCTCATATTGCCCACTCATCAATCACTACCTCTTCATCATCACCAACACTATTATCCACAGTGGATATCTTAGTTGATGTCATGTTCATTATTGATATTTTAATTAATTTTCGTACAACTTATGTGAATAAAAATGATGAAGTTGTTTCACATCCAAAACGTATAGCTGCTCATTATATTAAAGGTTGGTTTATTATTGATCTGGTAGCGGCGATCCCATTCGATTTGCTATTTTTTCGTACAGCTGGAGATCAAGTAAGTCAGCGGGAAAAAATCAATAAATTATTTGTATGTGTGTGCGTGCGCGCGCTTCTTTATGTATTACTATTATGTTTATTTTAGTACGTTTGTACTAATTCTAGTCTTTAATGCTGCTACTGACTGAATCTTAACATTGATCATGACTTTTCTGTTGATGATGTTCAGCTGTATAATTTACATATTTGTTCTTTTTTCAACTTGTATGTTGTGGCAGCTCAATTGACTTGGCAAAAATTACTAGAATAAGTAAATTAATTATGATTTGCTCAAGGGATTAATTTCATAAATATCAAACAGATAAATTTCTAAAGATATATTAACACCAGAAGGGGTTTTGTGGAGATTTCAGTATTTTCATAGTTGAAATCATGAGTCAATTGAAGCTAGACCACCATGGAAATCCTGGAAGCACTGGACGGCCGTTTCGTCCTATTATGGGACTCCTCGGCAGTGCGCATCCACAATCCCGCACTCGCAAGATTCGAACCCAGGACCTACCAGTCTCGCGCCCGAGCACTTCACCGATAGACCACTGAGCCAACCGGCATCCAACGGTGCTAATGTCTAAATTCAACTGATCCACGAAGTTTGAGCAACCGTTCACCAATTGTCTCCACAAAACCCCTTCTGATTATAATCATATGCTCACTGGTGACTGACTTCAAGATACATTTCCTGAAGTTCTAGTGGGAAGCAGTGACCAGTGGAGTTCAACCACGTCTGTTGTGAGATAAAAACTCACTGAAGACAATTTCAGTTTTAGCCGATTCGGCTCAGTGCTAATATCTCAAACTATGAGGCTAAGTGATATGGATCCGAATCTAAAGAAGAGCATTAATCTCTTGACGGTTCCAGGTAAGCCTAGCTGTTGATTGGCCATTAATAAAAATCCTAGATTCAGAGTTTCTTGTCGATTACCTCTAACTAACTATCGCTAACCGAATAGGTATATAATTATGTATATTAATAAATTAATATTATTGTTTTGTTAAAAATTGTGTGATTATGAACTACTTTTCTGTAAATTAATAAATGAAATTATCAAATATTATAACCTAATCAGAAGATAATTTGAACCGGATATCACACGGACTGAAACTTGTCGAATAATTGTTATAGATTAGAACTCGAATGTTCGGCGCTTTAACCGGGCTGGTGGACACGGAGGGTCCACCTAGGGGAGTTGGAAAACCCTCATTCCAAACCAATGGTGCACATGGGCTCCAGTATCCTGAGGAAACAAATGGTGTATGAATCAATCGTTGGTCACCGACTACCATGAGACTGCATCTCCTCACGATGTTCCACTGCCTTGTGGATCAGATCTATTAGATCAAAAGCTCCGAGTGTGGTCCTTTAATAAAACCACCTGCTCCGGTCTGGGCACCTGGACAGTATCACAGCCCTCACACAAATCAAATGAGATTTGTGTGGCGCATATATATCTGGTGCCCCTTCGTACCAAGATTTATGTGTTTAAATAAAATAAATGATAACTTGGTGAATTTTGAATTGTTAAAATGAATGAGTAAAATTCAATCGATAGCAAATTTTTAATGATGCAGTGTGACTGAATGATAATTGCTTACGAGATCGGATTATTTAAGTAACCCCGTAATAAACTGATATTCGATGATATGACATTTGCCCGGAAAAGTGGTTTTATCATTTCGTGAAATAATATGCTCTTATAAATATTAACACACAATCATTATGATCAGATGTTACTTTTTAAGGAATTAAAGTCTTGTCTCACGCGTTGTCAAGGCAGTGGAATAATGGTTACAGGGAATAATTTATAAATGTAAATCTAACAACTATTTGAACTATCGATAGTGATTTCAAATAGGAGTTAATGTAGAAAATCGATACTTCTTTGTTAAATATTTAAAATGCTCAGGTTGAACGTTTATTTTCATACGATTCACCTCCAAATGCCCTGGTACGACCAAGGGTGAGGTGAGTTAGCTCTCCCTCTCGAAATGCCTGTCAGTAAATTACTATTCATTACCTTCACGCAAAACGAGCGTTGTTTACAAAATTAGGAGGATGAAAAGTGAGTGTACTGTAGTGTCGGATACAATGTTAAGACCTTATAACTAATTGTAGCTCCTGGACAGGCTAATCTATTCATTCTTCTTGAGTCACGTTTTGACCTAGTTAATTATTCATTTATCAACCTGTTTTATATGAGCGTATGTATGTGTACATCTTATCCTACTAATACATGTCTGTAGTTTATATTTGTGTGACTATAAATATTGATTAACGCTCGATTAAATCGAGTTGACTCAATTGCTTTCTCCAATCTGCTTCGTTCCTTCCTCTTTGTTTCGTCTCTCTGATTGCCTGTTCCAACAACTGTGCATGATATATATATATATATATATATATATATATATATTCAAAATGCATTATCGTATTTCCCTTATTTAGTTCCGTTATGTTCACTAACGCGGATTAAGTCGATAATGATATATGAGAATAGCCAGGATGTATATTTCGACAGCAATCATTCATATGATCTAGTTGGAGTCAGATCCCTGGTCACTAAAATACTACTGAGCTATTTGCACCTTTATTAAACTTCTGTATTAGGAATTCTTGCCGAATCCCTCGAACCATCTTAGTTACTTACCACTCTCGGAGGAGCATTGACCGCTCACCAAGATTCTCCATCGAATTCTGTACTGGAAAATCCTTTCCAGTTGTTTCCAGTCGCTATTGATCCCTTTCATGTCTGCTTTCAGTTCCCGAATCAATGTTTTCCTTGGTCTTCCTGTTTTCCTTTTCCCTTTAAAATTCCATGTTAGCGCTTGTCTCGTGATACGGTTTGATGATTTCCTCAATATATATCCTATGCACTTCCAGAGTCTTTTCCTAAATTTCTCTTCAACTGGAAGTCTGTTTGTTCTTTCCCACAGTGATTTGTTTCTGGTTTTATTCGACCAACGGACATTAAATATTCTCTTGTAGCTTTTCCAGGGTCATTCCCTCTTCCAAGCCCACCCATAGGAGGAGGGTTGGGAATGGGGTCAGCAACCTCATCCCATAGAAAACAACCTTGCTAAAAAAGCGCTAACTAAAATAAACAAATTAAACCATTCAGACTCTGCCCTGAGAGTTAAAAGATGAATTATTACGCCTCATGATGAAAACCGAGATTCTTTGGAAGTCACGAGACCCCTTCTAACATCCAGAGCAACAATTTATACAGGTACATGGAATGTTCGGACAATGTAGGGGACTGGAAGGACTAATCCAACCATTTATCAAACTATATTCTCAACGTTTAGTCTATTTTATCGTCATTACTTATTACTATTTCAATTGACTTACTATTTGTCTTGAGTCGACACTTATCCCAAGATATGTTACATTAATCGGGGACTGGTGTGAATGATGATAGTCCAGCATATCTCTTGTTTTTATCAACTTCACCAAATATCTGAACAAATTTTGTCACAATATTTATATTATGTATTATGTATTTTTTCCTACTTCAAATAACATTTCGGATAATTCCAGTTAGTAGGTTGTCCAGATTTTTTGTTTCGGTTTGCAGTCACTCTAGTTAACATTGTAAGCATACTTGTATACCATATATATATTCCCGTTTTATCATTACTTCACAAGTTTCGGTCCAATTAAACCTCACTGAAAATACCTCAATTCCTGGAATGCTTGTTACATTTTCTTAATAATCGTTAGTGTAGAATAGACGGACAATGGTTAGCATTGGTATCCAGAAAGCGCGCTTCGTCCTATTTTAGACTCACCAACTGATGATGTACCTGTACCCTGGAGTTGATGTTCACTTTTTTACTTGAACCCAGTACCGTCCTCTTAAAACGCCATCTCATTATCCACTTATCTACTGAATCCAGATAACCATGCGCTTGCGTAGCGGGTACGAATTTTAATTCAAAATGAAATGGTTTGGATTATCCAATCATCGACATTTTTGACTATCTCCACTCAGTAGCTAAACAGATAACGCGTTGAATTTTAAATCGAACGTTACTGGATTCGAGTCCGTGAGTAACACATCAACTCTGGGATGCATACTTATTTAGTTGTTGAGTTCGCAATAGGATGAAACGAGAAATCGAGACAATCCTCCCTGTATACACATATACCGATGGAGACGGATCATTTCCAATCCTGAATATCAACAACGGGAGATTGTTTACTAGCTGCACTATCTATGCTAGTTTCAAATTAAAAAAATTCTTTTGTAATTTGAACCTGACTACATATTCAACCCAATCAGTTTTCTAATAACTAAATATTCTTTTGTCTTTTCATATTTCATAGTGATTACGCTAATATTACTATTTTCATTATTATTACTATCATTAGTAGGAGTAGTATAGTGTGTACTACGTGTGTGAACGGTTAGTTGTATGTTGCGGCTATAGGAATAGCAACAGGATCGGATCCGTTAAATGTGATTATATTTCATAGATGATTGTTAAAAGAAATTGATATTTTAAGTTAGTGACACTAATCATCCTTACTCGCTATATCAACAGTAAAGAAATCTTAGTACAAAATATACATTATTACAACAAAAATCCTGTTCATATGGATTTGACTTGTCAATATTCCCTTGTAGGTGTTTTTAATCGGTTCTATTCACGTGATATCTCTCTTCATTGGCCAATATATTTGATACATACATTTTAAGGTAGTCTCGTCTTGTTTTTTTTAAACGACAACAGAGAAAGAGAATACATCATGGTGGTACTCTTGAGTTTCTTAATAATTAAATTCACGATAGGTTGTAGACATTTTATGAATGTGTGTAAATAGATGTAGTAAACTGACTCAATTAGCCAGCCAACACAAATTTAAAATAATTGGTTCCCGTCAACATTTTTTTTTAGCTAAACAAGAGAAATGATATTTGTAGAATACGATGGATTTACCAGGTATTCAATTCCAAACATACAACCCTATTACGTTTGATTATTTCCAATTACTAATGTAATTTCATTGAAATCATAAACCCGTTTGAGCTAGAAAACCATTGAAAATCTGGGAGCATTAGACAGCTGTTTCATTCTAGCAGAAGATTCTTCAGGAATGCGCACATCGGAACCGAATTCAAGGACTTCGATCTCACATGCGAACGCCTGACCCTTCATGGCATTCAACGGCGCTGATATCTATTCAACTATTAATATAATGTAGAACATTATATAACAATAAACTCTGTAAAATGTAAATTTAGTTAACAGTAAAGTTTGAACTGGATGTTCTTTTTCTTAAAGTTAATTATTTAAAATGATAGTTTTAGAATATTTTCATACTTTAAATCATTAGTCAATTGAAGCTAGACTACAATACAATGATTCTTTTAAATTGTCATGGTTTCCGAGAATTTCCGCCAATCATAAATTCACATTTAAGAGGTAAAAATTGTGACCTGAAAATTTTAAACAAACCATTAGTAGAAATCCACTTAGTATTACTTGTTTGAATCTTTCCATTGATGTTTAGGGCTGCAACTGGTCTGTCTCTTATTGGCATATGTGCATACTGTGCGTATTGCCTCAATGTAGCCTTATTTCACAAGCATTGTAGGCAAAGATGGGCGGTGACTAGCAGTGGAATCCAGTTTGACTCGCTTTTCGTCCTATTTAGGACTCGTCAGCTAGGATGCACCTGCATCTCAGAGTTAATGTTCACTCTGTGACTTGAACTCAGTACCTTTGAGTTCAACAGTAAAGAAATCTTAGTACAAAATATACATTATTACAACAAAAATCCTGTTCATATGGATTTGACTTGTCAATATTCCCTTGTAGGTGTTTTTAATCGGTTCTATTCACGTGATATCTCTCTTCATTGGCCAATATATTTGATACATACATTTTAAGGTAGTCTCGTCTTGTTTTTTTTAAACGACAACAGAGAAAGAGAATACATCATGGTGGTACTCTTGAGTTTCTTAATAATTAAATTCACGATAGGTTGTAGACATTTTATGAATGTGTGTAAATAGATGTAGTAAACTGACTCAATTAGCCAGCCAACACAAATTTAAAATAATTGGTTCCCGTCAACATTTTTTTTTAGCTAAACAAGAGAAATGATATTTGTAGAATACGATGGATTTACCAGGTATTCAATTCCAAACATACAACCCTATTACGTTTGATTATTTCCAATTACTAATGTAATTTCATTGAAATCATAAACCCGTTTGAGCTAGAAAACCATTGAAAATCTGGGAGCATTAGACAGCTGTTTCATTCTAGCAGAAGATTCTTCAGGAATGCGCACATCGGAACCGAATTCAAGGACTTCGATCTCACATGCGAACGCCTGACCCTTCATGGCATTCAACGGCGCTGATATCTATTCAACTATTAATATAATGTAGAACATTATATAACAATAAACTCTGTAAAATGTAAATTTAGTTAACAGTAAAGTTTGAACTGGATGTTCTTTTTCTTAAAGTTAATTATTTAAAATGATAGTTTTAGAATATTTTCATACTTTAAATCATTAGTCAATTGAAGCTAGACTACAATACAATGATTCTTTTAAATTGTCATGGTTTCCGAGAATTTCCGCCAATCATAAATTCACATTTAAGAGGTAAAAATTGTGACCTGAAAATTTTAAACAAACCATTAGTAGAAATCCACTTAGTATTACTTGTTTGAATCTTTCCATTGATGTTTAGGGCTGCAACTGGTCTGTCTCTTATTGGCATATGTGCATACTGTGCGTATTGCCTCAATGTAGCCTTATTTCACAAGCATTGTAGGCAAAGATGGGCGGTGACTAGCAGTGGAATCCAGTTTGACTCGCTTTTCGTCCTATTTAGGACTCGTCAGCTAGGATGCACCTGCATCTCAGAGTTAATGTTCACTCTGTGACTTGAACTCAGTACCTTTGAGTTCAACAGTAAAGAAATCTTAGTACAAAATATACATTATTACAACAAAAATCCTGTTCATATGGATTTGACTTGTCAATATTCCCTTGTAGGTGTTTTTAATCGGTTCTATTCACGTGATATCTCTCTTCATTGGCCAATATATTTGATACATACATTTTAAGGTAGTCTCGTCTTGTTTTTTTTAAACGACAACAGAGAAAGAGAATACATCATGGTGGTACTCTTGAGTTTCTTAATAATTAAATTCACGATAGGTTGTAGACATTTTATGAATGTGTGTAAATAGATGTAGTAAACTGACTCAATTAGCCAGCCAACACAAATTTAAAATAATTGGTTCCCGTCAACATTTTTTTTTAGCTAAACAAGAGAAATGATATTTGTAGAATACGATGGATTTACCAGGTATTCAATTCCAAACATACAACCCTATTACGTTTGATTATTTCCAATTACTAATGTAATTTCATTGAAATCATAAACCCGTTTGAGCTAGAAAACCATTGAAAATCTGGGAGCATTAGACAGCTGTTTCATTCTAGCAGAAGATTCTTCAGGAATGCGCACATCGGAACCGAATTCAAGGACTTCGATCTCACATGCGAACGCCTGACCCTTCATGGCATTCAACGGCGCTGATATCTATTCAACTATTAATATAATGTAGAACATTATATAACAATAAACTCTGTAAAATGTAAATTTAGTTAACAGTAAAGTTTGAACTGGATGTTCTTTTTCTTAAAGTTAATTATTTAAAATGATAGTTTTAGAATATTTTCATACTTTAAATCATTAGTCAATTGAAGCTAGACTACAATACAATGATTCTTTTAAATTGTCATGGTTTCCGAGAATTTCCGCCAATCATAAATTCACATTTAAGAGGTAAAAATTGTGACCTGAAAATTTTAAACAAACCATTAGTAGAAATCCACTTAGTATTACTTGTTTGAATCTTTCCATTGATGTTTAGGGCTGCAACTGGTCTGTCTCTTATTGGCATATGTGCATACTGTGCGTATTGCCTCAATGTAGCCTTATTTCACAAGCATTGTAGGCAAAGATGGGCGGTGACTAGCAGTGGAATCCAGTTTGACTCGCTTTTCGTCCTATTTAGGACTCGTCAGCTAGGATGCACCTGCATCTCAGAGTTAATGTTCACTCTGTGACTTGAACTCAGTACCTTTGAGTTCAACAGTAAAGAAATCTTAGTACAAAATATACATTATTACAACAAAAATCCTGTTCATATGGATTTGACTTGTCAATATTCCCTTGTAGGTGTTTTTAATCGGTTCTATTCACGTGATATCTCTCTTCATTGGCCAATATATTTGATACATACATTTTAAGGTAGTCTCGTCTTGTTTTTTTTAAACGACAACAGAGAAAGAGAATACATCATGGTGGTACTCTTGAGTTTCTTAATAATTAAATTCACGATAGGTTGTAGACATTTTATGAATGTGTGTAAATAGATGTAGTAAACTGACTCAATTAGCCAGCCAACACAAATTTAAAATAATTGGTTCCCGTCAACATTTTTTTTTAGCTAAACAAGAGAAATGATATTTGTAGAATACGATGGATTTACCAGGTATTCAATTCCAAACATACAACCCTATTACGTTTGATTATTTCCAATTACTAATGTAATTTCATTGAAATCATAAACCCGTTTGAGCTAGAAAACCATTGAAAATCTGGGAGCATTAGACAGCTGTTTCATTCTAGCAGAAGATTCTTCAGGAATGCGCACATCGGAACCGAATTCAAGGACTTCGATCTCACATGCGAACGCCTGACCCTTCATGGCATTCAACGGCGCTGATATCTATTCAACTATTAATATAATGTAGAACATTATATAACAATAAACTCTGTAAAATGTAAATTTAGTTAACAGTAAAGTTTGAACTGGATGTTCTTTTTCTTAAAGTTAATTATTTAAAATGATAGTTTTAGAATATTTTCATACTTTAAATCATTAGTCAATTGAAGCTAGACTACAATACAATGATTCTTTTAAATTGTCATGGTTTCCGAGAATTTCCGCCAATCATAAATTCACATTTAAGAGGTAAAAATTGTGACCTGAAAATTTTAAACAAACCATTAGTAGAAATCCACTTAGTATTACTTGTTTGAATCTTTCCATTGATGTTTAGGGCTGCAACTGGTCTGTCTCTTATTGGCATATGTGCATACTGTGCGTATTGCCTCAATGTAGCCTTATTTCACAAGCATTGTAGGCAAAGATGGGCGGTGACTAGCAGTGGAATCCAGTTTGACTCGCTTTTCGTCCTATTTAGGACTCGTCAGCTAGGATGCACCTGCATCTCAGAGTTAATGTTCACTCTGTGACTTGAACTCAGTACCTTTGAGTTCAACAGTAAAGAAATCTTAGTACAAAATATACATTATTACAACAAAAATCCTGTTCATATGGATTTGACTTGTCAATATTCCCTTGTAGGTGTTTTTAATCGGTTCTATTCACGTGATATCTCTCTTCATTGGCCAATATATTTGATACATACATTTTAAGGTAGTCTCGTCTTGTTTTTTTTAAACGACAACAGAGAAAGAGAATACATCATGGTGGTACTCTTGAGTTTCTTAATAATTAAATTCACGATAGGTTGTAGACATTTTATGAATGTGTGTAAATAGATGTAGTAAACTGACTCAATTAGCCAGCCAACACAAATTTAAAATAATTGGTTCCCGTCAACATTTTTTTTTAGCTAAACAAGAGAAATGATATTTGTAGAATACGATGGATTTACCAGGTATTCAATTCCAAACATACAACCCTATTACGTTTGATTATTTCCAATTACTAATGTAATTTCATTGAAATCATAAACCCGTTTGAGCTAGAAAACCATTGAAAATCTGGGAGCATTAGACAGCTGTTTCATTCTAGCAGAAGATTCTTCAGGAATGCGCACATCGGAACCGAATTCAAGGACTTCGATCTCACATGCGAACGCCTGACCCTTCATGGCATTCAACGGCGCTGATATCTATTCAACTATTAATATAATGTAGAACATTATATAACAATAAACTCTGTAAAATGTAAATTTAGTTAACAGTAAAGTTTGAACTGGATGTTCTTTTTCTTAAAGTTAATTATTTAAAATGATAGTTTTAGAATATTTTCATACTTTAAATCATTAGTCAATTGAAGCTAGACTACAATACAATGATTCTTTTAAATTGTCATGGTTTCCGAGAATTTCCGTCAATCATAAATTCACATTTAAGAGGTAAAAATTGTGACCTGAAAATTTTAAACAAACCATTAGTAGAAATCCACTTAGTATTACTTGTTTGAATCTTTCCATTGATGTTTAGGACTGCAACTGGTCTGTCTCGTATTGGCATATGTGCATACTGTGCGTATTGCCTCAATGTAGCCTTATTTCACAAGCATTGTAGGCAAAGATGGGCGGTGACTAGCAGTGGAATCCAGTTTGACGCACTTTTCGTCCTATTTAGGACTCGTCAGCTAGGATGCACCTGCATCTCAGAGTTGATGTTCACTCTGTGACTTGAACTCAGTACCTTTTCCTTCAAAGTCCCACAGTGAACAACTCTGAGATGCATATATATATGCAGCTAACGAGTCCCAAAATATTACGAAACGTGCCTTATCCTGGATTCCACTACTAGCCAACACCCATCTTATACAGTATTATATGATTAATAAAGAAATTTATTTGGTTATCTTTCATTAATCATACTCAAAATGACTATCTATTTAATTGTTAACTACTTCGCCCTACTATAATAATCTGCTCAAACGTTTTTTACATTGATATTCAAATAGTTATAGAAATAAAAGAGTAGCTATGTAAACTAATGAGCATTATATGCCCATTAATAGATGTATATATATGTCATTGTTAAATGATGACATTATATTACTAAGAGGGATAATCGTAATGATCATAAATATAAAAAAAAAACAACAATGTGTAGTGAAGTCATTTAATTTTCTTCTCAAACAAGCATTTGTTGTTTTTTCGAATGAGAAGGAAAACGCCCAAATATATATATATATATATATATATATATATATATATATATCTATGTGTGTTTATTTAGAAAGATCAATTCATTTAGGTATACATATTCCATTTTAACTAACTTGCCTTCTTTAAATGATCAAAAGAAATCATCATTATCATAAACAACAACAAAGATATTCACGTACGTACGTACATACATACATAGATGGATACAAATAAACAAAGTAATCTGACAACACTCAGACATATCGAAAAAAGAACAACTAAGTCTCGGGTAAAATGTAAGAAATCAAATAGTTAATAAGGGGGTAACAATAACACCACTAATAAAAAAGGTTGTTTCTTTTTTGTTTCACTAACGATTCATTGACACGATTGAGCATGAAACATTAATATGTATGTCATAGACAAGTAGTAATCAAATGGTAGTAACACTTCTGCTGTAATGAACAAAGATTCATGTAAGGTAAACCAATTTACTGTTTTATAAGAAACCATACAATACCTTTGTAAATTATGAAAATCATACATCAAATATATCGTATGTATTTCATTCTTTAGTTGTCTTTTACATACTTCATCATTCTTCCGATTCTGTTGTTATTCCGAATACTCTTCGTTTTCTCTCTTCATTTCTTTATTCGACTTTTTTCTTGTTAAGCATTCTACTTCCAATTGCTGCTATGTACTACTTATATCTGTACGCACAAGTGGTAAACACGACAGTATCTGTTGATCATAGGCGGTTAGTTAAATGATATTGAATATTATAGTTGAAAGCGTGAGTCAATTGAAGCTGGACCACCATGAAAAACCTGGGAACACTGGACGGCCGTTTCGTCCTATTATGGGACTCCTCAGCAGTGCGCTCTCGCGAGATTCGAACCCAGGACCTACCAGTCTCGAGCCGAGGCCCTTAACCGATAGACCACTGAGCTGGCATCCAACGGTGTTAATGTCTAACTGCAACTGATCCATGAAGTTGAGCAACCATTCACCAATTGTCTCCATGGTGGTCTAGCTTCAATTGACTAACGCTTTCAACTATAATAAATACTAAATCTCCACAAAACCCCTTCTATAATTGATATTGAATATCTTTGTTTATTCATTAAATGATTGACTAATTACTGCTACGTACTACTCAGATCAATGTATACAAATCTATCTATTAATCAGTGTACATCGTATTAAAATTAATGTTTTCAGACATTTATTTTTGGTATCAAATAAATCTCTCATCTAATATTTTCACGTTCTTACTCCTGTCATCTAAATTACAGTTTCCCTGTTAAAGTACTAACATGTAGTCTTAGTTACAACAGAATGACATGGTTTTTCTGACAAAGTATAAAATAAATCTTCATTTCTATCATTTTTCTGTGTTATTCCTACACAGTTGTTTCCCATTTCAATTACTTAAAAGTAATAAGACCTAGGGGCGTAAACACAACTATTGTAATCAAATGTGTGATATTTGAATGAAACGATTAGTATTGTATGTATATGTACAATAGAATAGATATTTCTTCAATTAGTTGACGCAACACCAATACTGGTACATAAAATGATAATGAAACATTTTACTTATATTTTCCATCTTCGAGAAGTTCATTATTCTTTTTTATAATATTTGAATATAGAGTAGAAGAAAAATAAAATCTTTCTTTCTACCTACTTATTTATCTATCTGTGTTGCCACCTCTCAAGAAGGAGCATTGACCGCTTACCAGCATTCTCCATCGAACTTTGTGCTGGGAAATTCTTTCTAGTTGTTTCTAGTCGCTATTGATCCTTTTCATATCTGCTTTCAGTTCCCGACTCAATGTGTTTCTTGGTCTTCCTATTTTTTTAACCTTTAAAATTCCAAATTAGCGCTTGTCTCGTGATGCAGTTTGATGATTTCCTCAATATATATCATATGTACTTCCAGCATCGTTTCCTAAATTCCTCTTAAACTGGAAGTTGGTTTGTTCTCTCTCACAGTGGTCTGTTTCTGGTTTTATTCGGCCAATGGACATTCAGTATCTTACGTAGACAATTGTTTATAAATACCTTGTAATTTTTTGATGATGGTTGTATTCCTTCTCCAGGTTTCAACTCCATACAGTAGGACTATCTTGACGTTCGTTCTAAAGATTTTGACTTTTATGTTGACTGACGGTTGTTTTAAGTTCCATTCCTAATATTTTCCCAGACAAGTGTGAAATCAATTCGTTTTAACTCCTTTGTTTTCTCGTCTGTTAGTTCAATTTTATGTAGATACTTTGTTGTCTCTACGCATTATCGCATAAATGGACTTCAGTTGGTATTTTGTTCTGGCAAAGATCTTAAGCTCGTGTAACTAGATTGCTGTGGACTGATAATTTAGTGGTCAAGGGACTCAGTTTTCAGCCAGTAGATCTCAAGTTTTAAACCTCACTTCACCTAATTCAGTTTAATCAGTTAGGTAGGATAGCTTGGCATTTGTTGTGGATGAGGATTTGATAAGTAAATGAGCTTTAGATTATTAAGATGAATGAATAAACGGTAGCTGATTAGCAAACTCAAGGATACCATATGGCCGAATGATCAATAATCACGAGATCGAATTACTGCTTGAAAACTATAAAAATAAAATCAGCGACAAGATAGTTGTCCGGAAGAAAAGGCTTTTTGACCTCATAAAACAGTCTGCTTGTAAACGAATCATCAACAAAAAAATAAGATGATTAGGTGTCATTTTTATTCATTAATTTACTTACCAAGTACATATTCTCATCCTCGGTTATAAGCCACACTCTTAGTATATGGGCTAGTGATACTATCCATCTGCCTAAATCCGAATTAGGAACAACTGAATTCAAACATGCTACTTAGTGGGTAAAAGTTAAATATCCTTACCACACTGTTCCATGTCATAAAGGTTTAGGGGATACCAATTTTGTAAGTCACTCGATTGTCAATGAATTAAGACCTAATTTTTGCCCCGGTATATCACCTTCCTACTAAGTGTTTCCAAAGGCTGAGTACAAAACTCTTTGGTAAGTAAGTCATATTAAGAAAATGCCGTTATCAACTATTTGAAATCGTATTTCAATTTTATTTCTATCAATTAAGATAGTATAATGTATATCTTTGTATTAATTTTGCATTTTCATGAACTTTATAGCCTACTGCTCTCACAGGTTTATTAAAATCAGCTCGTCTTCTACGTTTAGTGGGTATTGTTCGTAAATTGGATCGATATTCGGAATATGGTGCTTCCATTTTAATACTATTAACAGCATTATTCGCTTTAATTGCTCATTGGTTAGCGTGTATTTGGTGAGGTTCTTGTGAATTGTTTTTTGTTAAAGACTTATGTCACATTGCTGAATGAATAATTCTTCAGTCTTATAAGTGATCTACTTGCTAAACTGTATTAAACAATGCCAAGGATTCTCTAGACCTAGTTATAGATGTTTTTTGGTAAATAATAATTCTTTTACTGATATTCGGTGCTTGCTGGAAATTATTAAAACGGGTGTTGCACGATAACAACAATGTTTAACCACAACTCTCCACATGGGAATCGAACCCAGGCCCTCCGAACTCACGCGCGAACGCCTAATCTCTGGATCACTTAGCCGGGATCCAATGATGTTAATGTCTAATATCAATCAATTCATAACTTTTCTTGAACATCTTCGATAGATAGCTGTCTCACACGCAGTACACTTTAGCTCCATTTGTCGTAGCTTCTCGTTAGAACTCTGGTAATTGCCTCTCGAAGCCTGTCACTATTGAATACATGATACTTATCGGTGTGGGGTTGTGATCATTGGATTTCATTGAAACTTAGATCAGTTCATGATTTGAATAAAATTTAACAATCTTCACAACTTGTTGATTCTTTCTGTCACAGTTAGAGAACTGAAACAAAATGAAGTGAATTTCCGAGCTGATAATCTATACTGGTTGTAAACTGAGTACCTGTATTTATAATATATTGGCAAAACAATGTTAAGTATTATCAAAAATAGAAAAAACCTTACAGAGTTTTAAGCCTTTTATATTTTGTTGCGTGTAAATTCTGGAGAGTCCCAAATGTATCCGTCGTCAAAGTCTCTAGATGCCTAGGAAATAAGGAATCACTTGTCACGTTATTGATAGAATAGTTACCTATACTAGTACTATATTTCCAGAGCTTTCTAAGTCCAAGGTCACGTATGACTATGAATACCCTCGATTTTCTGTACATAAACTAACCTTGGAGTAAAGCTCTTACTCACATTTCACACCTTTTCTACAGTAGTAAACGTATTAGTAAAACACTGGATAACTTAACTATAGTGTAAATGTATCGCATTTACTCCAAATTATGAAGATTCATTTCAGCTCATAATGAAAAAAATGTGAACAAAATTTCTAGGAAACAATCAATTCAAGTGATAATCGTATGCTGATTATTGATTAGATTTTGGGTGAATTTCTTTAAGTTCTGTGGAGATATCATGAACAGCGTATCTCAACCATGCTAACAATAGACCGGCTATCATCGAAACCAGGAAATGATTGTCGAAATATTTCATGAATTCCTTGAAGTTGTAAAAGTGTGAACAATTTGATCTCAACCTAGTTTCCAAAAAGTATCTTGCTCATACTCACATTGGATGTACCTTGTTGAGAATTAGTATCACAATAGGACCAAACCTCCGTCTTGCACTCTGTCGTTCAAAGCTTACTTATTTGCACCTGTTACTCCTAGTGGATCATAGACCGCCGACCAGCATTCTCCAACCCACTCTATCATCAGCCTTCCTTCCTAGTTCGATCCAATTTTCGTTCATTCTCATATCTGTTTCCATTTCTCGGCGTAATGTGTCCTTTGGTTTTCCTTTTCTCCTTTGGTATTGAGGATTCTAAGTAAGGGCTTGCCTATTGATGCAGTTGGATGCCTTCCTCAATGTGTATTTTATCCACTTCCAGAGCTTCCTCCTCTGGAATATGGTTTGTTCTCTCCCACAGTAGGTTGTTGCTGATAGTGTCCGACCAATGGATTTTAAGTATTTTGCGCATACAACTGTTAATAAGCATTTGTATCTTCACATCTGCATCAGATCCACCTTATTCATTAATGACGCTGCCCAGATATGTAAAGGATTTTACATCCTCCTTCATCAAATGTTATTTGATTGATTCATATTGTGTTGTATCGGAGAGTGTTGCTTTTCTCTTTGTGTATGTTGAGACCTACTGCTGCTACACTGGTCGTCTTTTCTTGCATTTGTTGTTGCGTGTGTGATAGAAGAGCCAGATCATCTGCGAAGTCTAAATCATCCACCTGCATCCTAGCTGTCTATTGTATCCCGTGCTTCCCTCTCATCAGAAGTTGACATCTTCATAACCCAGTCGATCACCAGGAGGAAGAGAAAGGGTGAGAGTAAGCAGCCTTTCCTGACACCGGTCTTTACTTCGGACGAGACTGTGAGCTGTCGTCCATGCACGATTTCGCATTCTAATCCATTATAATAATTCTGTATGATATTGACTATCTTCTTAGACATGCTGTGATGTCGAAGAAGCCTCCATAGAGTCGTCCTGTTCACACTATCAAATACTTTCTCGTAGTCAATGAAGTTGATGTAGAGTGATGAATTCCATTCAACTTATTGTTCCACAATAATCCTTAGTGTTGCGATTTGGTTAGTCTTTCAAAACTACCGTGACCTGAATCAGTCCATTAAAAAAACCTCTGTTGAGAGTTTTATTTTCTTTGTAGTCAGTGGAATTTTTCTCTTCAACCGATTCCATTAAGAATTATTAACATACACGTAAATGTGTATATTGTTCGTACCGTTATATTAATTCATATTCTCTTTCTCTTCCTGTATTACATAATTTCTTTTTAATATAGGTATGCTATTGGTAATGCAGAGCATTTATATAGAGATCCAAAAATTGGTTGGTTAGATACATTGGCTATACATACTGAACAATATTACACTGATCAACCGAATTCCGGTCCTGATTTAAAAACAAAATATATCACTGCATTATATTTCACTTTTTCTAGTCTTACATCAATTGGTTTCGGTAATGTTAGTCCTAATACAAATGTTGAAAAAGTATTCTCTATTATAGTAATGTTAGTTGGTTGTAAGTTTCATTTTTCGTTCAATGTTATAAATAAACTATTATCAGTTTATTAAACGTTTGTGTTCTACTGCTATTTATGTTTAAAACTGTAAACCCCTTGGTGTCTGTCGGTATATGGACTTCTTGAGCCAATACCTCGATATTACTAGCAGAGTACTCTAAGACTCAGTAGTTTGATGAATAATAATGTCAATTTTTCAAGTGACAAATACCGTGGTTCGAGTCAGTGTTATAATCAAGTTAGAGAGATACTACTAGTACTGCATTCAACTGACGAGTCTCAAGTAAGCTGAAACTTGCCTCTTAGATCTCATTGCTAAGTCATAATCACAACTTAGTTGTGATTATATATATGTCCCAGTTATGTTCACCCATTTAACAAGTATTGACTGATTGATTAAGTGATTGGTTCGTTATTTCCTGCCGTTTTTTGTGTGGGTCACGTTGTTTACTAATTCACTTTGTTTTCGTTTGCTTATTTTGATATATATGTATATATAGTATGATCAATTTCCTTTCTCCTTGACCTTTTCTTCCCTGTAACATTGTGATATTATGTCAATTTGTTTACTTATTCAATTTGAAAAATAAACAGGGAAGTTTGTTTACCGAATTTTCTGTTTCCTTACTGTGATACGAATGGTAAAGTAAACAGTTGTTCCTGCTATCAATACTACTGTTACTGTTATTATTATTATTTATCATAGTTGAAAGCGTGAGTCAATTGAAGCTAGACCACCATGGAAAACCTGGAAACACTGGACGGCCGTTTCGTCCTATTATGGGACTCCTCAGCAGTGCGCATCCACGAACCCGCTCTCGCGAGATTCGAACCCAGGACCTACCAGTCTCGAGCCGAAGCCCTTAACCGATAGACGACTGAGCTGGCATCCAACTTATTATTATCATTAGTAGTAATAGTCTTTGTGTGAATAAGATTTTCTTCAGATTACAGTAATGGATATAATCGATACCATTCTTGGCTTTTAATAAATTCGATAAAACTAGCTTTGCGTATTGTATGCAACTAATTACAACGTGAAAAATCATAGACTGGGATTAACTGAAAAGCACAAACCAGTAAACTGTTGTGTTTATTCAATGCTCTACGTAGAATCGTATCCAATTTGCTTAAGTTATACGAGTGTTCATTACAATATTTACCATTGATTAATTACTGAGTAATAACCAATGTCATGTTTGCCAAGTCCATGTAAGTGCTGATCGGTTTCTATCGATCGAGTTGCAATCTGGTTATTAGCTCAATTTACTCGATATCATAAGTTTGCAAAAGGATACGACATACATGACATTTTTCCCTACTCAGTGGTCAGTTGATGGCAAATATATCTCAGTCCTACAGGAAGCTAAATGATACGGGATTGAATCCTCCTCCTCCTCTTCCAGTATCTGTTCTCTCAAGATTATGGGCATAGTTTGTTGATGAGTGCTAAACAGAACGAGATATAGGTCGGTCAGGGTTTCCTGTCGACAACCACCTTACATCATTACATATTTGCTCTGGAAATTCTTCTTTTGGTGTAACGAAACCTTATTTTAAATAACTTTTAACGATTTTGACTGCTGAACATCATGTTTACTATTAAGTAAATGATAAGAAATTACAATGTTGAGTATATGTATTGTACTCAACAACACGGATAGGAATTCATTTTTCTTGTTTTTCCGATGTGATGAGACTATAATTTATGGGCGAACCAATGAAATTAAGTATAAGTTTTGAATTTTGACGAAAAATTCATTCATCCATATAGTTAAATAGCATTTCGGCATTATAACTTATGTCAGCTCGTGATGAAAATCCCTACTTTAATTTCTAACCTTAGATTCTAATTTCTCATACTAATTTATAACTTTCTTCTGACTCCAGTAAGTAGTTGAATCATCTCAAGATTACTTTAGTGTTGCTTAAAAGTTGTCCATAAATTATAGTCTCACCTCCAATGTTTATATTTGGGGCATGTACCTGTGAATCGGTAAAAAGAATCAAAGGTAACATGAAACAGATACATATTTTAACGTGCGATCCATCTGTTTTAAGGGGTAGATTATCGTTGCAGATGAAGATATCTTTTCTAGTTCACATTCACAGTTCAATCTGTTTAATTTTATCGCGCTTAAAAGATACATTGTAGGCAAATGAGCTTTTTATCAATATTAACATACACTCCATTCTTTATATTCTCATCTTTCCAGTATTTATTGAACTTTTATAGATAAATAATTATTAATTTTAATTGTTGAATTCATGAGTCGATGTAAACTAGATCACTATTGAAACTCTAAAAGCACTCATGAGTTCAACTATTAAAATTACTTCAATCTCCACAAACCCTCATTCTGATCATAATCATTATGTGCTCACTAGTGATTGACTTCAAGATGATTTCCTGGAAATCTGGTAAGAAGCCGTGACCAGTGGAGTCCAATCCGTGTCGGGTAGAAACAGTCATCTACCTCAGACAATAGATGAATTGTTGCGCAACACCATAGATCGATTGAAGTTAGACATTAACACTGTTAGATGCTGGCTCAGTGGTTTAGAGGTTAAAAGTTCACGCACCAGACCGAAGATCCTGGGTCCGAGTCTCGCGTGTGGGATCGTGGAAATGCACTGCTAATGAGTTTCATACTAGGACAAAATGGCCGCTCGGTGCTTCCAGGTTTTCAAAGGTAATCTAGCTTCCATAGACTCTTGAATTCAATCATTAAAAGTACTACAATCTCCAATACTTATTACACAAGTATTTCTTAATTTCGGTTTGTTGTTTTTTTTTTCAACATAAAACGAATCTATAAAGTAGATGAATAAAAATTATTTTGTTGTAATTCTTTTTGTTTTATTAAAAAATGAACTCATTGTGTTTGAATAAATTAATTCATATTGTCTGTAGATAAATTCAGGGTTAGTAAAAAAACACTAGAAAACAGGATTTTGTTATGAATCGAATATAGTACTATAAAGTAATAGTAGAGTAAGTGAGCCCCCAAATGCCAAATAGCGTCTGCCAAGAAAATCTTACTTACTGCCTTCTCGTAGCATTACTGTTGTTTACAAAATACAGAGGACAAAAAGCGAATGTCCGGCGCTCTAACCTGATTGATGAAAACGGAGGGTCCACCTAGGGAAGTTGGAAAACCCTGATTCCAAACCAATGGTGCATATGGGCTCCAATATCCTGAGGGAACAAATGGCGTATGAATCAATCATTGGTCACCGGTTACCATGAGACTGCATCTCCTCACGATGCTCCACTGTCTTGTGGATCAGATCTTTAGGTCAAAGGCTCCGGGTGTGGCTCCTTAAGAAAACCACCTGTTTCGGTTTGGGTACCCGCTCAGTATCACAGCCCTCACACAAATCAAATGAGATTTGTGTGGTACATATATATCTGGTGCTTCCTTGTACCAATATTTATGTGTTTAAATAAATAAATGGTATTCTGAACTATTCAGGGAACTTTCTTTTTTGAAAATCGATTTTACTAATGTTTCGAACTTGTCCGTTGATTTATGTATTTATATGCAAATAATGTATAGGTTTTTTTCTCTATTAAGTTTGATACTGTGTTGTTAAACAAAGTTTTAATTATCGTAGGGAAAAAAATGACCTTATGAGTTGATTAGAAATAGGCGAATTAATTTAGAAAAAGAAATAACTCAATCGAACTCAAATTGTGGTACACACCCTTGTTCTCATTCATTCATTCCTTCTTTTTTTATAAAAAAAAAATGGTTAATGGAATTCTCAAGTTTTAGTAATCGGTGCTTCGAATGAAAGAGGAAGTGTGTGTGTGTGTGAAAGAGTATATCTAGCGAGAGTTTGCATAATCTGTAATAATTTTGTTAGACTGTACAATGTTACCTTGAAGTCATTTATACAGTGACTTAAAAGGGAAAGATTTTTAATACACAATTATTTATTTATTTATACATATAAATATTGGTACAAAGGGGCACCAGATACATATGCTCCGAACTAATCTCATTTCATTTGTGTGAGGGCTGAGATACTGCCCAGGTGTCCAAACTGAAGAAGGTGTTTTTCTCAAGGGGCCACACCCGGAGCCTTTGACATAAAAGTCTAATCCACAAAGCAATGAAGCATCGTAAGGAGATGCAGTTCCATGGTAGTCAGTGACCAATGATTGATTCATACGCCATTTGTTCCCTCAGGATACTGGAGCCCATGTGCACTATTGGTTTGGAATGAGGGTTTTCCAACGCCCCTAGATGGACATTCCTCATCAACCAACCCGGTTAAAGCGCTGGAAATTCGCTTTTCGTTCTCTGAATTTCGTAAACAACGGTAATGCCATGAGAAGGCAGTGAGTAGAACTTCTCTGACAGGACTGTATACGCGTGGCCATGTGAGAGCATTTTGAGAGGGAGAGCGGACTCTCTCCACTCTCGGCCGTACCAGGGCATTTGGGAGCTAATACACAATACAATTTTGTTTCTTAGTAATTTTACTACAATACACAAGAAAATACAGGTTCATTCTCTTGACAATAATTCACACTTTTTTATAGTGAAGGTTTATGTGTTTAATGCTAGCTGTGTTTTTTTCGGCGGGGGGGGGAGAATTTTACACTAATCTGTGTTACCAGTATAATGTTTTGCTGGTACGATACCCAAAGATTTATATATAGGAGTCAGGTCTGAATCGATGAGAGAATTAATGACATACGTGCTAATTTCCTTCAATCCCCGTATGATTATTTATCATATTTATTTTGCGTTTATCTTCTGTATATAAATATGTCGTATTATTACAAAAAAATAACAAACATACCATCTGGCAAGTGGTTTTGTCTTTGATCTATAATTATGTAGAGTCTTGCATCAATAATACAGTCTCATGGGTAGCCATCACTTTACCAGATGTTCCTAAGTGCTATTCATTCTTCTGTCTGTCTCGAATTCTCGGCGCAATGTGTTCTTTTGTCTGCCTCTTTTTTTTGGACCTCAAGAATTTCAAGTTAAGATTTGCTTTATGATACAGTTTGATAATTTGATTGATGTGGATCTATAATTAGTAAATAAATTATATAATTTTCTAATTTCACTCTACTATCTATTTCTTTTCCGCTTATTTGTTTATACACACAAAGCTTTAATGTACGCAAGTATATTTGGTAATGTTGGTGCATTAATTCAACGTCTTTATAGTGGTACAGCTAGATATCATGCACAAATGTTACGTATTAAAGAATTTATACGTTTTCATCAAATTCCAAGTCCATTACGTCAACGTTTAGAAGAATATTCTACACAAGTATGGGAGCATACAAATGGAATAGATATGACAATGGTTCAGTATAGTTTTCCAGAATCATTACAATCTGATATTTGTCTTTATGTATATCGTCATTTTTTAAGTGGATCAGCTGCATTTAAATGTATGTTCAAGGAGATATTAACAGTTATGATCGTAGTTTTTTGTTGTTGTTTATTTAAAGGGTTTACGCACTTCTTTTTAGATCATCAGGTATTTCCGAATTGAGTTTAATCAACAATGATCCCACTAGATTATCACCTTATTGTACCGTGAATTGATTAAAGTTAGAAATATGAGTCATTGACTTGGAACTAGATGGCTTCGTGATTAGGTCGTTCGACTTGAGTTTGGTTAAGCGGGTAGTATCATCATCCCTCACACTTAGAGTATTGCTCGAAGCAGATTACAATAATCTTTACCTGATATATGAGATATGAATTAAAGTGAAGCTTAAAATTCCTGAGTTCTATTCTTGATGATGTACTCTGTCAAAGAGTCTTATAATAATCAATTGTCCAATGCTACTTAAATTTCAATTAATATCAGTCTATAACGAAGATCATCTACCGATTCCCCGACGATCAACCATTGACTATCGTTTTCATAGCAAAAACCAATAATTTGATTATTTTTGCTTTAGCTATTTTTACTTTGACGTAGATTATTCGTGCTTTTTCATACTGAACGTTCAATCCAATGTAACGCATTTCAAATTATGACATAATCTATACACATTCCCTCAGCACACAATTTACTTCCAGGTTAAACCCCAACCTACCGAAGTCTGAATGTTATAACAGTGTCTGTTTATTTTCACAGTCTAAATCACGAACTAATCTTAACTAGACAACTATTGGAAACTTGGAAGCATCGGATGTCTGTTTATAGCCTGATATATGTATGAATTAGCCCAGGATGTCATAACATATTAGTACGATGAGGTAAAGTTAACAAGATGAATGATTAGAGAGACCAGTGTTGTATACTAGCAATGGCAATAAGAAAGAATAGGCATTTGGAATATGGTTTGAAGTAGTTTGTTGCAAAGGTATGTACTGGAATTCAAGAATGAGAAGAAAAAGACGATTCAGTGCACCTCTGCTATTTCGATTTATTCTGAGCCACGTTATCCAAATTCCTCCAGCCATTGGTTCTAGTTACCTTAACTGAAATCAATCTATACAATCAACGAGTAATTTTTTCATTATGTTACTATGCGTGTCCGTATGTGTATAACTGCTTTGTACTTGTTTGTGTATTTTGTGTATTTTATTGTGTTTATTTTTCTTAAATTCATCTAGCATTAAATGATGGTTGCCTTCGAAATATCTCTTTAAGAATTCGTTCATCTCATATGCCACCAAGTGATACTTTAGTACATACTGGTGATTTACTCACAGCTATGTATTATATTGTTAAAGGCAGTTTAGAAGTTGTAACAACAGATGATATTATTTTAGGTGTATTAAATCCTGGTGATTTTTTTGGTGGTCTACCTCCATTGGCTAGTGTACAAAAAAATCCTTATAGTGTACAAATGAATTCTGGATGGGATTATTGGTCAGAGAATCATTTAACTCATATGAATACAAATGCAAAATATATGCAAATGGATGACTATACACCTATGCCTAATACTACTGGTACTACTACTAATTATAATAATAATAATACTAATAATCATAATTCGAACAGTGTAGTTTATCAGCCAAATCCACCGCCAAAATCACGTTTTGCTGTTCGTGCATTAACTTATGCTGATGTACAATTTATTGATCGGCATGATTTAGCTGAATTATGTTCTATTTATCCAGAATTATCATTACGATTATTAGAACGTTTTGAATTAGCATTACCATTAACTATTTCATCGGATACAAAACCTATCAATACTACTAATACGGTAAGTGATAGGGTATGAGTGTATGTGAGGTATAGAAAGATTGCTTTCTTCTTTCTTTCTTTATTTCTTTGTAATCTAATCCTTTTTTCGAAGAGGTAAATTTATTCGTAAAACTTCAATCTTGTGGCCTTAATACTCTTTATTTTTTTTAGCTGTCTACACATAGTTTCAGACCATATGTATGTATACATACATGATATCCTGGAATACAGCCAAGCGATATTACTTCTGTAAGAATAAATCGTAAGAAAATTTGTTGAGGTCATTAGACAAGGAAATAATTAGCTGTTAACTTGAGCCATGTTAGTGGATAGAGATTAGTTGATTAAGGTCCACGCGATAGTCTCAATCAACAGTTGGAGATGTTGGTTACATGAATTAGAATCTGTCTCATTTACATCCACTCACTATCTTAATGTTTACTATTCACTACATACATACTTTTATATTTCCTCTTCTAAAATCATATTCTCAGTTTCCAATCTTTCTATTATCAAAATGCTTTTACTCTACAAATACCCTGGTACAGTCGAGGTTGGGGAGAGCCCGCTCTCCCTCTCGAAATGCTCTCTCATGGCCATTCGTATACAGTCCTGTCAGGGAAGTCCTACTCACTGCCTTCTCACAGTGACGGGGGTGTTGTTTACGAAATTGAGAGGACAAAAAGCGAATGTCCAGCGTTTTAACCGGGTTGGTGGACACGGAGGGTCCACCTAGGTGAGTTGGAAAACCCTGATTCCAAACCAATCTTGCATACGATTTCCAGGATCCTGGAAGAACAAATGGCATATGGAACTATTGTTAGTCACTGGTTACCATGAGACTGCATCTCCGTACGTTGCTCCACTGTCTTGTGGATCAGACCTTTAGGTCGAAGGCTCTGGGAGTGGAGTCCTAATAAAACCACCTGCATCGGTCTTGGCACCCGGACAGCATCACACGAATCAATGCTAACTACTACTGGTGCGTATGTATTTTGTGCCCTCTTGTACCAGTGTTTATGTGTTCAAATAAATAAATAAGAGAACCTATATAAGTAAAGTACACTTTCTCTTTTTGAATATTTCATCTACGCAGTTTTACTTCTCATGATATAAGAACCCAATCAAGCTATAAAAAAATTTTGTTATCTTTCCATATGTTATCCCGTTATTTATCCATTATGTTCTACTCATTTTAATGTATGTCTATCAACATATCACTACATCTATTGTAATAATAGTGATGTATTTCATTGTACATGTCACAAAGTCTTTGTGTTTATCGAAAACTCATCGATAATTTCCAATTACAACAATAATGATATCAAAGCTTCCTAAGAGTTGTCAAGCCACTTCCTAGTCAGAAAATTGATCAGCGACCTAATACAGATTCAAGTCATTGGATTTAAGATTAAAAGAAATACACTAATTAATCAGTTAATTGTAGCTATTGTCATGTTATAAATTTATTGTTAATCGAGTCCTACAGATCAATTCAATAATTATGTTGACATGTTGCGTGGTTAGAGATCCTTAACATGAAACTCTAGATTTAAGTTTCGTGAACTCAATTCACGTTACTCAACTGACATGTTACCGCTTGATTATTTGGATCGTAACTGACCTCTTGTAAGGATAGAATACGTGTCCGTGAATATATATATATATATATATATATATATATATATATATATATATATCCCGACCGTTGCTGCTACCTTGACGTGGTGGTCGGGCTTGCCTATCGTGATGAAGCAATCGAGCTATGCTGGCTGGAACAATCGTTCCTCGAGGTCCTACCATGCCAGACAGGTCGATTGAAGAGCGGTGAGACTAAAAGCAGCAAACCCAAGGTCCGAAGGCGAAGTCGTACTGCTGACTGTACAGAGGTGTGAAAGCAGTAAGGTGTTTCCTTCAGACAACCAGCATGACAGCGATGCTGCCTTCCCACAAGGAGGGGTGGGGTTAGAAAAGGTCGACCCTAAAAATGCACACCTCGCCTTATCCCACGGATATCCGTCTCCGGCGGTAAGGTTTTTTTTTGAAGAACGGAGCTAACACAAAAACTACCCACAAAAAGGTCGTGTGTGACCGACCTCAAGCAGTTGTCCCTTGGGCACTGCGGTCACGCTCTCCGGTCATTAAGACCACTTCTAACCCAATTTCCTTTTCAGGTACCTCTAGAAGAATCCTTCCACGGTGTGGGCAACCGGGAAGTGATAACTGCCCTCATACCTCTAACAACACTCAAGACCACTGTATTCATAATCAATCTCCTTCTTCAATTCCTACTACCTTGACTTTCAACACTAAACTTCCTCTCTCGGTTTCCTCCTCAAGTGTCACCATGGCCAACGATTCTAGTGCGCGAAACGCTGTCCCAGGTCTACTAAAACCTCGCTCCAAACTACACATTGGAGCCTTCAACGTACGTACTTTAAGTCAAATCGGTCAACAGGCCTCCCTAGCTAAAACCTTAGAGTCGCGTACCATTGATGTATGCTGTGTCTCCGAAACACGCATACAGGATCCTAGTGTGGTCATTCACCTGACCTCACCTCGCCAAAATGGACAGCCAACGAAATACACCCTCCGTGTATCTGGCGACCCGTTGGCTAGTTCTCGTGGACTTGCAGGTGTAGGTATAGCACTAAGTACAAGGGCAGAACAGGCACTACTAGAATGGATCCCCGTTGACAGTCGCCTGTGTGCTGTCCGGCTAAATGGCTCCGTAAGAACTCGGAAGGATAGGGACACACGTCGTTGCCTTTTCGTCGTTTCTGCCTACGCTCCCACTGACTGCAGCCATGATGAGGTGAAAGATGACTTTTACAGAAAGCTCTCTGAGCTTCTTCAGAAAGCTAAGCGCTCAGACATAGTAGTCGTAGCGGGTGACTTTAATGCCCAGGTAGGCAGCTTGAATCAAACAGAAAGACATCTAGGTGGGTGTTTTAGTATTCCGGCTCAACGAACCGATAATGGTGATCGTCTGTTGCAACTATGCTCAGACAATCGTTTATTTTTGGCAAGCACTAATTTTAAACATAAGGAGAGACATCGTCTAACATGGCGACCACCTGCACCAAACCAACGATGGACTCAAATAGACCATATTGTCATCAGTCATCGTTGGAGAGGCTCAATAGAAGATTGTCGCTCGTATTGGAATACTTGTTTAGACTCTGATCACGCTTTAATACGAGCACGCATTTGTCTGCGCCTCAATGGACGCAGGAAAAGTAAACTAAGAAGACCCGTTAGGATTGAACTGGAGGACGAGAAAGCCAAATGTGAATTCCAGAGACAACTGAGTTCATATCTAGGCAGTTCTGTAAACGAGACTGACCCGGATGCTGCTTGGAAAGGCATACGAACAGCTGTGGAGACAGCAGTAACATCTATTAGTCATTTAAACCATAGGGCTCCAAAAAACCAGTGGATTTCTTCTAGGTCTATTTCACTGATGGATTCGCGTAAACTCATACCATCAGGCTCTGAACATGACGAAGAGCGTAAAGAAATTAGATCTAGGTTAACTAAAAGTCTAAGGAACGATCGTGAGCAGTGGTGGGCAACGAAAGCAAAAGAGATGGAAAAGGCAGCGGCTGTAGGCAACACCAGGCAACTATTCAGACTAATAAAAGAAACTGGAATTAAGAAGTCAAGTGTAAGTGAGACGATCTCGGAAAAAGATGGAACCCTTATCTGCTCTCTACCCAAACGTTTAGAACGATGGGCGGAACACTTTAAGGAGCAGTTTAGCTGGCCTTCAGCTACTGCACAACTACCCACTATTCCTAGAAAACCTGAATGGAACATTGAAGTAGGCCCCCCGACCCTACTTGAAGTTCAAAAGGCTATAGGTAATCTGAAACGAGGAAGAGCAGCTGGTCCTGATGGATTGGCTCCAGAGGTCTTTAAATATGGTGGTCCAATTTTAGCGATTAGGATGACTAATATTCTGGCTAAAATCTGGGAGACGGATGTAATCCCATCCGACTGGTCACAATCACTGATTGTCCCAATATATAAAAAGGGGTCAAAATCATCCTGCGATAACCATAGAGGGATTAGTCTGACTAACATAGTATCTAAAATACTAGCCTCAATAATTATCAGGCGCCTAGCTAAAACTCGTGAACTGCAAACACGAGAAAATCAGGCTGGCTTCAGACCTGGTCGTGGCTGTATCGACCACATATTCACCATTCGTCAAGTTTTAGAGCACAGACATGCTTATCGGCGTCCGACAATGATAGTTTTTCTTGACTTGAAAGCAGCATTTGACTCTGTAGACCGAGAGGTTCTGTGGCAGTGTCTGTCATTGAAAGGTGTACCTGAGAAGTACATAAACCTTGTGAAGGCTCTTTACTCGAACACTATCAGTCGAGTGAGAGCTTATGGCGAACTGTCATATGATTTTACAACCTCAAGTGGTGTCCGTCAAGGCTGTCCACTATCCCCATTTTTGTTTAACTTCATTATAGACCTGTTGCTGGAAATAACACTCTCTTCGACTGAGTTTACAGGAATTGATCTCCTACCAGGGGGACCACTAAGCGACTTAGAATACGCAGATGACATAGTCCTGTTTGGTGAAGACGCTGACAAAATGCAGAGTCTTCTGTTGGAACTGAGTAATAATGCCAGGATGTTTGGGATGCGTTTCTCCCCATCCAAATGTAAATTGTTACTCCAGGACTGGCCTGCGTCAACACTCGAACTAAGGATAGGGAGTGAAGTAGTCGAACGCGTTGACAACTTCACTTATCTTGGAAGTCTGATCAGCCCTAATGGGTTGGTGTCTGACGAAATCTCAGCACGGATTCAAAAAGCTCGTTTGGCTTTTGCCAACTTACGTCACCTATGGCGAAGACGAGATATCCGTCTATCAATTAAGGGACGAGTATACTGCGCAGCAGTTCGCTCTGTTCTACTTTACGGCTGCGAAACATGGCCATTAAGAGTAGAAGATACTCGTAGGTTACTAGTATTTGACCTCAGATGCCTTAGAAATATTGCTCGCATCTGCTGGGATCACCGAGTAAGTAATAGTGAGGTTAGACGCAGGGTATTAGGTAACGATGGTAAATCAGTTGATGAGGTGATAAATCTTCATCGACTGAGATGGTTGGGCCATGTGTTACGTATGCCTGAACACCGATTACCACGACGCGCTATGATGACTAGTATTGGGGACGGTTGGAAGAGAGTTAGGGGCGGCCAAACCAAAACATGGCATCAGTGTTTGAAGTCACTAACTTCTAGCCTGAGCCATGTTGGCAGATGCAGACTACCTGGTTGGGGTCCGCGTGACTATCGTAATAAATGGTTGGAGACTCTAGGTGACATGGCTCAGAATCGATCACAATGGCGTAGGTGTATACACTCTTTATCTTCCCTTAAACCTTGAGATTAAAATTGCTTCATATCTCTCTTCCTTCCTGTACGATATCCTTCTATACAATCTTTCTTTATATACTACCATCACTAAATTAATTGCTTCTATGAATCCGGTGTTCATCTTGTTGTGCTAAAGAGGTATGGCAACTTGGACCGATGCATATATGTGCCTGGTCCTACGTTGTAGCTGACTGACTGATATATATATATATATATATTTAAACAATGGATAAACATTGTTTCTATCATTTACCTTATATTACGTACATTACATAACCGAATCTAAGTGAACAATCATGCAAATCACGATTAACAGACAGTAAATGAATCTTTCAATGTAAATGTTAGCTAAAATATCCTAATTTACAATGATGGTTTGTACATAACTCCGAATAATCCATCTCCCAGGTGAGTATTGTGAATATTATGTAAACAAATATCAGTTATAAACGTGATAAACTCTTTATTCAGATGACTTTGATGCAACTTCATAGCTTTGTTATTTTAAGTTTTTAGTTATAAGTGTATGCCTGAAAGCTGCAAAGGGCTAGCTTCTGTTCGTCCTTCACGACCCCCTGGCTGAGTTCCGAGAGATGGTGCAACACAGTGGCTAGAGATGTTATCAGATATGGCTCAGAATAGAAGCCAGTGGCGAACCTGCTGTAACCTTCTTTTACTTTCTTCATGGAGAGTGGTTCTAACTTTCTTAACTGAAAGAGTCTTCTGGTTGTACATTTCAGTCCGCCTTATCTTTTCATCCCTTCTCTTCCTATTTTCATTATTTTGTGTGGCGCATATGTATCTGGTGCCCTTTTGTACCAATATTTGTGTGTTTAAATAAATAAATAATAAATATGCCCGAAAGTATAAGTCAGTTGTGGGTGCTGGGTGTAAACAGTTAATCGGATATACAGTCCACGTAATAATGTTACGTCACTACAAGTGTAATATCAATAGTTTGTTTAGACTAATCTGTTTGGAATGTTAAATATTAATCATTCTTACTAATGATCGTCATGAATAATGTAAGTTATTTGACTTAGAAAATCAATTTAGAAGCGATTTAATCTCTGTAGTAATGGATTTGAATATTTTTTTCTGGTTAGCGTTTTTTTAGCGAGTAAGTTTTCTACAGGATGGGGTCGCTAACCCCATGCCCAACTTTCCTCCTTTACCCGGGCTTCGGACCGGCAGTAGCCCCTGGAGGAGCTACAGACGGAGTTGTAGTAATGGATTAACTCTGGAAAATATATTCTGATGGTAGCTGGATACTAAAATAACTGAAGAAAAAGCTTAAGATGTCAAGTCCAGTGTGAATAAACAACGTGCAGTATTGTCAGTCATACTTTAAAACTGATATTTAAAATTAATTTGCTTTCGGAATCAATCGGTTTAGTATATAACTTCAATGCAAGTTAATCTAAATGTGTTATGTTATATTCATCCAAAAACAAACAAACATAATTTTATGTATCAGAGGGGGTTTTGTGGAGAATTTAGTATTTTAACCGATCGGTTAAGGGCTCTGGCTCCAGACTGGTAGGTCCTGGGTTCGAATCTCACAAGTGCGGGATCGTGGATGCGCACTGCTGAGGAGTCCCATAATAGGACGAAACGGCTGTCCAGTGCTTCCAGGTTTTCGATGGTGGTCTAGCTTCAATTGACTCATGATTTCAACTGTGAAAATAATTTTATGTGTACTAAGTTATTTACTACTTAAATAAATTGCTTTAAGTAGTACATTTAGTGTTTCACCAAAATCTTAAAATTTCCACTAACATTTTAATTCTTCACATTGTATAGGATCGTTGTTCTACCATACCTAGTGTTGAATCTTTCTTGGATGAAACATCATCATGGCATATTGTTTGTTCACTTTTAACTGGTTCATTTTCATCACCTGGATTATCGAAACGTCCAAGTGATAATTCAAAATTTTGCATGTTCAATGAAACACCATATCAAAGTAGATGTTTTGATAATCCATTTATTGGGAAACCACCATGGGAATTAGAACGTTATCAACGTTTATTTGATCATGGTGCATTGTCATTTCATTTAACTGGTTATTCAAATACTCAAATTCCTGTATGTTTTATTGATACATTATATAGTAATAATGATAGTAATAATAATAATACATCAGGTGTTACTGCACCGTCCACACATCAAAATCATCTAGTTACACGTAAATCAGAATCATTTACTATGTGTTCGACGCATTCATCTGAAAAAAATCATTCATTGCCTATTACACCTGTGACAAAGACTCAAACATTACATGAACGTCGTATGCGTATGCGGTTAGCTCGTAATCTTCCAAACAGACAACAACAAGTACCACCTCCAACAATACCATCAATTTTGGTGCTTCCTACTTCTTCTTGTTGTTCTTCTGTTTCAAACCTTCCAGTAAAATCAACTGATAAAATTAATCCTATGATTCATTCATCTGTGATATATCAACCGACATCTTTACGTGATATGAATAATCTAAATGAAGAGAAAGAAATTATTGATTTGCTTGTGAAACGTTTTGCTAATGTAGAAAAGTAAGTAAATTTATTTCTCTGATTTATTCATTTCGTTACTTACGTCTGTTGCGTCTCGTGGAGCATGGTCCTCCGACCATGATTCTCCAAATATATATATATATATATATATATATATATATCATGAAGATTTTCTGCTTAGATAGATGCTTTTGATGTTGTTGAATTCTCTGGGCTATTTGGTTGGATTGTAAGACTTTCAGTCGTTGATTGACATGTTTCGAATGGGTTGATAAAGCGGGTCCAATTCAATGTATCTACTGACTACTAATTTGTCTGAATATCATGCTTTCAGAAATCCTCTGTTATTCTGAAAATTCCCTCGATTCGGTGTTCTGACGTTTTCCTAGTCAAATCCATTTCCATATTAGTCTACATGAGTCAGTCAATCAATAACAACATAGAACCTGTGTTCAGTTCAAGTTGCTATGTCCCATTAACACAGAGAGATTAAGTTGTCAGGCCAAATCCCAGAATAGTAGCGGTAGTAGCAGTATAAGTGGTATTAGGAAAGATTCGGCGTTGAAGATACTACCCAAAATGAAAATATAAATTAGCGAAATAAAAACAATGTTATGAGGTATTTAGGTTCTCAGGATTTGGGGGAAGACAAAGAATGGATGTACCCGCGCCATTGCAAATGATTTTGTGCCATGTAATTGAAAGTCTCTAATCATTGGTTACGATAATCACGATTATCATCGCGATAGACAAATTCAACCTCCACATCAAGGTAGCAGCTACTGTCGGGTCATACATACGTGGATATTTGTAACAGCACATCGTATACCTCATTGATGGATAGCATGTTTTCGTGCATGCGTAAGTCGATAGATTGCTTACCTTTTTCATTATAGTGTTGGTTACAGTCTATTGTGTAGATTAGGTTGCATTTGTCTTCTTTCGCTGCTATGTCTTTTGGTCTGCATATAATGGCTAGAAGTGAATGCGTCGGTTCATAAGTGACATTTATCTCATAGGTTTTTAAAATCCTCGTGGGAATCTCTTAAATACTGATCAGATATATGGTAGAACTATCAGTTCTCGACAACCAATCCCAAATAAGACCATCACAACAAACTTGTTTGATAGCTGCGAAATAAGTAAGAAGTTTCTTTCTAT
This sequence comes from Schistosoma rodhaini, assembly GCA_944470415.2. NCBI lineage: Eukaryota > Metazoa > Platyhelminthes > Trematoda > Strigeidida > Schistosomatidae > Schistosoma > Schistosoma rodhaini. The sequence goes on from OX104044.1 coordinate 4,770,886, forward strand.
ATAAAGTGAGATCTGGTAATATTTTCCAGAATGAAAACAAAAGCTCCGCAGTTGGATCATCTAGCTCAGAGAACACAACAATCTCTCTCTTTGAGTTACGCTTTATATGAAAACTAACGATTCTGCCTGGTGCTGGGTGCTCAAAAGTGAAGTAGATGAGTTAAGGTTTGAACCAGCGATTTAATCGAACGTAAATTCCGAAATATGGTTCTACGCCACACATGACATTAAATAAATACTGTAGGATACAAACAGTGCCATAACGTAGTTAATTACTTATTTTCTTTTACATCTTTTTTGTAAAGAAACTTGATATGAAGAATAAATTCAAATTCATGGGTTAATTATATATGACTTGGAAATTATTTGGGTAATTATATGACTGAAGGTGAATAGTAGATGGAAGTTTTGTCACATAACAATAACCTAGTAACTCATTACAACTTAATCAAAGACTAAACATCAGACATGATAGAGATTAGACTACTAAATGATTTAATAATAGTATATTTAGATCTTCCTGAGTAATTTCGCAGCATGTTGTTTTATTCTTCACTATTTCATCAGTAAGGGGTTGTTCAGATTGTTGAATCTCATTGGCATTACAAATGGATGGCCATTCTGTGAAAGCGTGTGGCTCCTCAACAGCGGGGATCCACGACTTCACACTTGGGAATCGAACCCTGGACCTTCGTTCTCACGCGCGGACGGCCTCTAAACCACTGAGGCGGTATCCATTTGTGTTGATGTTTAACTTCAACCAATCCACGATATATTACGCCACCATCTCTTATTGTGTTTGGTAGATAACTAACTGACACCCGACACAGTTTAGCTTCATTGGTCACGGCTTCTAACTAGAACTCCTAAATTTCCTCTCAAAGCTAGTCACCAGTGCGCGCACGATAGTCTTCAATTTGGGTGTGTGTGTGTGTGTGCAAGTTATTGAATTTCATTGGAATCATTACTTTGGATTCAATAGTTTGTGTGTACGTGCATCATTAAACAATAATAACTTGGTCATTTTGTTGTAGGCTAACTTGATTAAAAATCCCTGACTTCTTGTAAATTAACTGTACATTATTGTATGTATATATGTATGTGCTGAGGAATCATTGCGTTATTCAGCTTACTTTTGACCTTTAATTCTATCTAGTCTATGTGAGAAATCTGTGTATCACATCACGGATGACCCCTGTTAGTGGATTGTGATGATTCACATGCCCCATCTATAAAAGTTATTTTTATTTATGTATCCATATATACGACTGACGGTTATTACTTGTTTGTATGCGCATGTGTGTAATGTGATTTATCAGTTTGTCCTGTTTTTTTTTGTAATACCATGATAGTGCAATTCTACTCCTCTCTATACACATATGCAGTTTAGTCTATAGACTGATACATTAACCAATCATAATAAGGCTATATATGTATATATATATACCTTAACTTTATGGTGAATGTTTAATGAGAATGAATTTTGGATGTAAGTACTAGTGGTTGTTTCATTATAGTAAGGTAGGTAACGTATGTTACTTAAATAAAATAATTAAAATCATTTTATGTATTAAATTGGGCGAACAGATTACAATAGTATTTACGTACCCCCTTGTTGTGAGTAGTTATGTTGATTCAGATTTTGTGATGTCTGACGCTTTAACCGGGTTGGTGGACACGGAAAGTCCACTTAGGGGAGTTGGAAAACCCTGATTCAAAACCAATAGTGCACATGGGCTCCAGTATCCTGAAGGAACAAATGGAGTATGAACCAATCGTTGGTCACCGGCTACCATGAGACTGCATCTCCTCACGATGCTCCACTGCCTTGTGGACTAGACCTTTAGGTCAAAGGCTTCGGGTGTGACCCCCTAAGAAATCCACCTGCTTCAGTTTGGTCACCCGGGCAGTATCACAGCCCTCACACAAATGAAATGAGATTTGTGCGGCACATATGTATCTGGTGCTTCCTTGTACCAATATTTATGTGTTTAAATAATAATAATAATACATAAGACATCTGGCCAATATAAGAGAACATTTACTTAGTTAAACTCTCTCGTGTAGTATATTCACTAGTATTCTTCTTTATTTTAAAGCTGTGTTGTGGATACACGTAGGTTACTAGTATTCCATCTTATGTCTTCAAAGTACTACCTGTGTATGATAGAGTCACTTAATGAGTAATATCGATGCTAGATGCAGAGTACTATGTGAAAATAGTAAATTAGTTGGTACAATTATAAATCTTCACCGTCTGAAGTAGTTGTGGTATGCATTACGTATCTCCAACACCTGTCCATCTGGACATGGGATGCTGGCTGAGATAGGAGTAGGCTGGGAGGGAGCTAGTAGGCGGCCAAATCAAAACGTGGCATTAGTCCATAAACTTATGGATTCCTGCACTGAGTCGTTTTGATAAGTTTAAACTACCTGTTCGGGGGTTGCTGGATAACCACAATTAGTTGTTAGAAACATCTGTTGGTGACATGTCTCACAATCATGCGACTGTAATCAATCCTTGCTTTGCATGAGTTTAAATATTATTTCCTACCTTTTATTAAGTGAATACGTCCATTATTTCTGAATCATATTCCCTATTTCTCATGATTTCCCTATTTTAATCTCATTGCTACTACTGCTATTTCAACTTTCTTGCTATTTATCTTGTAAATTTTTATCATACTATAATATAGTGTGTGTAGCAGTGCATATCTTGTTTTAAGGTACTCTAAGTGCTAGCGGAACGTGCAGAGCGCGTATGTGAGGTAGTATATAAAAAGAGAAAATGAGCTGAAGACTTATTAAGCACATAAAATTCACATTTAATCATGAAAGCGATCGATAACAAACAGTAATAGAGTGCAACTAAGACAATTCCATAATCACAACTGGTAGTGTTACTGTGAGATTTCGAATCCGTTTCAGTTTGATGTGATAACTCAGACTGATTTAGACATGTGTTACATTCTATTTTGCGTATAACTGGTTGAAGGTTGATTAGGGTTTAAATCGGTGACTTGTTAATTGAAAGTTGATATCACAAACAACACAAAAAGTTGTTTCTCAAATCTCAATCATTCATCATCGTTCTTTAGCTTGGGAATATTTGATTTGTGTGAGGGCTGTGATACTGCCCGGGTGCCCAAACTGAAGCAGGTGTTTTTCTTAGGAGGCCACACCCGGAGCCTTTGACCTAAAGATCTGATCCACAAGGCAGTGGAGCATCGTGAGGAGATGCGGTCCCGTGGCAGACGGTGACCAACGATTAATTCATACGCCATCTATTCCCTCAGGATACTGGAGTCCGTGTGCACCAAATGAGATTTGTGCGGTGCATATGTATCTGGTGCTTCTTTGTTCCAATATTTATGTGTCAAAATAAATAAATAAATAAAGCTTGGGACAAATGCTCTTTAGTCAAAGTGGCTATACCACATTAACCCTATTAGGTAAATAACAAAATTTCAGAGTATACGAAATAATTCTCGTTTATTGAGTCATTGTATTGAAGTCAATGTCGATGATTTCTTTTCTTTTCTTAAATATACAGTATAGTGTTTCCCTTTCTAATATTAAACTTCTCGTACTTATACCTTGATTAACTTAGGATTTTATATAACTTCGGTATATCTCATCATGTTACCTGTCTCTTTCACGAGAAGAAAACAATTCGATTCAATGATTTTTCTATTGTTTTTTGACCTCATTTTTTGTAAGAGGAGATAATGTTATACGACTGAGAGTATATTGTCCTTGAACAATCAATCAGTAAGTGAAATTAAAGAAATATCGTAGTAATAATGATAAAAAGATACAACGATTCTATGCGCTGTTACTCTGTAGAAAAGTACTTCATATAAACTCAGAGTAATAGGTTAAGATGATGGTAAATCAGTTGATGAGGTCATGAATCTTCATCGACTGAGATGGTTGGGCCACGTGTTACGTATGACTGAACACCGATTACCACGACACGTTATACTGACTAGTGTAGGGGATGGTTGGAAGAGAGTTAGGGGCGGCCAAACCAAAACGTGGCATCACTCCTTGAAGTCACTAACTTCTAGTCTGAGCTATGTTGGCAGATGCAGACTACTTGGTTGGGGTCCGCGTGACTATCGTAACCAATGGTTGGAGACTCTAGGTGACATGGCTCAGAATCGATCACAATGGCGTAGGTGTATACACTCTTTATCTTCCTTTAAACTATGAGTTTAAAATTGCTTCATATCTGTCTTTCTTCCTATACTATATCCTTATATACAACCTATCTTTTATATACTACCACCACTAAATTAACTACTTCTATGAATCCGGTGTTCATCTTGTTGTGCTAACGAGGTTTGTCAACTTGGACCGATGCATATGTGTGCCTGGTCCCATGTTGTAGCTGACTGACTGACTGAATAGGTTAAGATAACAAAAGGGTGACTGAGATTGTAAATCCTCATCAGCTGAGATGACTTTGACATACATTATATATTCCAAATCACTGTCTGTCTTGACACACAGTATTGGCTGGGATAAGTATAAATTAGAAGAAAACTAAGAAGCGGCGAAGTCGAAACCTAGAATTAGTTGTTAAGGTCATTCACTGTCTATGTGGACCGTGTAATGAGATTTAGACTTAATTGGAGTCCGTGTGGTTAACCATAACCAATAATTAAATATGTTGGATGGCAGGATTCAAATTAGATTGCTATGGTGTTCATACATTTTGTTACGCAAATTCATTCTTCTCGAGTCATACCGTTTGTGTGTAATCTTTTCTTCTATTACTGATACTTTTACTACTTTTATTACTCTGGGTTTAGTCTTGATGATTTGATCTCTCCGGGCTTATATGCCAGTTCAAAATCGAATCACTTTAATTTCTGAAGTTTTGGAAAAGAGTTTATTGTGATATTCAACTTCTCACTTGTGAGCATCTGCAACCCCACCAGAAATCAAATCCAAGACTTTTAGGTATCTCACTAAGCACCTAATCTCCAGACAACTGAGTCGATATTTAATTGTTTATATGTTCAACTTCAACCAGTCTATGATTTTGCTCTCTCAAAGAGGGATTATGGATGCACAGAATTGAAGAGCTATATAGTAGAAAAATACAGGTATCCACTGCTCCTTTCCGGTTTCCACTAGTTGTATAGCTACGGTCAGTCCGTGATGCAAACTGATTTTTATTTGCTTCACAAAAATATGTCTGTCGAATGTCCAAGCTTATTTTTTCTTTTTTCGATTAAGTTAGTGGTTTTTTAAACTCTGCCTGTAGATCTAGGGCTACTGCCAGTCGCAAGCTCACCCAAAAGAGGAGGGTTGGGAATGGGATCGGCTACCCCATCCGGTAGAAAAAAACGTCTTGCTAGAAATACGCAAACCAGAACAAACAAATTAAACCATTTAAACTCTGCCCTGAGAGTTGATAGAAGAATTATGACGCTTCATGATGAAAGCCGAGATTCTTCAGAAGTCACGAGGCCGATACCCCTTCTAACAACCAGAGTAACAATTTATACAGGTACATGGAATGTCCGAACAACGTGAGAGACCGGGAAGACCAGTCAAATAGTAACGAAAATGAGGAGATACAAATTAGTAGTACTTGAAATCAGCGGAACCCATTGGACACAAACTGGACAGCAAAGTCTCGATACGGGAGAGATGCTGTTGTACTCCGGTCACGAGGAGGAAAATGCTCCACACGCTCAGAGAGTTGCTCTGATGTTGTCCAGAGAAGCACAAAATGCGCTTGTAGGATGGGAATCTCACGGATCCAGAATTATCAAAGCATCATTCAAAACAAAGAAGTAGGGGGTCACAATGAATGTTATCTAATGTTATGCACCGGACCAATGATAGCAACGACGACAATAAAGATCAGTTTTACGAGGGGCCGCAATCAATCATAGCGAAGTGCTCAAGAAAGGACCTGACCATCATGATGGGAAAACTGAACATCAAAGTCGGAATGGACAACGCCGGATATGAAGATATCGTGGGACGACATGAACTGGGAGAAAGGAACAAAGATGATGAGAGGTTTGCAAACTTATGTGCATTCAACAAAATGGTTATAGGCGGCAAAATATTTCCACACAAGCGCATACATAAAGCTACATGGATCTCACCAGACCGCAACACGGAGAACCAGGTAGATCATATTTGCATCTGTAAAAGGTCCTGAAGGACAATCGAAAATGTGCGAACCAGGAGAGGAGTTGACATACCTTCAGATCACCACCAACTGGTTGTGGCCAAGATGAAACTGAAGCTAAAGAAACACTGAAAAACTGGGGAAACACCATTACAAAGGTTCAATACAGCCTTCCTTCTAGATACTAAAGAACTCAACCAATTCAAGATAATCGCAATTTCCGATTTGTAATCCCATTTTTTCTATCTCTCACCCCCATGTCAACTTGCATATATTCTGATCATCATTTATCTTACGATTTTATTTCACCTATAAACTAATTCAAGTTAACACTTCATATTAGTCATCCCAAAAACATTAACGATTCGAACTTATTTTATATGACAAACAATCCTTGATTCACATATTAAAATTAAATTGATGTACTCTGCCTTAAACTTGGCCAATCTTCTTTTATGGATTATTAATTTATAATTGTAGAACCTGATGAGAAATTATTGAAAAGAATATTCTTCCGTTCATATAATTCAAGATAACTCTCAACAACAGGTTCCAAGCTCCACAGGATCTACTGAAAGAACAAGAATCTACAATGAAAGACGAATGGAAAGGGATCAATGAAGCAATAACTTCAACGTGCCAGGAGTTTCTGGGTCCTAAGAAGCATCATCATAAGGAATGGATCTCTATGGGAACCCTAGACAAGATTGAAGAAAGGAAGAACAAGAAGACAGCAATTAACAACAGTCGAACACGAGCAGAGAAAGTCGGGGCACAAGCAGATTACACAGAAGCAAACAAGCAAGTGAAGAAGAGCATTAAAGCCGACAAGCAGAAATACATGGGAGAACTAGCAACGACGAAGGAAAAAGCTGCAAAAGAAGGGAATAGGAAACAACAATATGATGCAGCAAAGAAACTAACAGGGAGATATAGTAAACGGGAGAGACCTGTCAATGACAAAGAAGGCAAGACAATAACTGAAATTCAAGGACATAGGAACAAATGGTTGGAACACTTCGAGGAACCCTTTTATAGATCTGCTCAGTTGGATCCACGGGACATCGAAGCAGGAAAGTTGGGAAAGCCGCTGTAAATGGATAGGAAATACATTGTGGAAATCATTAAACTGTATCACGAGACAAGTGCTAACTTGGAATCCTGAAAGGAAACGAAAAAGAGGATGATCAAAGAACACACTTCGTTGAGAATTAAAAGCAGATATGAAAATAATGAATAGCATCTAGAAAGAATTACCCAGGACAGAGTTGGATGAAGGACACTGGTGAGCGGTCTATGCTCTTCCATGAGGGGTAACAGGCGTAAATAAGTAACTTTTTTTGACCATTTTTTTTATACCTAACACTGATACATCCTCACTATATGTATCTTCTTTGCTAACTACTACTTTTAATGGTTATTTTTCGGTTAAATTTAATTGTAACAATATAGATCAATACTAAATTCAGGTCAGTTTCTATGCGTGATCATTCCAATACAAATTCATTTGGTAATAGTAATAATCATAAAAAGATTTAAGTTTGAATTTTTCGGAAATATAAAATTTTGTAGGTCACTTTAAAATGAATATTTTAAACAGAATTGTTATAAATGTGAAATAATTCGAATTCTGGTTGACCCTTGGTGGAAGTGATTGTACACACTTCATAGCAACAATAAACTCAACAATCATGGGGTTGAATTTACTTGGTATTGTTTGTTTGAATCTTTCACATTGAGTTGTTGTTGCTATAGTTACTAAAAAATGTTAAATGTGTAGAATGAAGGAATCATAAAATGAATTTTGTTTATACGAATATTCGGCAAGGTTAGAACGAATAGTTTGACAATAATTGCGCGCCGAGTATAGAGAATTCATTATATGTGAAAAAATTATATTTGAAATAGTCTCAGCGATTGAAATTTAAACGGTAATTCCAACGTTTCGTCCAGCTAACTTGTCTGGACTTCTTCAGGGAAATAATCAAAATCATCAAAGAAATATACATAATGTTTTTTGCTTAACAATCATATAATCAAAATCTCTACTACTTTTTAATCCAATCATATTTGAATGTCGAATATTTTTTCGTGTAAACAGGAAAATATGAGTCAGTTGAATGAGTGTAGGAAGCAATTTCCTACAGGGGTAACTTTAAGCTATTCTCTAAACTGTCGAATACAGAGTCTTGGTTTCGCCAAAGTCAAAACAAGTAAGCTATTTGGCTTAATAAACTTTATCTGTTTCTAAAACGTAAATTAACAACATTAGTATACGAATAAACAGTAGTCTATTACATAGGGAAAAGGTGAAATATAAATGACATACCGAACAGTAAGTGGAGAATAGGAAAAATGAGTCAAAGGGGAGAATATTGTTCCAGAATGAACATAAAATTGTGATTGGTGGATAAAACAAAGACAGTCATACAAGGTCAAAGAATTTAGTGAGGTGGTGAGCGTTTCACCTATCATTGGTGTGTTCACTTATCGATCACACTTTACACTCCCCCCGAAACGCGAACCACGTCCGTCGTCGTATGTCGCCGTCAGATAACCGGCTTCTTCCAATAGACACAGGCTTCGCAAATCCCGAAGATTTCTTCGTTTGCCATTCTCAACCTTGCTGTACGAACTCGTCCGTCAGGGCCGTAACTTACTTGTTCGACAATGGCTTTAGGCCATAGACTTCTGCTCGTTTCAACGTTACCCACGAGAACTAGATCGCCGGGTTGTAGATTTCTGCGTACGTTTAACCATTTATCTCTTGTTTGAAGAGTCAGTAGATATTCTCTTATCCACCTATACCAAAATGAGGTAGTTAATCTTTGAGTTTCTTTCCATCTTTTATTGTATAATAAAGTCTTATCCACAGAAACATCGCCGGATGATAATCCTTTGTAAGTCAACAACGATTTGTCCGGTATAAGAGCCTCTAGGGTGCCAGGATCATCCGTCATTTTAACTAGTGGTCTGTTATTTAGTATCCTTAAAGCTTCATCGATCGGCGCACTTTGAAATAAAAGCGCTCTTAGAATAGTCCAATAGATGACCGATGAAATGGGAATATTTAACCGTTCTTTTGCATACTTGCCGACTTTAGTACAAAGAGTACATACTGTTAATTCTATTCTGGTTAGGTTTCCATGATACTCACGAACTTTGAAACATGATTCTTTTGTTCGGATGTTCCACTCGATTCCCAGAGTTCGCTTACTCGTCCCATTAGACTCGCAGACGGTAACGTTTCCTTCAGTACGGTCTTCCTCTGGGTCGAACTCCAACACTTCAATATTATTGCTAGTCCATTTAGTTAAATTATGTCGTCCCAAACTTATGAGTCTTTTAAGATGTGAATACGTCAGTTTAGCTTCTTCTATAGCATCCATACTTAACAATAAGTTGTCAACATAAAACTGTCCCTTAGTTAAGTGCGTAACAACTCTGGGAAATTCATCTTGATTGTCAGAATTCGTTTTCTGCAAGGCGAACGTGACGCTACATGGCAATGAGGTTGCTCCGAACAGACAGACTTTCGTTCTATAGATCTCTGACTCCTTTTCTAAGTCCCCACCTGGCCACCACAAATACCTAAGAGCATCTCGATCATGCACCGGAACTACTACTTGATGGAACATGGCTTCAATGTCCGTCGTAAGACCTATCGGTCGTTGCCGAAACCTGGTAAATACGTCTACTAGGTTATTGACTAAATCAGGTCCAGAATAAGGATTCTTGTTTAAAGACGTTCCAGCATACTGAGCTGCACAATCAAAAACTATTCTTAACTTGTTAGGCTTCTTGGGATGAAAGACAGGGTGATGAGAAAGATACCAAATTCGTCCATCAACGTGGTTATCGTTTACCTTTTCAGCATAATCTCGTTCTATATACTGAGTCATAGTGCTCGTATAGTCTTGGAGCAACTTCGTATCCCGAATAAGTCGACCTTTTGAACAGTTAAGTCTACGTTCTGCTAATTTCTTATTATTAGGTAACTTGTGTTCGTGCCTCCAAGGCAGAGCTATTCGATAGTGTCCATTTAACCTTTGCACTGAATTTGATATAGCACTGAGTGCTTTACAGTCTTCTACAGACATCGACATAGTACAACTAAATGGATCTTTGAATTCGGTTGAGTACAGTTGTACAAACTTATCCTCTAATTCCTCTTTATCTGAGAGGTAATTAAGTACACGTTTGTTTCCATGAAGTTCCCCGTAGGGACCAAACAACGTCCAACCTAATAGAGTCCTCACGGCAGACGGTTCATTTGTGTTTCCGGTTCTTATCTCTTTCATCTCGTGTACATTCGGTACATTACACTCAATCAACAGTTTGACATTCTCGTTTTTTACTCTCGGAAAACTTATGTCTTTTAAATGAGACCAGGTTGCCATTTGATTTGCCGTTGGCACAGTCCTGTGAACTGACGGTAGTTTTTCGACTGTCAACACTTTCTGCACCTTAACAGATGACGAAAAATCTATCGAGTGCAACTCTACATCAACCTCCTTGGATATAAAAGACGATTCATTACTAAGAGTTTTTAAAGACACAGTTTTTGGTTTTCCCTCGAGGCTTAACTCCTTAACTAGATCATCAACAATGAGGGACGTATCTGACCCACTATCTAGCAAGGCGCAAGTCTGAATAGTCTTCTCACCATTTTTTAACCATACAGGCACCACTGCAAATGCTACTGGTCTCTGCATACGCTTAACACTTTCGTCCGTACAGAACTGAGTATTAATGTAAACATCACTATTGCTAACTCTCTGTTCTTCCTGCTTCTCGTGTAACAGGGTATGATGTCTCCAACCGCATCCTTCAACAACACATGACCTCGGCGATCGACAGTTTCTTGCTACATGGTTAGCCTTCAGACAAACATTACATAACTTGTTTCTAAGAACGAATTCTTTCCTTTCTCTAACATTCTTGTCTTGAAACTTCTGACACTGATCTAAAGAATGATTATCTGAGCACTCCAAACAGGATGAACTAAGTAAAGGGACATTGTCATCATTAATACTCGCGTAAGATATCTTTGCTGCATTGTAATCTGCACTAATTCTACCTTTTAAAACCTCAACATCCCTATTGTCACTATTACTACCGCGATTGACGAGTAATCCATACCGAGTATTAGCCATATCCGCTTGTTCCTTTACAAAGGCAGTAAGGTCGGCGAACAGAGGCTCACGACCTCCTCTGATAATCTTATAAGCTGTCTTTAGCCACTTTTGTTGAACATGCGTCGGTAATTTCAGAACCATAGCTTCAATAGTCCTGGTAGAGTTCAGGTCAGAAACGTAATTCATTTGTTCGAGAGTCAAACAGCATGCTTGCATTTCCCGGGACAATTTTCTTAAACCATCTGGTTGGTTCCTTTTTATATTGGGAAAGTTTAGCAAGTTGTCGATGAACGTGCGTGCTATTACGTGCTTTTGACCAAAGGTTTCTTCTAAAAGCTTTAGGGCTTGATGATAGCCAATCTCCGGTTCTAGTATAGCACAATGAAGAATGGCGGCTTTGGCTTCGCCGTCACAATATTGAATCAAGTAATTTAGTTTAGCTCTAAATCCAATATTCTCGCATCCGATGCATTCCTCGAAATTTCTAATAAAATTCCAGTAATTTATTGGTGTACCATCGAATCTTAAGATTTCCCTTTTTGGTAAATACAGATTTTTTAATATTACATCCTCGCTATTGCTTACCAATCGACCGAAACCCTCACTCTTCTGGCAGCGTAACTTTTCTAGCTCAATTTCTTTTTCTAACTGAGTTATACGTAGTCTAGCTAACTCTAATTCTATCATGCTATTAGTTTCGGGTTTGTCCTTTTCAAGTTGGTCCTCATCATAAACTCCCAGACGATGGGGTGATAACTCTGGAATCTCATCGGAATCGTAGTATTTATTAGATGTCATTTTTCTGTGTCGAGGATTACTGTTCGAAACTTTGTAGGAAGCAATTTCCTACAGGGGTAACTTTAAGCTATTCTCTAAACTGTCGAATACAGAGTCTTGGTTTCGCCAAAGTCAAAACAAGTAAGCTATTTGGCTTAATAAACTTTATCTGTTTCGAACAGTAAGTGGAGAATAGGAAAAATGAGTCAAAGGGGAGAATATTGTTCCAGAATGAACATAAAATTGTGATTGGTGGATAAAACAAAGACAGTCATACAAGGTCAAAGAATTTAGTGAGGTGGTGAGCGTTTCACCTATCATTGGTGTGTTCACTTATCGATCACACTTTACAATGAGAATCAAGTGAAAAGTTCAACGATGTGAATTAAAGGAGACTGGATGAATTGTGTGTGTGTATGTATGTATGTGTAAGATGAGTGAGTTGTTAATGAATGATATTCAGTGTTGATATGTTTCTATGTGAAGTAAAAATAAGAATAAAAGTGAAGGTTGAAAAGTTTTTTCTGAATCATCGAAATTGCAAATAAAATGAGAATCATCATCCAGTACATAATTATGTAATGCTAAACATAACTCATATTGATTTCAGTCATAATAACGATTCATGTGAAGTAAACAGGTTTAATAAAAGAAAAGGTCAAATTACTTGTTGATGAATATTTGCCAAATGGTAGCTAGCTGAATACCATCCTTTCTGTTTAGGCTGTTCTTATTCGCCCATATATACGGCGCTTCTGCTGTCAATCTTTCTTTATGAGTGTTGAATCCTTTTTGAAATATTTTGGCCCCTTCAAAATTAATCATGTGTCCCGTTTCCAACGCATGTAACGCTATTGCAGACTTATTCTCAAGTTTCTTTAAGTCAACCGAGGTTTTTGGGAACGTTTTTTAAACACTGTTTGTGTTCCTTCAACCTTACCTTCAATTGTCTGGATGTTTCTCCAATATAAGCCGCATTACAATCATGACAATTGATCTCATAGACAATATTTTGTTGTTCTTCCTTTGGTAACCTATCCTTAACCTTCACCAATGACGATCTTATAGTGTCACATGTTCTAAAATACACTCTTATATCATGTTTGTTTAAAATCCGTTTGATTTCTTCCGATGTTTCGCTACGGTATGGTATGACTACAGTGGACTTCCAATCTTTCTGTACACATCGTAGTTTAGCTTTTCTTTCCTTTCTAACAATCTTCTTTAAAAACTCTTTTGGGTAGTTGTTATCCCTAAGTGTAGCTAAAATCCTATTCAATTCAAATTGTTGGTCTTCTTCATCTGTAACAAGCTTCAGACTTCTGTTAATTAAATTTTTAACAACTGTGACTTTCGTACATAAAGCATGCGCCGAATCAAAATCTAAGTATCTATCTGAATGTGTTGATTTTTTGAAAACATTTATTTTCAACTTCCTATTATTAAGTCTTCGTTCAACCATACAGTCGAGAAATGCCAGTTTGTGTTCAACAGACTCTATTTCCTTCGTTAGATTAGTTTGTTCCGAAATGTTGTTCACATTTGCAAACAATTCTTCCAAATAGTCCTGTTTCCAGGACTAATCGAATGAGATTTGTGAAGCGCATATTTATCTGGTGCTTCCTTGTACCAATATTTATGTGTTTAAATAAATAAATATAAATAAATAATAGTCCTGTTTAATGATAACAAAAATGTCATCTACATACCGTAGCCAGACCTTTGGTAGACCAACACTTCTTTCGATTGCACTAGTTTCGAGTGAATGCATGAATAAATTCGCAACAATCGGAGAAACTGGTGAACCCATAGCTATACCTTCTTTTTGTCTGTATAGATCTCCTCGAAATATGTATAAGGTGGACCTTAAACATAGTTCCAAACATTTGATAAACTCAGATGGATCTAACGGGCAACATAAATTTAAATCCAAATCAGATTCTAAACAAGCATAAATAATATCCAACGCTTTGTTGATAGGTACGTTAGTAAATAAGGAAGAAACATCAAAACTTGCCATTACTTCATCCTCTTCTATGTCGATGGTATCAATAATATTTTTAAATTCCATAGAGTTTTTAATTCCATGATTAATCAGTTTTTCATACGGTTTTAGTATCCTAGCTATGTATTTCGCTAGGTTGTAAGTCGGTGAATTTGTGAAATCGACCACTGGTCTTAGTGGAATACTATCCTTTGATGATCTTTGATCTTGACGATTTTTGATGATCTTTGATGATTTTGATCATTTCCGTGAAGAAGTCCAGACAAGTTAGCTGGACGAAACGTTGGAATTATTTATATTTCAATCACTTAGACTATTTCAAATATAATTTTTTCACATATAATGAATTTTGTTATTGGAAAACACATTACTTATTTGCTATTGATGGTGCATATAACAGTTTAAACATTAAAACCCTCTGTTTGTTCATTCCCATCATACCTGGGCATTTTTTCTCATCAAGAGAGTTACTATGATATATCCAGTTACGCGAAAGAAATCAGTCGTAATGACACAGTACTGATATTGGCGATAGAGTCTTTTATTTTATTTATTTAAACACATAAATATTGGTACAAAGAGGCACCAAATATATATGCGTCGCATAAATCTCATTTCATTTGTGTGAGAGCTGTGATACTACCCAGGTGCCCAAACTGAAGCAGGTGGTTTTCTTAGGGGCCACACCCGAAGCCTTTGACCTAAAGGTCTAATCCACAAGGCAGTGGAGCATCGTAAGGAGATGCAGTCCCATGGTAGTCGGTGACCAATGATTGATTCATACACCATTTATTCCCTCAGGATACTGTAGTCCGTGTGCACTATTGGTTTAGAATCAGGGTTTTTCAACTTCCCTAGGTGGACATTCCACATCAACCAACCCGGCTAGAGCGTTGGACATTTGCTTTTCGTCCTCTCAATTTCGTGAACAGCACCCCCCTTCAGCGAAAGGGCAGTGGTTGTATGCACGTGGCCATGTGAAAGCATTTCCAATAGGAGAATGGACTCTTTTCACCCTGGAATAAACCAGGGCATTTGTCCATCACCCCTGTCAAAGCGCTGGACATTCACTTTTTACTAGATAAATTAGTTTTACTTCTCTCTCTCTTTAATTCACTTCATTTAAATAATTGTAACAATTTTTTTGTTTTCTCATTAATATAATAAAAAAATTCTATTCGTCTTATTTTTATATTTACAGACAAATTGAGAATCTTGATGTTCGTATTTCTCAATCGGTCACAACTATTTTACAACAATTAGAAATGAAAGTAACAAAGCATCGATCAATTCCAATGTGATAGATTCAATGAATAATGTGATTTCTTTATTTTCCATTGTTTTAAACATATTTGCTCAAGTATTTACCTCTTCTTTATCTAGTATTAGTATTAGTAGTAGTAGTAGTAGTAAGAATAATAAGGGTCAGTATTAGTATTTCTAGTATTCATTTTAAAGCATAGTAGAGTGTTTCTGTCCTTCATAACACCTTTCTGAACTTTTAATTGTGTAAATGTAATGATTTTCTTGTAATACAGATTAATTTCTACTTGAATAAAGAGATAAGGTTATTATTATTACACTACTAATAACAAAGTGTACAAGTAGTATGTGGCATTCTTATTGAATGTACGTACTCAATATATTTGTATAAAAAAAGGGTAAACATTTACTGATCATGTGAACCATGTGAACAAGATTATATCTTAAGTTGTTAAGTCATTTTTTTCAGATATATTTCCCTTTTTTTTGTGTATATTACATTTTAGCTGATGAATCCTTAGTGGATAGTGTGTTCGTTCTTCTTGTTTACACACACACACACACTCATTCACAACACGTTATGTAATACCTATTTCTTCTTTTTTTTCTTCTTATAGACAAATAAGAGTACAATAGCCAATGATTGTTTATCTTTTTTCTTTTCTTTATTTATTACTGTTATTTATTGGTTTAAAAAAAATGCATTTGTACAATTATTCATTATTTTTTATCATAATCATCTTTTCAATTCATCGCTCCCAAATACCCGATTCATCAATTTAGTCTAATCTTAAGAAGAAGAAGAAGAATCAAAACTTTATATTCAATATTGAACAGACCAATTATGTAAAAAAAAGAAATCGGAAACAGAACTGTTAGTGCAATAAACTAGAACATATTTTCTTCTTCAAATAGTAGGAAAATTTCTTCTTTTTTTGTTTGTTTCTTACCCTTCCCCCCTCCTCATCTTTCCCTTTTCTTGTTTACAATTTACTTAGTTAGTAATTTGTAAAACATTATACATTTTTATTCATTTATTGTGTTTTTTGTACATTTTTATTTAAAAGAAAAGACGAAAGAAAAAAAAGAAACGGCATTTATTATTTACCATGATAGAAACCTCATTTATCACCCTATACTGATAACCATAACATACGGAGATTATTCTGTTCAATATTATTTTGTCTAGTTTTATTTTATTTTTTTTGTTTTCTAAATTTCGTTGTAATTTATTTTCCACCCCACCCCCCAGAAAATACTTTTCTTCTATATGTGCAATAATTACTCCTCTTTTTTTCTTTTCTTAATTGTATTAAAGGCGTTGTTCATTCATTGTCGCAGCATAGAAACTTTTCGACACATTAGATCATTCATATAATAATAATAATAATCTTCTTAGATAAAACATTAATTCATGCAGAAACGTGTATGCAATCGGATCCTTCGATATATGCATATTCAACAAAGGACCAATCCGTTGTATTTTTTGGATGTGTTTCCTAGTCGACTTTCTTTTCTTGATTTGGAAGGAACTATATTCAACAGTGTTAGACCCTTTTTTGTTTGGTTACACTATTTAAAAAATAACATATTTGTGTACTGACAGAAATAGTTGTATAATGTCAAATATATCAAATATACATATACTACTTAATAAATATGTTGTAAGTTCTCATTGGTTGTGTTTGTGAATTCAAAGAGTTGGTCTGTGCTCATATTTTTGCGTTTTTACTGTTTATTTGAACAATATTGTGTTTACAAGTAAAGATAAATAGTGGCTAGCAATGGAATCCTATTTGGGGCTTGTCAGATGGATGTATCTGCATCTCGGAGTTGATGTTCACTCCGGAATTCGAACCCAGTAATGGGATGATTCAAACAAACAATACACAATGTATAGTGTTTTTGTAAAGAAACTACTTTTATACATTCAGTAGATTTCGTCAGTTGTATCATATATATTTCGTTAGTTGTTCATTGTATTTTCATTGAAGTTGAATAGTGGCTTATAATAGACTTTAAGAATCATGTTTCATTCTCGATGTAGACAGTCTTGTTTGATTTTTCTTGTGGTTAGCAAAGTTGTTTTTACAAAATGAGTTTGTCGACTCGATTCCAAACCTCCTTCTTTTCTTAGTTTTACAACCTACAGGAACCGTAGGGCAGGTTCCAGGCAGAGTTGACCCATACTTCGATGCAGATATAATCAGCTGATATGAGTCTCGACTAGGAAAAAACATGCGTTTCCGATTCTAATTCTAGCCACTATCCAACTTTATTAAAATACTTGTGACTAAATGGGAAGAGTTAGGCTATTTGCCCAAATGCCCGTGTACAGTCGAGAGTGGGGAGAGCCCGCCCTCTCTCTCGAAATGCTCTTACAAGGCCACGCTCATAGCATCTACTAGGGAAGTCCTATTCATTGCCTTCTCGTGGCGGCGTGTTATTTACTAAATTGAGAGGACGAAAATCGAATGTCCGGCGATTTAATCGGGTTGGTGGATACGGAAAGTCCACCTAGGGGAGTTGGAAAACCCTGATTCTAAACCAATGGTGCACATGGGTTTCAGTATCCTGAAGGATCAAATGGCGTACGAATCAATCGTTGGTCACCAGCTATCATGGGACTGCATCTCCTTACGATGCTCCACTGCCTTGTGGATTAGACCTTTAGGTCAAAGGCTTCGGGTGTGGCCCCTAAGAAATCCACCTGCTTCAGTTTGGGCACCTGGGCAGTATCATAGCCCTTACACAAATGAAATGAGATTTGTGTGGCGCATATGTACCTGTTGTTTCTTTGTACCAATATTTATGTTTTCAAATAAATGATAAATCAGGATGCAGATATAACAAAGAGAGAGAGAGAGTGGATTTAACAACTGTTTGTACAACGTACACTGAATTAAGTTCTCAATCCTCGGGTCTCATGGTGAGCATGTTAAATTCATACCGCTCATTTAAAATCTTGTATCCCACATTTTTGACTTCAGTTCTATGATTATCCATTGTAACACTTGTTTCATTCCTAACATGGTTAAAATACACCACTATTTTGTCGTTTAAGGCGAAAGGCATTAAGTCACAGTATCAGTGTGTTAATTGACTATCATCTTTTCAGTTGTCTAAATTGATGTTTGAAAGTATAAATATGTAAATCGACTTCTGAAATAAAGCCATCATTGTGTATACTTGTCAATTACGATTTACCAAGTGATTAGGCTACTACTATTGAAGCCATTCAAGTTATCAGCGAAAATAATAACTTATCATCATATGTGTTTCTATAATTGACCTAAGTCAAAACATGAGCTTTGATAATATAACTCAGTCGATCTGTAAACATATCTTCTTCTGTAAGAGACTTTTCAGTAACAGATTCGAGCTCATTCATAGAGTTGTATGGATTGGAAGATTTTCAAACTGAAAGTTGATTGATTTACTGTAAAATTTCACCCTTAAAATCATTTAACTAATATTTATTTTATAGAGTTGAGATCATGAGTCAATTGAAGCTAGACTACCATGGAAAACCTGGAAGCACTGGACGGCCGTTTCGTCCTACTATGGGACTCCTCAGCAGTGCGCATCCACGAACCCACTCTCGCGGGATTCGAACCCAGGACCTACCAGTTTCGAGCCGAAGCCCTTAACCGATAGACCACTGAGCTGGCATCCAACGGTGTTAATTTCTAACTTCAACTGATTCACGAAATTGAGCAACCATTCACCAATGTCATCAGTGAGTTCCTATCTCACAACAGACCTGGTTGAACTCCACCGGTTACTGCTTCTCACTAGAACTCCAGGAAATACCTCAAGGAGTCAGTCACTAGTGAGCACCTGATTATTATCAGAAGGGGTTTTGTGGAGATTTTAGTATTTTATAGAGTTGAGATCATGAGTCAGTTGAAGTTAGAAATTAACACCGTTGGATGCCAGCTCAGTGGTCTATCGGTTAAGGGCTTCGGCTCGAAACTGGTAGGTCCTGGGTTCGAATCCCGTGAGAGTGGGTTCGTGGATGCGCACTGCTGAGGAGTCCCATAGTAGGACGAAACGGCCGTCCAGTGCTTCCAGGTTTTCCATGGTAGTCTAGCTTCAATTGACTCATGATCTCAACTCTATAAAATACTAAAATCTCCACAAAACCCCTTCTGATAATATTTATTTGTTATTTTCTTCTTGATTAATTTCTCTACTTAATAACCTCAAGCAATTATTATGACTCCCAAACCAGTTTCCGAAACAGAATTACGTGAATGGGGTAAATGTTTATTAAATCCATCCGCTACTCTAGTTGATCGTTCACGTGCTCTTTGGGGATTACGTCATGCTGCTGAATCATTAGCACTTGAATTGTTAGCTGATTTTGTTTGTAATTATGTTAAACCATCACCTATCGCTAATGATCTATTACAACATGAAGCTGCTTATTGTTTAGGACAACGTGGTGATCCAAAAGCTGTACCATATCTTTTAAATGCTCTACATAATGATAAACATGTTACACTTATTCGTCATGAAGCTGCTGAAGCATTAGCTGCTTTAAGTGGATGTGATGGGGCAGATATTGAAGTAATTGAAAAAGCTTTAAAAGAATATGTTAGCTCAAATATAACTGAGGTAATATTTGGTTTTGCTAATTTCATGTGTAAATTTATTTGTTTGTTTTTCATTTATGGATTGATTAATTGACTTAATAGTTAAAATATTTTAATTTCTAAGTCATAGGTTACCGGTTCGAGAACACACACATTACTTACTCCATTTTGAGTAGTGGATAATCTCACTGGCTCTCACAAAAAATTACAATCCAAAGTCGAGTACATAAACCATCTGGATTTGAAAAATTACATTGTTTTTTTATAAATTGAAGAAAGTCTTTCTGGGATCAAACGATTACTTAGTTGTTAAGGCATACGATCTCCATCTACCAAGTGTCAGGTTCGAGTCCCTTCTCGCTAAACCAGTATCATTAGTTCATACATTTAGAGTGTGGCTTATATCTAAGTGCCTAGATAATAAGTTAATTTAATTTCTAATTTCCAAATGAAATAGATAATATAAGGTATGTAACAATTTCTAAGCTAATCGGTTGATAAATTAGGGAATTTGCATAAAATAAAGTGACTTAAATGTGTGTTACACATACCGAACTGATACGTCTTGTTGATTGAACGCTATATTCGGATCCTAAGCTAATTTCGTAACCCCCAAGCTAGAACTACACAGCGACTTGAACACGAGAGAAAAGGCACAAATATGCGGGAAGCACTTTACTCCAAAGGTTCGTTTATGTACAGAAAATATAGGGTTTTTATGGTATTTTAAAAGTCCTTGGGTTTTACTGAAAATTCTAGAATACTACTAAACATAGTAGCAGTGTATTAATCAGCCAATCAGAATCTCTACATGTGCCTTTTCATTTT
The DNA here is from genome assembly GCA_944470415.2 of Schistosoma rodhaini. Taxonomy (NCBI): domain Eukaryota; kingdom Metazoa; phylum Platyhelminthes; class Trematoda; order Strigeidida; family Schistosomatidae; genus Schistosoma; species Schistosoma rodhaini. Next base: position 4,791,652 of record OX104044.1, read on the forward strand.
CTCTATGTTACTAACAAAACTTCTAATCAAACGCTGATGGGATAAAATGATCCTTAATGTCTTTTTGAGCTTGTCATGTCGATTACGAGATCATTCCAACACGAACCAACTGCTTAATTTAGAATACCCAACTTGGATTCAGTTAATGTTAATAGTTTCTAATTGCTAATCTATGATACACTAACTACCACATTAAAATTCTTAGAATTCTAGAATTCATTAGTTCAGCAAAATGAATGATTGGGGGGGGGTTCCGTTCTCAGCTATTTTAATGATTTATAATAGAAATACATTGTTTAGTCCCCGGGTCTATCATAATATTGATTGTATATCCATACATAGTTGCTTTGCGGGGAAAATCTATCTCGTTATCTAGTGTTTTGTTAATAAATGGTGTTTCTTACATGTAAAGATGATCGTGATAACTTTTGTTTTCAATTCACATTTATATAGTAAGCTTTGCTGTCGTTTGATTGGTGACTCTCACTTTTTGTTTACCAATTTCGTTATCTGTTTCAAGGTTATGTCTTTTGATTTATATTCAGAGTTGCTCGACTACAAATTTGTTTTCTTTGAATATTAAGCTTCTCTTGATTGTCTGTCTTGTCTCTTCAATAGTCAAAGGATTATTGTTTCACTATCTGCTTGTCAGTTATCTGATCTATCGTAGCAAGGGTGTCTTTTACGAAATTGAGAGGGCGAAAAGTGAATGTCTGGTACCCTAACTGGGTTGGTAGACAGGAAGGATCCATCTAGTGTAATGGGAATAACCTCATTACAAACCACTGGTACACATGGACTCCATAATCCTGAGGGACCAAGTGGCAAATCAACCGTATGTTGATCACCGGTCACTACATCCCCTAACGTTGCTCCACTTTCTTGTGGATTAGACTTTTAGGTAAAAAAACTCTGGGAGTGCCCCCCTAAGAAAGCCATCTGTTTCGGTTTTGAGCACCCAGGCAGTATCTCAGCCCTCACACAAATCAAATGACGAAGTGTGGTGTTCCCTCAAGATTACAGGTACACCTTGCTGACGAGTGCCAAGTAGCACGAAACCCGGGTCCAGGGTTTCCTGTTGACCACCTCCAACCACCATGTTACACCAGAGAATTTTTAGAAGGTTGGCAATTAGGTCAATCTGCAATCAACAAACACATTGAAATCGATTCAAATTATCAACCAATCAGAAAAATTACAAACAAATATAGGACCATAAACAAATCAATGGGAGATACAACCAAAATAGAAAAATAAACAATGACAGGTTAAAGGTCAACAATAACCAATCAACATCGAGGTCTACAGGACAAGCTGTGAGTCATATGTGGAGAAATTCTAATACTTCACTTCTACCTGAAGTTTATGCTGATGATGCCGTTCAGAAAAACGATGAAAAAAAACAACCAAGTCATCCAGCTCAGAGAACAAAACTTCACCAAAATCATCCACCTGAGCTACAAATCTTTTCCACCATCTGAAAGTCATATAGGCGTAGTATGCTTCTCTTGTTTTCTGGCTTATATTGTTCAGCGTTGTATGCTTCGCATTGTAGATACTTTATCTAAAAAATAATGCTACAGGAAAATTCATTATTTATTCAAATTGAATTGATAAGCAGATATCCAATTGTCGCTATCTATTATTTTGGAAAGAATGTCACCATTATCATTGTTATTCGTAATGATACCTAGTAAAAAGTAGAAAGGATATTTCATTTTGTTTTTGTGTATAGATGAGTTTTTGGTGCTGATAGCCTCCAACTATCTAAAATCTAAACATCGTATATGAAATGTAGATTTATTTGACCAGCTGATCACATTCCAAACATGATTGCTGGCGTCTAATTATTCTTATGAACTAGACAAACATGACATTGGTTACTGTTCAATGATCCAAGTAGCTACGTGATAGTACGTCTATATGTAGCTTCTTGATGAAATGGGTTCTAACTTTACAAAAAGCATCAGTCCCCTTACAATTATAAGTATATTTTGTTGATAGGTATCATTTAACTCAAAACTTGCTTTAAATATGATTTCTTAACTACTGCTCCCAAACATTTCGCATTATTGATATCGCCATTCCTCTGTGTATAACTCGAACCTAACACATAGATCACTATATAGAGTTATAATAACTGGTCGTCACATAAGCAGGATAGTGGCTAGCAAGGGAATCCAGGACGCGCGTTTTGTCCCATTTGGGACTCGTCAGTTGTATGTACCTGCATCTCAGAGTTGATGTTCACTCTGGTACTCGAACCCAGTACCGTTCGCTTCAAACGCCATCGCGTTATCCACTTAGGTACTAAGTTCTGATAGCCACCTGCTTGTGTAATGGGATGAGGTTTAAATTCATTTGGTGTTTTTGTTTACTTGTTTACTATCCATCGTTGCTTATAAAGCTTTTGACTTCAGGAAATATCGATGCAATCCGTACAAGATGCACATATGCCAACAAGAGACTGATCAATCGCAGTCCTAAATAACAATGAGAAGTTACAAATAAACAACACCAAGTGAATTTAATTGTCACATCGTTTTTTTTTCGGAGGGCGTTTTAGTAATAACGACAATAATATTATCATTACCTTATTTCTGTTCATCAATTTCTTTCTTCCCAAATTCAATTTATTTAACCATGTGATTTTTGTCAATATAATCTATTATTATTATTATTATTATTATTATTATTATTATTATTATTATTATTATTATTATCGACATTATCAGAGAAGAGGAAATAGGATTTCTATACAGGTTTATACTACTTATTACTTTATCAGCATCATCCTATCTTGAATTCATTAAGGAATAGATAATTTATTAATGTAACACTATATGACATAATCTTCACACATTATATCATCATCAAATGTTATCCGTTTAGTTTATTTTTCCTTATCCAGTATTTTGTTTCACGTTTACTTTCTTCATTCTAAGAAATATAATTATAATAATGATAAAAGACTGATAAATAATCCAATTATATTTATAGTATTATCAGAAGGGGTTTTTTGTCACTTTATAGTTGAAATCATTAGTCAATTCAAGCTAGATTACCATGAAAAACCCGAAAAGTCCTGGGTTCGAATCTCTCGAGTCGGGATTGTGGATGCACACTGCTAAATAGTCCCACAATAGGACGAAACGGCTGTCCAATGTTTTCAGGTTTTTCATGATAGTTTAACTTCAATTGACTCATGATTTCAACTATAAAATGTATGGTATTGTTTAACTACTATGTATACACTCTTACTAAACAGTCATTTTAAGTAATGAATACCGTCAAACTGTCTAGGTTTTTGTTCTTCTTTTGTCAATTCTGTTTATTAAAAAATAAATCGTTTTATTATTCTCCTATTTTGTAAGCGTAACATTTTCTGGAAAGTGATTTTTTGTTTTGTAGCATGTATTTATTTTTGTATTTAAACACAAAGATATTGGTGCAAATGGGCACCGAATACATATGCACCACACTTCGTCACTTGGTTTGTGTGAGAGCTGAGATAATGTCTGGGTACTCAAACCGAAAAAGGTGATTTTCTTAGGTAGCCACTCCGGAGCCTTCGACCTAACAGTCTAATCCACAAAGTAGTGGAGTGGCGTTAGGAGATACAGTCCCATTGTAGTCAGTGATCAACATTAGGTTGATATGCTATTTGTTCCCTCAGAATCATGGAGTTCATGTGTAATGAGGATTTTCCCACTCCACTAGATGGATCCTCCCTGTCTACCAACTCAGTTAGGAGACCAGATATCCGCTTTTCTTTTTCTCAATTTCATAAAAATCACCCCCTCTGAGAGAAATCACTGAGTGGTTATTCCCTGACAGTGGCCTTGTGAGAGCATTTCGAGAGGGGGAGATAATTCTTTCCACGCTTAGCCGTACCACGGTATTTGGGGATGTATGTATGTGTGAATAATTATAGATGATGTATGCGTTGTGGTATTGGTTGAACCCCTTATTGTATTCCAAGTCCAGATTCAACACTGTCATTCTCGACTACAGAGTCAGTTGAGTAGTAGTTACATTAAAATGATGGTGCTGTTGTGGATTCAGTCTTGGTATAACCGCACCAAAACTTGCTCTGAAGATAATTCTATTCATAAAATTGTAATCTTTAAATTCTAACCAAAGTCTGCAATGTCACTTGATAGTTTATTTAAGTCATCAATCTACCCCTATATTCCTGAACACTGCATAAACCGTGTTCATTGTAACTCATTTGCCAAGCATAGCTTTACACACCGTACTTCAGTTCATACTTTTGTGTGTGTGTGTGTGTGTGCTGACCATTGATGTTATTCAACTGCCCAAACTAAAGTAGATATTTTCAAATAACGAAAGAGACCCATTGTGTCATTGAAGAAGAAATAAGACAATTCAGTAGAGATTTCCTTTCTACCAATTTCATTTACTTAAGCTGTTAATTTTATTTGCTAAAATATTGTTCTGTAGTTAGATAGAAAGGTACTTATTAATTAAAACACTTGAAGTAGTGGTATGTTGTGTAGACTTGAAAATTTGATATTTAACGGAAGTTACGTAACAAGCGGCTAGTGAAAAGTGGTAAGGTGAATTTAATTATCCACTCGACATATATTAAAGACAGGATAAAATTTGTTAGAATTACTTATGAATAGCTGTGAAAATAATTGGAAAAGAGTAGAAATAATAGAAATAAAATCGTTAGATTATAGAAGGTAGGTTAATATCATAGGAAAATGAAGGAATGAACATACTGTTTTTGTACGCAAAGGTTAGGCTTAAACTAGTGCAGAGCAATAGCTTCTGTTATACATAAATCTTTAATTTGCATTCCTATTGAGCTTTTCTAATTGTATGTATGAATTTGAAGGAGACTTCTGATGAAGTGAAGTGGGTGCTCCAAGATTGAGTTTCTGACTGACTTCTACAATCCTTTGAAGAGTCAGACAGGTTAATGTTCGGGGATACGTTTAAAAAGAGATCACTTTATGCGGGCAATATAACACGCAAGTAAAACGATAGATGCACATTGATTTGGCCCTCCTTTACACAACTTCAAATTATATGCTGCTACAATATCTTCTTTTAACTGGATGTTTTTATAAAGACAATCTTCTTTGGTATTGTGGACACTTTCAAGTTGTTGTTTTAGCTTTGGATTTTCCTTAATAAATCTAGATGAATATCTATTTTTGATCAGTATCTAACGTAGTTTATCAAGTTCATTATCGATCTTATCCTCATTACAAATACGTCTAACCCTTAAACAGAGAAAATGAATCAAGTTTCTCTTTTGCTTTAGTATAGGACCCAACTTTGAAAATTTGTTTTTCGATCATTTCATGATGATGATTAACTTTTTTCATAGTTGAAATCATGAGTCAATTGAAGCTAGACCACCTTAAAAAACCTGGAAGCACTGGACGGCCGTTTCGTTCTATTGTGGGACTCCTCAGCAGTGCACATCCACGGCTCAGTGGTCTGTTGGTTAAGTGCTCAGGCGCGAGACTGGTTGGTCCTGGGTTCGAATATCGCGAGGCGAGGTTGTAGATGCACACTGCTGAGGAGTCTCACAATAGGACGGAATGGTCGTCCAGTGCTTCCAGGTTTTCCATGATAGTCTAGCTTCAAATGACTTATGATTTCAACTGTGAAAAATACTGAAATCTTTTCAAAATCCCTTCTGATTAACTTTTTTCTTTTCAAATATCTCTCATTATAAGACTTGAATTATTACTGATTATTAATACTGTGGTGTGGTCTACTTATATCCATATAAGTAGTATATGGTGGTGGTCAGACATAGAATGTATTTTGGCAGAAGACCGATGAGCAAAGAACTGAAATGAAGCGCAATCGTTTGGAAAATGCATGAGCAATTGAATAAGAGAAGAAACAGTGAAGATTGAAACAATTGGTTGTTATTTTGCAAACTGACTGTTCATTGTTTGGTTATCAGAATTTACTGAGATAGTCTGTAAACTTTGCCTAAATACATTCGATTGTCCCCAACCAGTGTTCTATTCACTACAATTCTACTTCTATAATTATCTCTTTTCTTGATTAATATATATTTAGTTAAAAACATAACTATCCCCCCTCCATCATTTCTGTTTTTCTATAGTTAATAGGTTAATTCACTGAATGTAAATGTTTCATTTCAAAGAATCCATCTATTCAATTCATTGTTATTTATTTCATTAAGTTATGTAGAGAAATACACAGAAGACTAAATCCATTTGAATACGGGAGTATAAAGATGTCATAAGTTCATGTAGGGATTCGTATTGTTTACAATTATGAGTTAATTAGTTAATAAATAACAATAATAATGATCTGAAGTAATTAGTCTCTGATAAGTTTCGATAGTGTAGTAAGAAGATGAAGATTATCAGAATTATATAATGTATTAGCGCAATACATTTCGAACAATCTGATCACACATAATATACTTGTTAAGAACAATTATATCTAAAGAATAAAAGGTGAATTAGACTAGAAATGGAGGGTAAGAGAAGACAAAGATAATAAAGAAAATATGAAAAAAAGATCACTTCTGGTTAATAAGCTAATGTTGCCAGGGTAAGTTTAAGGTGAGAACAAACTATTTTTGAATACATAAAGGAGGGGGGGGGTTGAATTTTTGTATGACTAAAGTTTCAATAAATCTTAGTAATATATTAACTTATTGTCCAAAGTGATGAGGTTTCAAATTGTTTTATCTTATTTTTTTTTATTATTATTATCCTTGTCTCCTCTTACCCTCCATTTCTAGTCTAATTCATCTTTTATTTTTCAGATATAAGTATTCTTAACAAGTATATTATGTGTGATCAGATTGTTCGAAATGTATTGCGCTAATATATCATCACATGAATGAAATCTTTATGTTAATTCTTTAATTAATCATAGAAATATAATAAGTAAATATAAATATCGTGTCATATTGGATAAATGGACTTTCTTACGTTTGTTACCCCCTCTTTATTTATTTATTTTTATTTATTTGAACATATAAATATTGGTATAAGGTGGCACCAGTTAAATATGCGCCACACAAATCTCATTTGATTTGTGTAAGGGCTATGATACTGCCCGGGTGCCTAAAACGAATCAAATGGTTTTCTTAGGGTGGGGGAAACACCCGGAGTCTTTGACCTAAAGATCTGATCTACGAGGCAGTGGAGCATCGTAAGGATATGCAGTCCCATGATAGCTGGTGACCAACGATTGATTTATACACCATTTGTTCCCTCAGGATACTGGAGCCCATGTGCACAATTGGTTTGGAATGGGGTTTTTCCAACTACCCTAGGTGGACGCACCGTGTCCACCAACCCGGTTAAATCGCCGGACATTCGATTTTCGTCCTTTCAATTTCGTAAACAACAGTAATGCCACGAGAAGGTAGGTAGTGAGTAGGACTTCCCTGATAGAGACTATATACGCGTGGCCGTGTAAGAGCATTTCGAGAGAGAAGGCGGGTCCTACCCACTGTCGGCCGTATCAGGGCATTTGGGGACTCTTAACGGAGCATAGGCCGCTCATCAGGATTCTCCATCGAATTCTGTTCTAAGCAATGCTTTCCAGTTGCTATGATGCCATAATTTAATTATCAAAGTAAATAATTTTCGAGCATTTAATTACTTTATCTAACTTATTTAGATTAGATATCATTAAAAAGTACTGCCATAATCAGTTTTCAATACGGAAAAATGAAAATGAAAATCGTATACAAAAAGATTCAACTTGAAATGAAAGTATACTTTACTGACGACCTTCAATAACTGCTAAGGACAGGACTTTGAGGAAAGTAAAGTCAATTTTCATCCGCGTTTTTAGCGAGTTGGTTTTCTACGAGATGGTGTCGTTAACTCCATGCCCAACCCTCCTCCTTTGCTCGGGCTAGGGATCGGCAGTAGCCCCCGAAGAAGCTACAGGCGGAGTTAATTTTCAACCGATTTAGTTGTAAATAAATAATTTTTTAATAGTTGAGATCATGAATCAATTGAAACTAGGCCAGCATGGAAAACCTAAAAGCACTGGACGACCGTTTTGTCCTTTTGTGAGACTCCTCAGCAGTGTGCATCTACAACCTCGCCTCGTGATATTCGAACCCAGGATCTATCAGTTTCGCGCGCGAACGCTTAGTCACTAGACCACTGAGTCGCCCGGCATCCAATGGTGTTAATAAAAATCCAAAAAAACAGTTAAGATTCAGATTTCGAGATGAAAATAACAAGTTGCTTTGTAGTCATTGCTGATAAATAGTTCGACTGGTAAATTTTATTTCAAAACACAAGAACATATAAATTACCTTAAGGAATTCATAAATCTTGTTAAACTATTATCTACATTTCCAGTCGATTTATTTTCTATGAAAAGGTTTACTTAATAAGTTACAAGCTATCTGTCATGGCATTTTGAATTTTGTGCAGAATCCAAGAGTGTATCCGAAATCTGATTAGTCTGTTAGTAAAGTTTGATTTTATCGTGTCTGCGTTCAGTTGAAAGCTTATCAGATGTTAATTCATGACAATGGAAAGATAGTTTATTATTGATTAAACGTTCTGACGTTCAACCACAATGTCTATAGTTCGAATCCTGTTCTTTCTACTTAATTTGGAGTAATTGTTGAATATCACTAGCTCTCAGAGCATTATACAACTATAACAGAGTTGTACATCTCAAATTTGTGCATCTTAGAACTAAAAACACACAATATATTTGGGTATGCTTTAAAAACTTGTAGTACAACAGAAACATTATACAGGTTCCATTCACTGTTGTCGCGACGAGTATACTGCGCAGCAGTTTGCTCTGTTCTACTTTATGGCTGCGAAACATAGCCATTAAGAGTAGAAGATACTCGTAGGTTACTAGTATTTGACCACAGATGCCTTGGAAATATTGCTCACATCTGCTGGGATAACCAGGTAAGTAATAGTGAGATTAGACACAGGGTATTAGGAAATGATGGTAAATCAGTTAATGAAGTCATGAATCTTCATCAACTGAGATGGTTGGGCCACGTGTTACGTATGCCTGAACACCGATTACAACGACGCGCTATGCTGACCAATGTTGGAAACTCTAGGTGACATGGCTCAGAATCGATCACAATGGCGTAGGTGTATACACTCTTTATCTTTCCTTAAACCTTGAGATTAAAATTGCTTCATAACTTTTTTCCTTCCTATACTATATCTTTATATACAACCTTTATTTATATACTACCACCACCACTAAATTAACTACTTCTATGAATCCGGTGTTCATCTTGTACTAATGAGTGAGGTATGGCAACTTGGACCGATGCATATGTGTGCTTGGTCCTACGTTGTAGCTGACTGATTGACTGTTGTCGCTATTTCTAATTTGTTTGGATTATAATGAACCTAAGATGATATTTGCTTTTTCTTTTTACTTCATACAAGTTGGCTGAAACATGTCAAGTTGGTTTAAATCGTATTGAATGGATTAAAAACAAGAAAACTGGACAACATAAAGATTCTCAAGCATTATATGATTTAGCTGCAAAATTATTCCCAAATACAATTGATCCAGCTCATAGTTTTACCGGTGATCAACAATATACTGATGAACAATTACATGACTTATTAATGGATCCTAATCAAAATTTATTTACACGTTATCGTGCAATGTTTACTTTACGTGATCGTGTCTTACAAGCAGTTATTGATAAAACATCACCAGAAAAGCCAGCTGGTCTATTAGCTGAAGGACTGAAAGCTCCAAATAGTGCATTACTTAGGCATGAAGTTGCTTTTGTTTTAGGGCAATTAACAGTAGCTAGTACTGTTCCACAATTGTCTACATGTGTTCGTCAAACAAACGAACATCCAATGGTTAGACATGAAGCTGCTGAAGCACTTGGTTCTATTCTAGGTGAATTAGAAGGGAAATATTTAACAAATAATGTGAAAGGTTCCATACCGAAAGAATTTGAGCATCAAGCACGTGAAGTACTAGAAGAATTTACAAAAGATAAAGAGCCAGTGGTTCGTGAAAGTTGTGTACTGGCTTTGGATATTGCAAATTATATTGCATCACCGGAACAATTTCAATATGCTGCTGTACCACAAAATTAACTAACCACTACTTGCTATTGATAGTAGTACTTATTATATTGTCTTTTTCTGTGGCCAAATTCTGCAATGCTTTTTGTGTTATTATTTATTGTTACTATGACTTCAAGGTTAATTCCTATATGTCATCATCATTTATACTCAGGGATTATTGTTTATTAATTATCATTTTAGGTCTACATTTTGGTAAACTATGTTCTTGATTAATAAATAAAATACACAGTACAAATGACTATTTTCTCCTCTTTTAGTTGTGATTTTTTATTCGAAATGTTCTCATATGGCGATGTATATATAGCCACTGGCAGAGGAGTCCTATTCACTACCTTTTTTCTTATCAATGGTGTTGTTTATGGAATTAAGAGGACGAAAAGCAATTGTCCGGCCCTTTAATTAGGTTGGTGGATAAGAATTTTGCAACCAAGGGAGTTGGAAAACGCTTATTCCAAACCAATGATGCACATAGACTCCAGGATCCTGAAGGAACAAATGGGGAAATGTGGTATATAAATGAACTCCAGACCTATTAAAAGCTAATCAGATGAGGATAAACTAAGACTTAGTTATTTCAAATGTTGATACTAAGTTGTCTGTGTTTAATTGTCGATTTTTCTAATCCAGCCAGTGATAATATTCAAAGGGCGAAGTTGATTACCGACTATAAAAATGTGTGGTGTCAGTAAAGTGTCTCCTTCAGACAACCAATGTCTGTCGTGATACTACCTTTTCATACCGAGATTAAGGAGTTAGAAAAAGTTGGGCCTAATAATAACAACACACCTTACACTTCCCCACGGTTCTCCGTCGCCTACTGTAATGGTTTGTAAATACGAATTTAACACGTCATGAACTAGCAAACAGTTATTGTACGATCTGCCTTAAGCAATCGTTCCTTGGGCGCTGTGGTCGCACTCCGAGGTTCTCAGGATCATCCTTAATCTAGTTTCCTTTATATGTACCTCGAAAAGCGGAAAGTGACAAGCAGCTTCCAGGACGCGAGTTTTGACCTATTCGGGACTCGTCAGCTGGATGTACCTGCATCCACTGCTAGCCACTATCCATCTTTGCTTACAATGCTTGTCAATTGAGGCAATATCGAGGCAATTCGCACAGTATGCACATATGTCAATAAGACACTGACCAGTTGCAGTCCTTAACATCAATGGGAAGTTTCAAACAAACAATACTTAGTGAATTCAATCTTCAGCTCATTGCACAAGCAAGTGGCTATCAGGACTCAGTAGCTGAGTGGATAACGCGATGGTGTTTGAAGCGAAAGGTACTGAGTTCGAGTCCCAGAGTGAACATCAACTCTGAGATTCAGGTACATTCAGCTGACGAGTCCCAAATAAGACGAAACGAGCGTCAAACTGGATTCCTTTGCTAGCCACTATCCATCTTTGCTTATAAATTCTATATTTGTTAGAATAATAATGTAACAATCTGTTATTGATGATTGAATATATCCTTCTAAATAAATAGTTATAATATAATTAGTAACTATACTATATTTACAATCTATGATTACATAATGCATGAAATGATATCAATTAAGTAAAAGATAATTAAAAGTGAACTAGGTGTTAGTTGATTTATTCAAATGCATAGAAACGAAGTAATTAAATCTGAAATCACGAAGATTTATTCCAGGAGAGAATAGTGTATACTTGTCTGTATTAGGTTACATTATAATGGAAATCATCCCTAGTCCTGGCAAAAGTGTTTAAGCTTATCTACTTTGATCTAGAGCTCAAGTTTCTTTTATTCATGTATGATTATCGTTTCTATTGCTTCTGAAAAATTCAGGTGTTAGCCATTTCTAAACTATTGCTGATATGGAAGAGGACATTATTATTTACTTAATCGTCTGATTGGCTTAGTGATATGTGGTAGTGAAGTTAGATGTAATTGGTTTCTGAATGTGGATAGACAGGCACCCAACACGTTGATCACTAAGTATGTGATTTCTTTTCTTCTTATTGATTTCGACTCTGAACTCACTGAAAGTGTTCGGACTGAAATATTGTCTGGTGTCAATCCAGTTCTCTATTCTTGGTTATCAATCGTATATGTGATATAACGTGGTCTGGTCTATGTTTAGTGCACCGTTCGAGTATCCAATCTAGCGGTATTATAAACTTAATCACTCGAACCAGTCTTACTGTCATGTCATTGTATTAACGTAACATACTACAAAGAAAGATATTTTAATTTATCCGTTATATCACTTAGACAGAATAAGAGATCCAACTGCTACTTATTCATATTGGAAGGTGTTCAATAGCATCATAGATTAAGCTTTTAAGTGATTGGTCGAGATAACCTTCTGCATACAAGTACCTGAAGTGATGAGTAAAATTTTACATTGGAAATTACCATTCAATGTTTTTTGTAATTTGAACATACTTAACTAGTTGATATAGATTAGATGGATGGTATCTAGCAATGGGATCTAGGATACGTGTTTCATCCTATTCGGGACTTGTCATCTGGACGTACCTGCATCACAGAGTAGAATAATCATCTAATGTATCTCATCACTTTTCAGTTTGCTTTTCATATGAAGATACTCGTGGAATTTTCACTTTACATATAAACATGTATTGTTCCGAAAGATGAGCGGTAAACTACCATTAAATAAACTCATTTACCAGGGACTTAAGCATAAGCTACACTAAGTGTGAGGGCTAATAATACTACTCAGTCACTTAATCTAAAATAGATGAAGCAGATTTCGAACCTAAAACGTAGTGGCGTAAAGTTAAACACTTTAACAAAATCTATCCATTGAGTAATATGACCTGAACAATCACTGATAACCAAGGTGAAGGGCAGTAAGGGGAATAGAACGACAGACTAGTTCTGATTTTGCTACTTCTCTAGTGTGTTTCATGTGTAGGATGTAATTTTAAAGCACGAATTCTCATGATAAACAAAATATTATTCGAAGACATCATCTGAATTACATAATCCACAATTTTCATATTTGTTTAATGTTTTTGGCGCTAAAACGATATATATATATAGAGTTTGTTGATTGCCTTCAGATATACAACACCATATCTTAAGTCCAAACTTTTTAGTATACATATATACTAGTGTCATGACTTTCTAGAAATTAGGACGTATGCCTATTCGTTATGATTTCATGTACGGCTTTTATCACGTGAATTATCCACCAATCAGAAATATGACTTTTCTAATCTCAATACTGTGCTACTCAATGGCGTTTGATCAGTATGAGTAGTCTATCGTCCCCACTGGTCCTTTGTCCGCCTAACCCTTCCAATTGAGCCCAGAACACCAATTACAGCTTCTGCTATGCGAATCTTTTATTTTAAGCATACTCAGTTTATATACCAGACAGACAGACCGCGTCATACCGTAAAATAGAAAATAATATTTGTACAAGATCAGGCCAAATGTGGTTGTGAACGTGGGAGACAGTAATCAGTAAACTGAATATAATTTAAAAACAGTAAGTCGTACAGTAATAATCCATAGGTCAAAATGAAGCTTATAATAAGATGAATATAAATCTACATAATCTAATTACTCAATAGTTAAACCATAAGAACATACATAGAATGATCGTCCATTAATAGGTCCAGTAAGTTACCTGTACTTACATCTTCACTAAGATATAACAACTAGATTAAACTTTTCCTCTCGAAGATCGGTAGCATATTTCATTCTAATATAAGATCAATAGTAAATACAAATGAGTAAGTATTGGAATAACACAGAAAACATAACAATATGCAAGCACACATGGATAGTGGCTAGCAGTGGAATCCAGTACGCGCGTTTCGTCCTATTTGGGATTCGTCAGCTGGATGTACCTGCATCTCAGAGTTGATGTTCACTCTGGGACTCGAACCCAGTACCGTTCGCTTCAAGCACCATCGCGTTATCCATTTATCTACTGAGATGCAGGTACATTCAGCTGATGAGTCCCAAATAGGACGAAACGCGCGTCCTGGATTTCTCTGCTAGCCACTATACATCTCTGCTTACAATGTTTGTGAAATAAGGCTATATCGAGGCAATACGCACAGTATGCACATATGTCAATAAGAAACTGACCAGTTGCAGTCCTAACACATCGATGGAAAGATTCAAACAAGTAATACTAAGTGAATTTATAACAATATATACTAATATTATATTCCTAAATTTCAGCAGTCATAAGTTGGGAAATCCTGTTCGAAAAAATGGTGGCATGCAGTCATATTTCAGTAGTATGTTTTAATTAATTATCATCTTTAAAAAGATTTTCAGTGGTTGTTCCATTATGATTATTGAATGATAATATTCCGTGATGAAAACGATTAATAGTATTTTTCTTCTTCTGAAAAAAGAATCTACCATTTTTATTAAATCTATACTTTATTAACTATGAAAGATTTAGTATAATAGATAGGAAGAAGAAATCCCAACAAATATGAAACGGTTTAAAAGCTTTCGATAAGATATACTTTATATATCTAGATGTGTCTTCATTGATTTTGCTGCTATTGTGGAGTGGTCTACTTATATTCATATAAGTAGTATATGGTGGTGGTCAGACATAGAATGTATTTTGGCAGAAGATCGATAAGGAACGGACAGAAATGAAGCGTAATCGGTACGAGAATGCATGAACAATGAAATCAGAGAAGACGGACTGATATTTGCAAAAGGAACAGTGAAGATTGAGACCATTGATTGTTATTTTGCAAATTAATTGTTTTACTGTATGGTAATCAGAATTTAGTGAGATTGTCTGTAATTTATGCTTGAATACATTCGATTGTCCCCAGTCGTGTTTTTGTTCACTGCACTGTTATTCCATCGTAAATTGTTATTAAATATGACTAGTAACTGAAAATGTTATTCTGTTCAGTATATATACAACTTACGCCTGTTAACCATCGTGGAAAAGCATAGATCGCCCACCAACATTCTCCGACCAACCCTATCCTGGGCAATCCTTTCCAGTTGTTATTCATCCTTTTCATATCTGCTTCTATTTTCCGAGCGTAATGTGTTCTTTGGCCTTCCTCTTTTCCGCTTCCCTTGCGGAAGCCAAGTTAGGGCTGGTAAAATAATAAAACTATACATTAAATACATCATTTACACATCTTCCATCAATTGTCTCTTACAAACTTCATTGTTCCTTTATTCCTTTTGTTATTGAAATTATAATCTGTTTACATTCCTGTTGCCTTCAATTCGATCTTCTTGATCTTATGTTGCCAGACATTTCACTTCTGACTTATGTTGCATACTACTTATATCTGTCGGTATGCTCTATAAAAACAATAATCAAACATTTAATACCCTCATGATTTCAATAGTAGAATGGAATATAGTCAAAAGTGTTGTCACTTTTAAGGCTATTTCAGTAAAGAGATAACCAATGTCTTAATGTAACAAATAAATTGTGATAAATTTAAATTCACTTAATGTTACTTGTTTGAATCTTCCCATTGATGTTTAGAAATGCAACTGGTCAGTCTCTAATTGGCTTATGTGCATACTGTGCGTATTGCCTCGATATAGCCTTATTTCAGTACTCAGTAGCCAAATGGATAACGCGATGGCGTTTGAAGCGAAAGGTACTGGGTTCGAGTTTCAGAGTGAACATCAACTCTGAGATGCAGGTACATCCAGCTGACGAGTCCCAAATAGAACGAAACGTGAGTTCTGGATTCCACTTCTAGCCACATCTTTGTTTACAATGCTTGTGATAAATTTGTTTACAAAGTAATTTATCTAGAAAAAAGATATAGAATGAGACATTTTCACTTTTAATGTAGAGATACAAATACTGTAACTAGGGTGTTTCTGTATATTGGATTGCAGCAGTTGATGTAGAATATAGATTATTCAATATTTGGAGCGAAGGATTAAATTCAATTTAAGACACCCCTTTCATTAGGGATCAATTCTAATCTTAATGTATTTGATTGTGCAGTTTAAGGTACGTTAATTCTCAAGAATGAATCTTACGTTGTTTGTTTTTTAAAGGGATCGATATGTTTCCCTTTGAGTTTTCTAGTATTTTGAATTCGAATAATTTATAATCCTTTCATGATACCGCATAAGTACATAACGTCAACATTCAAAATCAGTCCATTTAAAACAGGAAGGTAAATTGAAATATTTCAATAATTGGATATAAAAGTAACCTATGATGTTTGAATAGGATAACAATTGATTTGGATATAATTTCCTGTTCATTCATATTTTTTTTCATCTACCTTCCCACCACTATCTCTTTGATTTTGTTATTTTTAATGAATGTTGAATTTAATAAATCAGCCAGTCAGATACTTATTTAAAACCCTGTATATGTGTACATTGGTTCGAATTGCTAAATCAGATTAACAGAGTGAAATAAAATTATTGCCCTTGAATGTCTTGGTGCGGTAGAGAGTGAGGAGAGTCCGCTCAACCTCTCCAAATGCCCTAACATGGCCACGCGTATATAGCCTCTGTCAAGGAAGTCCTACTCATTGCCTTCTCGTGGCATTACTGTTGTTTAAGAAATGGAAGGACGAAAAGCGAATGTCCGGCGATTTAACCGGGTTGGTGGACACGGAAAGTCCACCTAGGTGAGTTGGAAAACCCTGATTCCAAACCAATTGTGCACATGGGCTCCAATATCCTGAGGGAACAAATGGAGTATGAACCAATTGTTGGTGACTGGCTACCATGAGACTGCATCTCCACAATATGCTCCACTGCCTTGTGGACCAGACCTTTATGTCAAAGGATCCAGTTGTGGTCTCCTAAGAAAACCACCTACTTCAGTTTGGGCACATGGGCAGTATCACAGCCCTCACACACAAATCAAATGAGATTTGTGCGGCACATATATATCTGGTGCCCCTTAGTACCAATATTTGTGTGTTTAAATAAATAAATAATATAAATAATCAAATTATCAAAACAAATCCCAGAGTGGTAAAGATATTAACTGTTTTATACTTCGAAGATATGAATCGAGGAAAAGATATGGATTAGTAGAATAAACATATTAATCAGGTAATTTAAAAACCTAAGATCTGGGGGAAAATAGAGAGTGAATCAGTCTATACCTTTGAGGAACTATTTTGAGCAATGTTACCTAAAGTCTTTAAGTATTGGTTATGATAAACACAAGGACCTTATATAGTTGACATCATAATTCAATTGAAGCTAGACCACTATGGAAAACCTGGAAGCACTAGACGGCCAAATCGTCCTATTGTGGGACTCCTCAGCAGTGCGTATCCACGATCTTGCCTCACGAGACTCGAACCCAGGACCTTTCAGTTTTGAAACGGTCATCCAGTGCTTCCAGGTTTTCCATGGTGGTCTAGCTTCAAATGATTTCTGATCTCAACTATATAAGATTACTAAAATCTCTACAAAACCCTCTTTCTGACAATGACCTTAACCAAGTGGTCTACCATTTACCTATATAGTTCAATTCAATACTGAATTTAATTTTTTAAAAAACAAATCAAACATTTCTATTTCAGATCACAATTGTTTATTAATGGTTATTAATTATTGTCGTAGCCATTGTTATTGAAGAAGGATGATGGACATGTTATTTTTATGATGGAAGTCAATCATAATAATAAAAGGGAATGTACTTTTTTCGTTTAATTAGACGAAATTCGAATTATCTAATGTTATACATAGATATATGTATCATTTTAAACAAAACCAATGATGAACTTAAATAGTTATCTTATCAATCTTTATACAAAAAAAGTTCAAACCGAGTTTATCGATATGTGATTTTGATGGAGTTTTGTTCTCTGAGCTGAATGGTTTGGTCGTGAAGCTTTCATCATCCTTCTGAATGACATCATCAGTACAAACTTTGGGTAGAAATGAAGTGATGTAGGCTACTTATATAGACGGATATAAGTAGTATATAACACCAATCGGAAGTGGAAACTCTGGAAGAAGGAGATTAAGAAGATCAAGTCGAAAAGAAAACAAAAATATAAATAGGAAGAAATTGTGACTTGGAAGTACCATATAGAATACTTAGGACAAATGATGGAATTTCGTAAATAAAGTATTCAATGTATGGTCTTCATATTTTACTAAGAGATTATGTAGTTTATGTAAGAACTTTCGTCCAAATTAGAGCGAATAGTTTCACAGTATTTGAGCGCCGAGTTGATGTAAGGCATTAAATAGGAAGAAGAAGATATTTGTAAAATCTCAGCGAAGTGAATTTGAAGTAAATCCAAAGTTTCGCCTGGCAATCTGGTCCAAGCTTTTTCAAGGAATTGTAATCAAACATCAAATTATCGAATATAAATAGGTACATGGTTCTTCGTTTCACTGTACACTGAATAGGTCATCCAATCAACGTTAAAAATGTCTAAACTAGATATATGTATTAGTGTGTAAGAGATTTGTAATGTGAAATGATTATGTAGTTATTTACTAAAGTGTGTTGGTCGTTCCATCTATGTTCATTTACTGCTGAAACTACAATTTACAACCTTTGGGAAACACTAGAGTGACCTTGAAATGTTTATCCTACTTACTAGCGTTAAGTAAGGGTCATAGATCTATTTATTAATTTAAACACATACATATTGGTACAAAAGGGCACCAGATATATATGCGCCACACAAAATAATGAAAATAGGAAGAGAAAGGATGAAAAGATAAGGCGGACTGAAATGTACAACCAGAAGACTCTTTCAGTTAAGAAAGTTAGAACCATTCTTTATGTAGAAAGTAAAAGAAGGTTACAGCAGGTTCGCCACTGGCTTCTATTCTGAGCCATATCTGATAACGTCTCTAGACACTGTGTTGTACCATCTCTCGGACCCCAACCAAGGAGTCGTGAAGGACCAACAGAAGCTAGCCCTTTGCAGCTTTCTTTCATGCCACGACACCATGTCATACACTGACCTCCTCTCCGCTTTTTCCAACCAGTCCCAGGGTCGGCAAATAATGCACGACGTGGAAGTCTCTGGGACGACATAAAAACATGTCGTAAAACATGTCCAAGCCACCGAAGTCGGTGTTTCAAGATGGTGACACCAATTGAATTATCGTCTCTGCGCCCGAACACACGATGCCGAACCTCTGCATTACTAACATGGTGTTGCCACTGTATGTCAGCAATCCTTCGGAGACAACGATGATCGAACATAGAGAGACGTCTAACATCCTCAACTCGGAGAGGCCAGGTTTCACAAGCATAGAGCAAAACTGCTCTCACCGGCGCGTTGTAGATCCGACCTTTTACAGCCAGACTAACATCACGAAGGCGCCAAAGATGGCCCAGATTGGCATAAGCCGCTCTCGCTTTCATTATACGTGCATCAATCTCATCACTCACGCCACCACCAGCACTTATATAGCTACCTAGATACACGAACTTCTGCTCACCATCCAGGGTGAGTAAAGGATGAGAATCCTACCAGTCTTGTAGGAGTACCTTGCACTTGGAGGGTGCAAAGCACATGCCGTACCTGCGGACACTGATTGCCAACTGATTAAGTGCTGATTGCATGCCTTGGGCATTATCGAACAGTAAGACAATATCATCCGCATATTCGAGGTCGAGAAGTCGTTCTCCAGGCAACATATCCACGCCGCCATTACTTACATCCATCAGAGCTGTTTCCAGAATGTCATCGATGGCAAAGTTGAAGAGGAATGGTGAGATCGGGCAACCGTGCCTAACCCCACTGCTTGAATGGAACAACGGAGAAAGGTGGTTGTATGCCCTCACTCTGCCTGAGGTGTTCGTGTACAGGGCCTTTAAGATGTTAATGAACTTCTCAGGCACACCCTTATAGATAAGTATGAGGAATTAGGTTTAGGATTTACAGTTGAACGTTAGAGTTTGGAATTAGATTTGATATTTTCATCAGTAATCATATACATGTATTTCGTCCTAACTGAGACTCATCATCATCATATATCTCAGAGTTAATATTTATACAGAGATTGGAATTCAATACCCTTTTCTTTTAAAGTACAACGAGTTATCAGTCAAGTCCAGCTCATCATAAATTTACTCACTTCGTATAATATTATCTTATTTTTATCTTGAAAAAAGAAAAAAAAACATTTGCTTTATTGCGTATCTTTTTGATAAATTTTTACATGTACTTGAGCACACTAACTACCATATAAATGAAAATACACACACACACACCCACACAGACATAGACCGAGGAGTGGCTAACAACAGTCATAATGAACTTCATGAACCTGTCTTTCTTTATGTCAATTTTCTTCTCTCTCGTTTTCTCTTACTGTTTTCTGTTTTACTTTGGAGAATTGAAGAATTCCCATGATGATCGTGAAGTAAATTATGTCGTTCCTTCTTGTTGTTGTTATTGTCGTTGTGTCTATATGTGTACATACTTGTGTTTTCTTTTTCAGTTAGACATAAAACTAATGAAAAATTAATGGAACTACTTGAAAAGTTTAAAAAAAAAATCAGATAGATAATCTAGTCGAGTTTTCGGGTGGAGTTTTTATTGCATTTTCTTCACTGATGAAAGAAAGAAATCATGAGTCAATTGAAGCTAGACCACTATGGAAAACCTGGAGGCACAAACAGCCTTTTCGTCCTATTATGGGACTCCTCAGCAGTGCGCATTCACGATCCCGCCTTGGGAGATTCGAACCCAGGACCTACCAGTCTCGCGCCAGAGCACTTAACTGATTGACTCATGATTTCAACTATGAAAATACTGAAATCTTCACAAAACCCCTTCTGAAAGAAAGAAGATGGAAGTTTTTTCAGATTTGAAATCATGACTGATAAAATTACCAAGAATGATCACCTCGTTTTGTATCAATCAATTCGACTACTGTTATGGAGCAAGTCGTACTGGTGGAATTTCTAGGAATGTATACTTTTGTGCTCACTAGTGACTCCTAACATGGTTAAGCAAAGGTCTAGTGGAAAAAGTGAGCATCACAATATTGGCTAATAATTGGTCATAGTGCCAGTATAGACTGATCTTTCTGAGTTATTTATCGGATCAAGTTTCCGTTTCTGGTTTCTTGATCGATCCTCACGATAAATATTGATTAGTCACCAGTTAGAAGTTAGCAGTTCAGGAATCGACATATGAATAATGTAAATTCTTTGTTGTAAGTTGTTCAGCGAAAGGTCGTAAACGTTTCATAAACTTACCTGAATAGGTAATGAAATTAATAGACATAATGATGTGTTAAAATAAACAAAAGACATAACTTGTTTAAATATTTAGATGACAGGAACAGGTAGCCCAGATATTCAAGGAGGTCGCTAGAGCTTCGCATCCTGAAGACAAACAGAGGCTTTCAACTTCTTTTAATAATCTTATAAGCTACCTTTAGCCACTTGCTGAACGTGCGTTAGTAATTTCAGAACCATAGTTTCAATAGTTCTGGAAGAGTTCAAATCTGAAACGTAATTCATCTATTCAAGAGTTAAACCGCATGTTTGCACTTATCGAGACAATCTTCTCAAACCATCTGATTGGTTCCTTCTTATATTAGGAAAGTTTAATAAGTAATTTAACAAATAATGGTGTTTTCACGGTTGAAATCACGAGTGAATCTAAGCTAGACCACCACTGAAAACCTGGAAGCACTGGACGACCGTTTCGTCCTCGTATAGAACACTTCAGCTGTGAGTATCCACTATCTCACGCGCGGAGTTCGAACCCAATACCTTCGGTCTCACGCACGAATGTTTAACCTCTTGACTACCCAGTCAGTATCCAACGGTGTTAATGTTTAACTTTAATCAATCATGGACACTGAAATACAAAAGAAAATTTATATTATGTAATAAGTGTAATCAAAAGTAAAGTAAATTAATAGGTAGGGAAAGTAAATTGTCAACACTGTAAGCAAAGATGGATAGTGGCTAGCAGTGGAATCCAAGACGCGCACTTCGTCCCATTTGGGACTCGTCAGCTGGATGTACCTGCATCTCAGAGTTGATGTTCACTGTGAGACTCTAACCCAGTACCTTTCGCTTCAAACGCCATCGTGTTATCCACTCGGCCACTGAGTCCTGATAGCTACTTAGTTGTGTGATGGGGTGAAGTTTAAATTCATTTGGCATTGTTTGTTTGAATAGGACAAAACGCGCCTTGTCCTGGATTCCACTGCTAGCCACTATACATCTCTGCTTACCATGCTTGTGAATTAAGGCTAAATGGAGGCAATACGCACAGTATGCACATATGCCAATTAGAGACTGACCAGTTGCAGTCCTAACAAATCGATGGGAAGATTCAAACAAACAATACTAAATGAGTTTATAATCGACACTGTTAGAACTGAATGAAAATATAGGATGAAGTCTAACTGCGTTTTTTTAACAATTGCCACGGTAAAATATATTAGGATGAGGGGTGTCTAAGTTTGATACCAATAAACTAACTTCCTACATACAAACCGTCGATCAGCTAATGAATAAAAAGACTGAGAGTGAAGAAAGAGGTTTATTAAGCTAAACAGAATCGAATACATAGTCATATATTCGAGATCGTGGATGAGCGCTACTGAGGTGTCCCATACAAAGACGAAACAACCATCTAGTGCTTTCAGGTTTTCAATAGTGGTCTAACACTCATTGATTCATGATCTCAACTAAAAACTTAACAATCTCCACAACCGCACACTGATCATTCTAATTTGGATTATTTAACTGATGAAGCTCAAACCAGTTTGGTCGGGCGAAATGTTGAGATTACTTAAATTTTAATCCGCGAGATTATTTCAAATATATATTCTTACATATATTTGAGCTTTCATCTCTTTGTTTTAATGTAATCTTTGAGCATTGAATACTATTAACCTAATTTAAATAGCTAATAAGGTCAATAAAACCACTCCTTTTATTATTATTATTATTATTATTATTATTATTACTAGTAGTAGTAGTAGTAGTAGTAGTAGTAGTAATAGTAGTAGTAGTAGTAGTAATAGTAGTAGTAGTATCATAACATAATTCAACGTATGACGCAACAAAATAGAACTGAAAATTGATTTCCTTTTGTCTTTCATTTTGGAAAAATTACTCACTTCCTTCCTTACTTACTTACTTACGCCTGTTACCCGTCGTGGAGGGGCATTGGCCACTCACCAGCATTCTCCATCCAACTCTGTCCTGAGCAATCCTTTCCAGTTGTTATTCATCTTTTTCATATCTGCTTCTATTTCCCGGGCGTAATGTGTTCTTTGGTCTTCCTCTTTTCCGCTTAGAAAAAATTAGGCAAAAACTTTTTTGAATTAGAAGAATATTAATCTTCGTATTAAACGTTTTTTAATGTTGATCTAATTCATAATTGTAGTGTACATTACTAATACATTAACTAGTGAGATCATTCTTAATGGATTATTGTTGTATGGTTAGATTTTCAAAAAGAAACTTATAAAATCATATATAAACGGTAGGATACTTGTTTGAACACTAGGGTTTTTTTCAGTATTGTTTGTTTGAATCTTTCCATCGATTTGTTAGGACTGGATTCCACTGCTAGACACTATACATCTCTGCTTACCATGCTTGTGAATTAAGTCTATATAGAGGCAATACGCACAGTATGCACATATGCCAATTAGAGAATGACCAGTTGCAGTCCTAACAAATCGATGGGAAGATTCAAACAAACAATACTAAGTGAATTTAAACTTCACCCCATTGCACAAGCAAGTGGCTATAAGGACTCAGTAGCTAAGTGGATAATGTGATGGCGTCTGAAGTCAACGGTAATGGGTTCGAGCCGCAGAGTGAACATCAACTCTGAGATGCAGGTACATCCAGCTGACGAGTCCCAAATAGGACGAAACGCGCATCAAAATGGACTCCACTGCTAGGCACTATCCATCTCTACTTACTAGGGTTTCTTGTTATAACAGTCCTTTCGCTTTATACACGTATGTGGGACGTTAATTTACCTTAGACAAAACAAACACAATCGACTGTCCACAATTATGTTCTCATTCACTAAACTATGATGATACTGATTAACTCTTATATATCTGAGTCAATATACTAATTAAGTAATGACATAAATAGAATGTTGCTTTTTTTCTGTAATAAACAATCAATCCCATTAAAACAGTTTGTATGTTTTACATTGACTATTGGAATCAAACATTTTAATTGTATTTCAAATAGGTTGTAGTGCCGTGCTTCGATCATAGTTCGCTTCGATAACCGTTATTAATACCAATCTTAACGGTGTATAATATCAGAAGGCAAAGGGAAGCGGCAACTACATTTTTATTGATAATCGATGCAGACCAGAAAGTTGTAAGCACATGAGCAACTGTAAGCAAGCGAAGCAAAGATGATGCGTATTGGAGATGGCTGGGAAGCCAACTCATTTTAAGCAAGCGTTAACTAACATTTATAGGCAGGCAAAAATGAGTGACAGACATATGATGAATAAGATACGAAGTGTACACATATGCGCTCATATAAAAAGTACTCAAGGTTAATAAGCAAATGATTAACAAGATCAAAAGATGACTCAATGTACAGGTGAATTGGCTTGGCCAGTAACTAGAGTAAAGTATATGGGCCTAACATATGAACTGGTACTACATAGCCCCCTTGTAGAAAATAGCACATTTATAAAAAAATGTCTGTTTTCGAAAAATAACACTGAAGCGGTATGTGGATAACGTCAAAATGTGGGAAAAAATGGTACAATACCTGATGAATTACAGTGTCGTGTGAGGGGTGAGCGTATTAAGCGTAAGTGTCATACTTATGTAAAAAGGAACATGAATATTGTCAAAGTGCGGACAAAAATAGGGATGCTAGCATGTGATTATGAGTACATTAGTAAGCGTTCGAAAAAATTTAACATGAATTTATGTAGTGACTGTCCGAATGATAAAATAACATGTTCGTATGACCGATTTGAAATATCGTAAAAATAGAGTAATAAATCGTTAATAGGTATGACAGCGGAATAAATCGTGGAAATAAGTAATGTAGAATATAATAGAAATTGGTCTATGGTGCCGACTGAATATGACGATAAAGAACAGTGAAATATGTTCTGATAAGCCGCAGTAGAGTAAATAGCGTCGATCAGCGATTAGTAGATTCGAATTCGCATACATGGAGTTTGTGTGTGGTAAAAATAATCGAGTCGTAGGATGATGACTGCATCAACGGTTGATATTCATTGCTGTACTGATAATGATAATGATAATAAAATGCGAAGTCAGTGTGCGTTGTCACTTGCGTTGAGTTATCGTTAAATATGTATTAGTAGAATGACCAGAGGAACAGGATAGTGACTGCTGAAACGAGATATGCGGAGTCGTATTCCTTTATGGTCATGCAGCCTATCGTGGTTTGTGTAGTTAGAGGGATATGCGCTCAACCTCGTTTGTTACGAAACCGTATTAAGGCATAACAAAAATACCAATACATATGATTATCGATGACGGCAAGTGAGACTGACTTGGATGTGACGAACAAGAGTGTATCTTTGAGAGACCAGTTCTAAACTCTATGTTCTTGTATACCATGCAATGGAAATGGAATACTAATCGCAGTAATCGAATAGTGTTTATGGGTAACGGATGATGCAGCATTCAGATTTGCATATCGATGAATAGATAATATGAACATAAACATTACTAATCGGCTGGTAATGCGGCGTCGAATACTTGATTTGTGTATAGACATTAAAGTAGGGATCATCGTAAAACAGAAATTGCGAAAGTTCGGTTTAGGTTGTGGCTGAAAGTGTAGGAGACGACGATTGCTGCGTACCAATGAGATGAATGAACATTAGTTGCGTCGAGAACATAAGTTCCTACTATCGGAAGTATGACTCCAAACTTATGTCTATGATAGAGTGTAATATTAGACCGAAAATGACATGAGAAAGAAAAAATTGGAACGAACTCACTTGAATCAGGAAAATTGTACGTCATTGGATAATAAAAATAATCCAGTGAGTTTCGAATATCATAACGTGTAATGTCCATATCATTATAATTTGTTCGATTAGTGATATGACTGCGTATGTCATAGTTTAATGTTAATACTAACAAAAATAATAATTCCACATTAGATGATGATATGACATTATTGTAATAATGAGCATATGATGATTATTAGAATCAACGAAATATGTCGTCGGCGGTTTCATTTTTGATTTGTGTTCACTCGTTGCGGTTGCCGATTCTGTCGCGTGTTCCAAATACGGCGTGCCAATTATGTTGTGAGTTCGTACGTCTAGGTTGTCGATTCTGGTCGATGTTCGTTCGGCGAGACATCCAATTATGTTTTCGCGTTCGTAAGTCGGGATCGCTAATTGTGTTGCGTGTTCGTACGTCGGGATTACCAGTTTTGTAGTGCCGTGCTTCGATCATAGTTCGCTTCGATAACCGTTATTAATACCAATCTTAACGGTGTATAATATCAGAAGGCAAAGGGAAGCGGCAACTACATTTTTATTGATAATCGATGCAGACCAGAAAGTTGTAAGCACATGAGCAACTGTAAGCAAGCGAAGCAAAGATGATGCGTATTGGAGATGGCTGGGAAGCCAACTCATTTTAAGCAAGCGTTAACTAACATTTATAGGCAGGCAAAAATGAGTGACAGACATATGATGAATAAGATACGAAGTGTACACATATGCGCTCATATAAAAAGTACTCAAGGTTAATAAGCAAATGATTAACAAGATCAAAAGATGACTCAATGTACAGGTGAATTGGCTTGGCCAGTAACTAGAGTAAAGTATATGGGCCTAACATATGAACTGGTACTACATAGCCCCCTTGTAGAAAATAGCACATTTATAAAAAAATGTCTGTTTTCGAAAAATAACACTGAAGCGGTATGTGGATAACGTCAAAATGTGGGAAAAAATGGTACAATACCTGATGAATTACAGTGTCGTGTGAGGGGTGAGCGTATTAAGCGTAAGTGTCATACTTATGTAAAAAGGAACATGAATATTGTCAAAGTGCGGACAAAAATAGGGATGCTAGCATGTGATTATGAGTACATTAGTAAGCGTTCGAAAAAATTTAACATGAATTTATGTAGTGACTGTCCGAATGATAAAATAACATGTTCGTATGACCGATTTGAAATATCGTAAAAATAGAGTAATAAATCGTTAATAGGTATGACAGCGGAATAAATCGTGGAAATAAGTAATGTAGAATATAATAGAAATTGGTCTATGGTGCCGACTGAATATGACGATAAAGAACAGTGAAATATGTTCTGATAAGCCGCAGTAGAGTAAATAGCGTCGATCAGCGATTAGTAGATTCGAATTCGCATACATGGAGTTTGTGTGTGGTAAAAATAATCGAGTCGTAGGATGATGACTGCATCAACGGTTGATATTCATTGCTGTACTGATAATGATAATGATAATAAAATGCGAAGTCAGTGTGCGTTGTCACTTGCGTTGAGTTATCGTTAAATATGTATTAGTAGAATGACCAGAGGAACAGGATAGTGACTGCTGAAACGAGATATGCGGAGTCGTATTCCTTTATGGTCATGCAGCCTATCGTGGTTTGTGTAGTTAGAGGGATATGCGCTCAACCTCGTTTGTTACGAAACCGTATTAAGGCATAACAAAAATACCAATACATATGATTATCGATGACGGCAAGTGAGACTGACTTGGATGTGACGAACAAGAGTGTATCTTTGAGAGACCAGTTCTAAACTCTATGTTCTTGTATACCATGCAATGGAAATGGAATACTAATCGCAGTAATCGAATAGTGTTTATGGGTAACGGATGATGCAGCATTCAGATTTGCATATCGATGAATAGATAATATGAACATAAACATTACTAATCGGCTGGTAATGCGGCGTCGAATACTTGATTTGTGTATAGACATTAAAGTAGGGATCATCGTAAAACAGAAATTGCGAAAGTTCGGTTTAGGTTGTGGCTGAAAGTGTAGGAGACGACGATTGCTGCGTACCAATGAGATGAATGAACATTAGTTGCGTCGAGAACATAAGTTCCTACTATCGGAAGTATGACTCCAAACTTATGTCTATGATAGAGTGTAATATTAGACCGAAAATGACATGAGAAAGAAAAAATTGGAACGAACTCACTTGAATCAGGAAAATTGTACGTCATTGGATAATAAAAATAATCCAGTGAGTTTCGAATATCATAACGTGTAATGTCCATATCATTATAATTTGTTCGATTAGTGATATGACTGCGTATGTCATAGTTTAATGTTAATACTAACAAAAATAATAATTCCACATTAGATGATGATATGACATTATTGTAATAATGAGCATATGATGATTATTAGAATCAACGAAATATGTCGTCGGCGGTTTCATTTTTGATTTGTGTTCACTCGTTGCGGTTGCCGATTCTGTCGCGTGTTCCAAATACGGCGTGCCAATTATGTTGTGAGTTCGTACGTCTAGGTTGTCGATTCTGGTCGATGTTCGTTCGGCGAGACATCCAATTATGTTTTCGCGTTCGTAAGTCGGGATCGCTAATTGTGTTGCGTGTTCGTACGTCGGGATTACCAGTTTTGTAGTGCCGTGCTTCGATCATAGTTCGCTTCGATAACCGTTATTAATACCAATCTTAACGGTGTATAATATCAGAAGGCAAAGGGAAGCGGCAACTACATTTTTATTGATAATCGATGCAGACCAGAAAGTTGTAAGCACATGAGCAACTGTAAGCAAGCGAAGCAAAGATGATGCGTATTGGAGATGGCTGGGAAGCCAACTCATTTTAAGCAAGCGTTAACTAACATTTATAGGCAGGCAAAAATGAGTGACAGACATATGATGAATAAGATACGAAGTGTACACATATGCGCTCATATAAAAAGTACTCAAGGTTAATAAGCAAATGATTAACAAGATCAAAAGATGACTCAATGTACAGGTGAATTGGCTTGGCCAGTAACTAGAGTAAAGTATATGGGCCTAACATATGAACTGGTACTACATAGCCCCCTTGTAGAAAATAGCACATTTATAAAAAAATGTCTGTTTTCGAAAAATAACACTGAAGCGGTATGTGGATAACGTCAAAATGTGGGAAAAAATGGTACAATACCTGATGAATTACAGTGTCGTGTGAGGGGTGAGCGTATTAAGCGTAAGTGTCATACTTATGTAAAAAGGAACATGAATATTGTCAAAGTGCGGACAAAAATAGGGATGCTAGCATGTGATTATGAGTACATTAGTAAGCGTTCGAAAAAATTTAACATGAATTTATGTAGTGACTGTCCGAATGATAAAATAACATGTTCGTATGACCGATTTGAAATATCGTAAAAATAGAGTAATAAATCGTTAATAGGTATGACAGCGGAATAAATCGTGGAAATAAGTAATGTAGAATATAATAGAAATTGGTCTATGGTGCCGACTGAATATGACGATAAAGAACAGTGAAATATGTTCTGATAAGCCGCAGTAGAGTAAATAGCGTCGATCAGCGATTAGTAGATTCGAATTCGCATACATGGAGTTTGTGTGTGGTAAAAATAATCGAGTCGTAGGATGATGACTGCATCAACGGTTGATATTCATTGCTGTACTGATAATGATAATGATAATAAAATGCGAAGTCAGTGTGCGTTGTCACTTGCGTTGAGTTATCGTTAAATATGTATTAGTAGAATGACCAGAGGAACAGGATAGTGACTGCTGAAACGAGATATGCGGAGTCGTATTCCTTTATGGTCATGCAGCCTATCGTGGTTTGTGTAGTTAGAGGGATATGCGCTCAACCTCGTTTGTTACGAAACCGTATTAAGGCATAACAAAAATACCAATACATATGATTATCGATGACGGCAAGTGAGACTGACTTGGATGTGACGAACAAGAGTGTATCTTTGAGAGACCAGTTCTAAACTCTATGTTCTTGTATACCATGCAATGGAAATGGAATACTAATCGCAGTAATCGAATAGTGTTTATGGGTAACGGATGATGCAGCATTCAGATTTGCATGTCGATGAATAGATAATATGAACATAAACATTACTAATCGGCTGGTAATGCGGCGTCGAATACTTGATTTGTGTATAGACATTAAAGTAGGGATCATCGTAAAACAGAAATTGCGAAAGTTCGGTTTAGGTTGTGGCTGAAAGTGTAGGAGACGACGATTGCTGCGTACCAATGAGATGAATGAACATTAGTTGCGTCGAGAACATAAGTTCCTACTATCGGAAGTATGACTCCAAACTTATGTCTATGATAGAGTGTAATATTAGACCGAAAATGACATGAGAAAGAAAAAATTGGAACGAACTCACTTGAATCAGGAAAATTGTACGTCATTGGATAATAAAAATAATCCAGTGAGTTTCGAATATCATAACGTGTAATGTCCATATCATTATAATTTGTTCGATTAGTGATATGACTGCGTATGTCATAGTTTAATGTTAATACTAACAAAAATAATAATTCCACATTAGATGATGATATGACATTATTGTAATAATGAGCATATGATGATTATTAGAATCAACGAAATATGTCGTCGGCGGTTTCATTTTTGATTTGTGTTCACTCGTTGCGGTTGCCGATTCTGTCGCGTGTTCCAAATACGGCGTGCCAATTATGTTGTGAGTTCGTACGTCTAGGTTGTCGATTCTGGTCGATGTTCGTTCGGCGAGACATCCAATTATGTTTTCGCGTTCGTAAGTCGGGATCGCTAATTGTGTTGCGTGTTCGTACGTCGGGATTACCAGTTTTGTAGTGCCGTGCTTCGATCATAGTTCGCTTCGATAACCGTTATTAATACCAATCTTAACGGTGTATAATATCAGAAGGCAAAGGGAAGCGGCAACTACATTTTTATTGATAATCGATGCAGACCAGAAAGTTGTAAGCACATGAGCAACTGTAAGCAAGCGAAGCAAAGATGATGCGTATTGGAGATGGCTGGGAAGCCAACTCATTTTAAGCAAGCGTTAACTAACATTTATAGGCAGGCAAAAATGAGTGACAGACATATGATGAATAAGATACGAAGTGTACACATATGCGCTCATATAAAAAGTACTCAAGGTTAATAAGCAAATGATTAACAAGATCAAAAGATGACTCAATGTACAGGTGAATTGGCTTGGCCAGTAACTAGAGTAAAGTATATGGGCCTAACATATGAACTGGTACTACATAGCCCCCTTGTAGAAAATAGCACATTTATAAAAAAATGTCTGTTTTCGAAAAATAACACTGAAGCGGTATGTGGATAACGTCAAAATGTGGGAAAAAATGGTACAATACCTGATGAATTACAGTGTCGTGTGAGGGGTGAGCGTATTAAGCGTAAGTGTCATACTTATGTAAAAAGGAACATGAATATTGTCAAAGTGCGGACAAAAATAGGGATGCTAGCATGTGATTATGAGTACATTAGTAAGCGTTCGAAAAAATTTAACATGAATTTATGTAGTGACTGTCCGAATGATAAAATAACATGTTCGTATGACCGATTTGAAATATCGTAAAAATAGAGTAATAAATCGTTAATAGGTATGACAGCGGAATAAATCGTGGAAATAAGTAATGTAGAATATAATAGAAATTGGTCTATGGTGCCGACTGAATATGACGATAAAGAACAGTGAAATATGTTCTGATAAGCCGCAGTAGAGTAAATAGCGTCGATCAGCGATTAGTAGATTCGAATTCGCATACATGGAGTTTGTGTGTGGTAAAAATAATCGAGTCGTAGGATGATGACTGCATCAACGGTTGATATTCATTGCTGTACTGATAATGATAATGATAATAAAATGCGAAGTCAGTGTGCGTTGTCACTTGCGTTGAGTTATCGTTAAATATGTATTAGTAGAATGACCAGAGGAACAGGATAGTGACTGCTGAAACGAGATATGCGGAGTCGTATTCCTTTATGGTCATGCAGCCTATCGTGGTTTGTGTAGTTAGAGGGATATGCGCTCAACCTCGTTTGTTACGAAACCGTATTAAGGCATAACAAAAATACCAATACATATGATTATCGATGACGGCAAGTGAGACTGACTTGGATGTGACGAACAAGAGTGTATCTTTGAGAGACCAGTTCTAAACTCTATGTTCTTGTATACCATGCAATGGAAATGGAATACTAATCGCAGTAATCGAATAGTGTTTATGGGTAACGGATGATGCAGCATTCAGATTTGCATGTCGATGAATAGATAATATGAACATAAACATTACTAATCGGCTGGTAATGCGGCGTCGAATACTTGATTTGTGTATAGACATTAAAGTAGGGATCATCGTAAAACAGAAATTGCGAAAGTTCGGTTTAGGTTGTGGCTGAAAGTGTAGGAGACGACGATTGCTGCGTACCAATGAGATGAATGAACATTAGTTGCGTCGAGAACATAAGTTCCTACTATCGGAAGTATGACTCCAAACTTATGTCTATGATAGAGTGTAATATTAGACCGAAAATGACATGAAAAAAAAATTGGAACGAACTCACTTGAATCAGGAAAATTGTACGTCATTGGATAATAAAAATAATCCAGTGAGTTTCGAATATCATAACGTGTAATGTCCATATCATTATAATTTGTTCGATTAGTGATATGACTGCGTATGTCATAGTTTAATGTTAATACGAACAAAAATAATAATTCCACATTAGATGATGATATGACATTATTGTAATAATGAGCATATGATGATTATTAGAATCAACGAAATATGTCGTCCGCGGTTTCATTTTTGATTTGTGTTCACTCGTTGCGGTTGCCGATTCTGTCGCGTGTTCCAAATACGGCGTGCCAATTATGTTGTGAGTTCGTACGTCGAGGTTGTCGATTCTGGTCGATGTTCGTTCGGCGAGACATCCAATTATGTTTTCGCGTTCGTAAGTCGGGATCGCTAATTGTGTTGCGTGTTCGTACGTCGGGATTACCAGTTTTGTAGTGCCGTGCTTCGATCATAGTTCGCTTCGATAACCGTTATTAATACCAATCTTAACGGTGTATAATATCAGAAGGCAAAGGGAAGCGGCAACTACAAGGTATTCATCTTGGTCGTTATCTTACTGCCATTGAGGAATTAGTCGAAGAAAGATCATTGTGTCAATGACTAACAAGTAATTAGTCCTATGAAGGCAACCTAGGTCAATAAACCAATAATCGGACTAGAGAATACAACTGCTTTCACAATAGATGGCCCGAATGCACGAGCCCCAATACAACACAAGAAACTGTCTTTTGCCTTCATATTAGTTTCGATAGTCAAGCACTTAGTTTTTCCTAAAAAAACATTAGCGGAGACTTCGCAACGGCTAAATAACCTGGTGTTCAGAAAAAAACAGTGGCATCTAGATATTGTAGGAATTTAACGCATTTCTTATCCACTAGCGGAAAGAAGACTCATATAAGTGAAACATACGAAATTAATGACACTCTAACAACCATTGTTTGAAAATCTAAAGAGCAAAGTGGAATACTTCGAAAGACATCTTAACTGTTTTGTGTTATGACCAACTTTAATCAAAATATCCATAAGCTCACTGTGCAGTGAGTATTGTTATCTATAATGAACTGAAAGTTTGAAAGGAACATCAACTACTAAAGTCCTAAAAAACATGATTTAAATGACATCCACATAATTGAGAAGGCATGGTGAACTGTATTACGTTATTCTGAAGTGAAACGACTATCATGTACGTTCCCAAAAAACAGCTTACAAAATAAAGTTGACAGACACCAAAGTGAGATTTTCTTAATAGATGAGTCCTAAATTGTGTATTTTATTATACTTCCTAGTGTGCTGGAAGAAACGAAGACCCATACACAAGAGACGGACTGGCTTTTGTTTAGGCCGTGGGTGTATTTGACACTTTGAACCCTCCATCAAACCCTTGATCACTTTGGATATTTCAGGCTGACAGTCACTATGTTTCCAGACGACATGACTGGTCTTGAACAGTTAGACACGGCTGCGACTGGGAACTACCTTAGAAAGGGATGTTTGAAACTCTCATTAATACTTCGAAACTCACTTACAAAATTGACTCAGTGTTAGTGTTAGGTAGAATTATATGAAATTAGGTATCACCAATACTAGGGTGACTTACGGTAATCATGATAAATTGAGTGATAAAGACCTTTAAAATGTATTGGAAAAATTGATTTTGAAAAGCAAGATCTCAGCCTAACAAAAGAAACAAAATAAATAACACTGACGATAAGTTAATCTTGTTTTCACATAAGTAAATAATATTCTTTTTGAAACCTTACTTTCATTTCCTCGCTTGCCAAACGGCTTGCTTCACCTAAACCGACAACTAAGGCCGTAGGAACAGTACCAGACCTTAACCCACGTTCCTGTCCACCTCCATTTTGCTGAGCTTCTAATCGAACCCTAGGTCGGCGACGTACGTACAGAGCACCAATGCCTTGAGGACCATATATCTTGTGACCACTAATGGACATGAGGTCAATCTGAAGAAAGGAATTCCACAAAAAGTATATCTTTAAGTTTATCACATCGCAACAATGTAATAGTTACGAAAAACAACAAACCACCGCACACTAATAAAGTTTCTCATATCTACCCTCACAAAATCAAGTGATTACTGAATAGTAAGGCGTACAGTGCAAGTATGATGTTTAAGTATGTCAGAAAAAAGCTTAGTTAAATTCAATGAGTTTGAACAACCCTGGAATTTAGTAGTCAACTTAATAATCCATAGTTAGAGTGAACTTCATATATTGACTGAGTGATGATATTAGTACTATGAAAAATCTAAGTAAAACGCTTAAATAATCCTTTGAACTATGGCACCAATGCTTACAAAATACGTATTATACAAAGGTTTCACCTATTTTAAGTCAGACATATCTTAATGTCGCTCGTTGGACAGTCAATTTTAAAAAATCGTATCCATTAAATACCAAACCACTTCAGTGTTTCAACACCTATAGTTTACTGTTGACCTTGTAATTGACAATTTGTATAGATAGACTAAGGTGTTGTAGGGGTCAAGTTAGTAGTAGTAACAAGGTGTTAACAATAAATAGACCGAAAGTAGTTTCACAAAAATACCTTTTAGCAAATTTTATTAAAAGGATACGAAAATGATCTGATCTTTGTAACTAGGTAGCTAAATAAGTGATCTATCAGGATGGTAAACACTTAACGCAGAGGATACAATCGGATCTCCTTAATAGTTCGTCGTATCTCACACCAAAATAATTTCAAGTTTATAAAAAACAACAGGACATCTAATTGTATAAACTAGTTGTTGAGCTTTCCAATGTGCTAACTAGTATTAAAAGTGATTGTAATCAATTATATTACATATTTAGCTAAACAAATATAAGGAGTTTGAGATAACACGCATACCGATGGAGTTTCCCTTAATCTTAAAAATTAAGTCATTATGTACAGATGACTAATCAAATGATAATGCTGAAGACGAAACAAGTAATCAACGAGAGCTAGGATAAAATATATGAGGAATATTTAGAAAACCAATCAAATATAGCTGCATCTTTTATAACAAACTAGTTCATGGTGAAATGTAACAACATTCTGTAAAGAAACATTGTCTTAACTCAGAAGACCACTGTGATTTACATGAATGACAATAAATAAATCCGTAATCGTGAAATGTAAGTCACCATGTAGTAACATAATAATGATTACCACAACTCATATCATGGTTATCAAAAGAGAAATTTGAGTGACACTGTGAAGACATTTTGTGAGTGATTACAGACATCCGCATAAATATTCCAATAGTCTACAAACTGGCTGATGAATTCTCCGCGATATCAGAATGACCATTGATGCACCAAATTACCGTGTTTCCATTTTAGTGAGTATGCTTTTCTTCTAAGAACGACAATGAATCTAACATTACACTTCATGACGGTAATTGCTTGTCAGACTAACTGAAAAACTACCAGACAACTTGAAGCACGTCTAGGGACAGTAGAGTTTATCAATCCAAACACAAACTTACTGACCACAAAAACATCCTTGAACGACCCAACATAGCTATTCGGACATTCTGATGGTACACAAAACTCACTACTTTTTAAATGACTACATTCCTCAAGAATATAGAAAATACCGTCAGGCTAGGGAGTATCAGCCAAAACTACGATTCTTCAACCCTAAGTCCAGAAATGTGGCAAATTGATTTGAAAAAGCACCACTAAGTACTTAAAGACGAAAGCAATGACTAGCAGAAACTAGTTTGCTCATGAATGCCAAACTGAACTGTCACGATTTCGAACTCCGTATAGTCAGAATCGTGAAGTAAGGAGTTAAAAAATTCGCTCGTTTGTACCTCAAAAGAAGCAGTACTTACATTCATAGCATTAACATCAATTGGCACTTTTCCAAAAGCTTGTGCAGCATCAGTATGGAAGATAACTCCTTTACTTCGACATAGTCTTCCAATTTCTTCGATTGGCTGAAGGACACCTATTTCGTTATTAACTGCTATGACAGACACCAAGACCGTTTCGGGTTTGATAGACCGTTCCAGAACCTTTAATGGATGGTAAGAAATGAATGTTGGTACCTCCAAATCCAAAATTCCATTTTTCTGAACAGGTAAATAAGTAACATCAAACCCACTGTTTTCCAAAATTCTACAGGAATCCAATACACATTTATGCTCCTAAAAAACAACTGAAATTACTCTCTAACACATTACGATCTGTGTAGTTATAATATGCTTCTTCTTTGGATAGTAAAACTTGGCAACACCTTTTACAGCTAGGTTATTACTTTCTGTCGCACCACTGGTGAAAATGATCTCTTTATGGTCAGCGCCTATCTGATTAGCTACATTCTGAAAGATTTTAAGACGACAGAAATAGAACGTACTCCTCTAGCTTTCTCAACGGCTTCTTCGCAATACCAACCATACTCATGTGTGCGTGAATGAGGGTTACCAAAATGACTAATATAAAATGGTAACATGGCATCTAATACTCGAGGATCCTTCATTTAACAGTGATTCGCAACATGAAGCTTACCATTTGTGTAGATGCTTGAAAATCAAAATATAAAGGGCGTAAAGGTTTACAACTTCTTGACTTATTCCCATCTTCTACCAAGACTAGGAAAACGATAAAAGTATGAGCACTTAGTTACGTTCTGCTTCAGCACAAAACTCTCGAAATAAATAAATAGCCCTTCGACAAGCTAACCGAGAAAACACACTCAATCTCCCGATCATCACGAGTCACTTTGAACCGGTAAGTTAACCTTCAGGATACATAGTTAGTCCATTTAAAAAGTGCAAGCAGGTCTCTATTTCCCAGAAATAAGTAGCACTATGGGACTTCTCCAGACAGCCAACAAAAAGAGAAGGATCTAACTAAATGAAATTCTGTGACGAGTAGCCAAAAAGTTTACCAGTCGACTGAGTTGAGAAAATGTTGCATAGTTTCAATGTAGATAAGTATTAGTGAGAGTAAATCAATATAATTAGAGATCGTGTAGCGTTTTCATGGACTAACGGCCATTTTGTATTTGATTTCCGTTTGGTTTCGAATTATGAATACAAGACATTCGTTTGTGTTCATCTAGTTCTATTGGGCTTAAATAACACTGTTTCGGGAATTCCCAGTTAATACAATAATTCGAATACTTCAAATTATCAGAGATAGGCATTGGCCACAGCCTAAAATGTCCAAATTATATACACAGCTGAACGTGCTATACTGAACATCCTACTCCGGAGCACCTCAGTTGGTTGTAACGTTCAGTCTTTGGTAGGTTTGTGTCTAGCCTGAAGGACTCTTTTGTCTTGGGGGAGTGTTAGTAAAAGTGACTGGAATTAACTTAGATGGAAAAGAACGATAGTGAATTGAGTCAATGACTCAGTAAACACACAGAACGCACTAGCATTTAATAAAGAAAGCACTTGACAATAATCATAAATAACACGTGCTTATGATTAAGATAATTCGATAACCGGAACAAGAAGTTGATGCTGCAAGGTTTCGAACGTGTTGATAATCCGTTTTACCCTTCGAAATAACGTGTGGGTTGGTAGCGGGTAGGTTCAAAGATACCAAAGATATTTTCTAAGTGACACCCTTATAACCGAAAAATACCAACCCGATCAAATAAGTAGTCAGAAATGAAGGGGGTCCGAAGACACATTTGGAAAGTTAACGATATGTCTGGTCGAAGCCGGGTGGTAGTTGAAAGGGATGGGAAACCTGGTGCGCTCACTCGCGATCTCGTGTGGATAAGTCACCTAGTGTCTTGAGCTAGGGCGCGTTCAGTGGAACTAGCGAAGTCAGCATCGGTGTCGAAGACCTACAGAGTTATTTGTTTTGGGTGTTTGTTTGCCACTACACACTATTAGGCGGTGAGAAAGTTTCGAGGGGATATTTTGGAGTGTAACCAACGAATTTATCGGAGTCGTGTTTTATTACTTGAAGCTTAGCTCCGTATAAACTTAAAGAAATATTTATCTTACGGATTTAGAGAGAAAATCTTTTTTCGTGTTGTAAGTAAAACTGCACGTGCAGGCATTCGCTGCAACATTTACTGGTTTACAGTATGCATCCCAAGTAGGGTTGCTTAGTAAATATAATCTATAAAAGTGAATATCAGTCCATTGGTTCAGATATACTGTGTAGTCTTCAAAATATTTTCCAAAGGAGCTACGCGTTCACGTTACATATCAGATCAAATCTCGACAAAATTGTGTTAGGATTTTGGTCGTGCTAGGTATTCATGCAATACGACTTTCTAAGTTTATAGTTGATTTGAAGTACACTTGTGGAGCTCTTGGTGTGAACTACGACGCTGGACCCATGACCTTGGTTTAGTGCGTACCTCGAGTTTGTTCCGGATGTCAGAAGTTCCGTAGCTGTGCCGTCAGAGCAAGATTGTAAAGAAAAAAGAGAAACCGAGGGGCATTAAATCATTTGAATTTAAACGATGAACAATTATTGACAGTTAGTTGTGGAACAGAGAGGGGTATGATAAATTATTAGATTAAAGTCATACTAACTCTTGTCGCCAGAGTGAAATGGGATCAGGGGGTTCCAGGTGAGAGAATGCAGTAATAAAGAACAATGTGATGTGAGATTTATCAACGTGGAGTAAGTTCAAATAAAGGAAGGGAAGTCATGGTTGGAATAAGGAAGGCTGTTTATTAGAACAGAGAGTGCATATAGAGAGTAAAGTGTTAATGAAACTAACAACCATATCCTTTAATGCCTGTCTTTTTTCTTCATCAGATGCGATGAGGGTATGGAACAAATAAACATTAAAAGGCCTATACATATGATGGAGCCTTATTTTCATATATCAGCGGACTGAATCTCAGTGCCTGTAAAAGTAGCGAATACTAGACTAGCCTTCTTATTCCTTCAATAAATACAAACAATTATCATGAGCTCTCACGCGACGTCGTTTTTTAAGTACAGGGGTCCTTATTCAGTGAAATTGGAGCTGCCGATTGTATGAATTACTGTCTGATTCCATGTTACATAGATTCTGTGATTTGTAGCTCTTAAATCTCCCCTGATATCTTTCCTAAAATATCCATTCAACACACTTCACACAGAGACGAATAAATCGGATGTGAAACACAGAGCATTGTGTAAGGTATGATATGTATCCAAAAAATAAACGTAAATGAGCCTAACATCACAAAAGGAGGGAGGGTGGAGTTACTGACCAGCAATCACTGATGGTGAGGGAGATGATTTCAATCCACCCGTGTTTGTGGGGCAGAACATTTTGTTTGTATCAGGCTCTTTATGGTTGAGAACAAGTCAATCAATCGGTGATATTGAGGTTGTTCTCCTACACTCACCATTCAGACTCATGTTTCTAATTTTTGTGCTGGATTAACTATTCTACTAAGACAACCTTTAACATGCTAACTCGAACTTTCACATGAAAACTGTATGGCAGGCATCGGATGATGAAAAAAAGAAAAAAACTGACTGTAAGGGATACGGTTGCTATTTTACTCAACACTCTACTCTCTATATGAACTCTCTGTTCTTCCTCATTCCAACCTTGACTTCCCTCCTTCATTGGAACGTACTCCACCTTGATAAATATCACAACTCATTGTTCTTTATTACTGCATTCTCTCCTCTGGAGCCCCTAATCACACTTCACTCTTGCAACATGAGCTAGTATCAATTTAATCTAATAATTTATCATACCTCCACCTATTCCACTAATAATTGTTAAGCATTGGTTATCGTTCATATCCAAATGCCTTGCTGCTCCTCGGTTTCTTTTTCTTTTTTTTCTCTTCAGAATCTTGCTTTGAGGGTGAAGCTATGTAACTTCGGACATCTGGAATAAGCTCGACGAACGCGCTTTCCCAAGATCATAGTTCGAACCGGGCGCTCCACAAGCCTACTTTATAACAACTATAAACTTAAAAAGCTGCATTACATGAATACTTAGCACGACCGAAACCCTAATACACTTTTGTCGAGATTAGATCTGGTATGTAATGTGGACGCCATGCCCCTTTGAAAACTATTCTTATGAAAACACATCATATCTGAACGAATGAACTGCTGTCAACTTTTATAGATTATAATTACTAAACAACCTTGCTTGGGATGCATACCGTGAACCAGTATATGTTGTAAATTGTAGATCATGCCCGTAAAATTGGCGTGTACCTGCTATTGCAGAAATATATTATTATTATAAATGGATAATGCAGTGCACTTTGATTATGTCCATATTTATTCGAGTATCGGCGTTTTATGTACGGTAGTTGAATAGTAGCATATTTAACTATAGTATAAATGTCTCATACAGAATGGAAAGTCTGTGTTTCTGCTAGGGAGTTTGCGGAAAGTAATTTCACACAGACATAATTCTAAACTAGCCCTCAGACTGTTGGCCACAGAATAATAGCTTATCCAAAGTCATAACAAGTAAACTGTTTGGCTCGATTAAATTTATCCGTTTTTAAAGCGTAAATTGACTCAGTACATAAGAACAGCTAAGGCAGTCTTGAACAGAGAAAAACGGAAACATGAGTAACACACCAAACAGTTACTGGTGGATAACAATATTAGTCGAAAATGTAACATCCTTTACGATAAACTTGAAAGATTATGGTTGGTGAATAAACAAGGTATAGTCTTACGAGGTTAGAGAGTTTCAATGTGTTGGTGGGCTTTCAATACTGTTATAGTTGGGTTCGTTTTCCTATCACGCCACACTAACTTGAATAACTAAAGGGAGGAACCAATACATTTGGCCGCCTCTACTCGTTAGGCTGAGTGGTTATTCACAATGAATTTATTCCGTTTGGTCCCGCTATGCTTTATCGAGCGATGCAGGTTGTTGCAAAACCAACTATACTTGTACCAGGACCTTCAAATACCTT
Organism: Schistosoma rodhaini; assembly: GCA_944470415.2. Classification (NCBI taxonomy): domain Eukaryota; kingdom Metazoa; phylum Platyhelminthes; class Trematoda; order Strigeidida; family Schistosomatidae; genus Schistosoma; species Schistosoma rodhaini. Next base: position 4,833,146 of record OX104044.1, read on the forward strand.
CATAAAAGAGTTATTTTGCTTGAGATATATGGTGCACAAGAATGAAAAGTCAAAATATTACTTCACATCCCCTTAAAAAGCCTTTTGCATTCACAAGATCGACCTTTGTTCAATAAACGTACAATTTATAAACTTACTAGTCAAATGTAACACAAACTATACGAGAACAATACTACTGCGTTACAGTTTTGAGGGCACGATCACTAGCACAAAAGCCACAAATTTCAAACCACGAAATAACAACCTTAAAATAAAAGTTAAACATGGTCATGTTGGCTACCGAACGAACAAAAGCCTTTGCAACTTACACTATATTTACATGATAATGTGCTCCATATGTTTGATATATATCAGCCTTTTTTATTTCCTCTCTCTAAACAGAAATCGAAAATCGACTACTGACATCAGAGAAGAGATATTAGGACTCAGTTTGACTGAAATGATTATTTATCGTACCTCCTGGAGTCTGAAAAGGCAAGGCTGTAGGATAGGTTGCGTTTTTATTAATCAGAAACAAACGTTAAAAACCTCCACCTGGAGCCCCGCTGGGGTTACTGCCGGTCCCAAGCTCGGATAAGGGGGCAGGGTTGGGCATGGGGTTAGCAACCCCGTCCTGTAGAAAACTAACTTGCTAAAAAATCGCTGACCAGGAAAAATTATTAAGACCATTTATACTGGACCCTGGGAGTCAGGTCTTCATTTAAAAGAGTTATGACGCCCCATTGTGAAAGCCGAGTTCCTTCGGAAGTCACGAGGTTAATGCCCCTTCTGACAACCAGAGTAACCATTAATTTGGGCACATCGAATGTTCGTACAACAAAAGAGGCTAGGAGAGCCGTTAAATCGCTGTAGAAATGAAAAGATACAACCTGGAGATGTTTGGAATCAGTAAGACATATTGGGAACAGGTCGGACAACATAGACTAGTTTCAGGATAGCTGTTGTCATACTCTGGCCATGAAGGAGAAAATACCATACTTACAGAAGGCGCTACATCGATGTTGTCCGAACAAGCACAAAATACACTTATGGGATTGGAATCTCATGGACCCAGAATTGTCAAAGCTTCCCTGGAAACAAAGAAAGAGGGCATTACAATAAACGTCATCCAATGCTGTGCGCCTACCAACGACTACAATGAAGACGTCGAAGACCAATTCGATGACAGGCTGCTGTCAATCGTTGAGAAATGCGTTAAAACGGACCTGACCATTTTGATAGGAGAGCTAAATGCCAAGTTTGGAATGGACAACGCCGACTATGAATACATCATGGGACGACACAGACTGAGAGAAAGGAACGACAATGGTGAGAAATTTGCAAATCTATGTGTCTTCAACAAAGTACCATACTCCCACACAAACGCATTCACAAAACCACATGGACTGCACCGGATCACATTACACAGAAGCATAAAGAACATATCTGTATCGATTAAAAGTTCAGAAGGACGGTGGAAGGTGTGAGAAGCAGGAGACGAGTTGACATAACATCAGATCATCATTTGCTGGTTGCCAAGATGAAATTAAAACTTAAGAAGCACTGCACAACGGGGTGGACAACATCGCGAATGATTAATACGGCTTTTCTTCGGGATACTGACAAACTCAACAAATTCAAGATAGCCCCCAACAATAAGTTCCAGGCCTTTCATGATCTACTCAATGGAGAAGAAACTATTATGGAGAGCAACTGGAAAGTGATCAAAGAGGCGATCATTTCAACATATCATAAGGTTTTAGATAAAAGAAAATACCACCACAAGGAATGGATCACTATTGATACAACGTATAAACTGGAAGAAGGCAGTAATCAGTGGCAGCCAAACACGAGTAGAAAAAGCCAAGGCACAAGCTGAATACACAGAAGCAAACGAGGAATTGAAGAGGAGCATCAGAGTCGACAAATTCGGTATGTGGAAGATTTATCATCGACAGCAGAAAAGGCTGCAAGAGAAGGAAACATGAGACAATTATATGATACAACAAAGAAGCTCGCTGGAAATTTCCGTAAACCAGAATGACCAGTGAAAAGCAAGGAAGGCAAGGTAATCAGTAACATTGAAGAACAACGAAACAGATGATTAGAGCACTTCAAAGAACTCTCGAACCGGCCAGCCCCATTGAACCCACCTAACATCAAAGCAGGATCCACGAACCTCACAATCGATGTTGGCCCATCAACAATTAAAGATATCAGCATGGTCATCGCACAAATGAATAGCGGCAAAATAGCAGGACTAGATAACACACCAGCAGAAGCACTGGAGGCAGATGAATCAGTAACCGCAAAGGTACTTCACATTCTCTTCAGCAAAACTCAGGATGAAGAACAAATACAAAGCAGCCAACTGCGTCACAAGGCGGACCCTCACTTGAAATCCCGAAGGCCAAAGGAGAAGAGGTAGACCAAAGAACACATTACGCCGAGAAATGGAGACAAACATGAGAAAAATGGACAAAATTTGGATAACCCTAGAAAGGAAGGCCCAGGACAGAGTGGGTTGGAGAATGCTGGTCGGTGCCCTATGCTTCATTGGAGGTGACAGGCGTAAGTATATAAAAAAGTTAAAAGATTGCTAATTTTGTATCTGCTTAACAGAAGAATAGTCCCTTTATAGAGTTGTCCTCACAGATGATTTCCTGTGAAAATTCACGCAAGAATCTTCGTAGGAGTTAATGCGATCCTATTTTCCACATTTTGGAAGGAGGCTCTAGTTGTGTGAGCAAAACTCTGTTGTCTGCAATAGACAATTGAATCTTCTTAAGAATACTGGTCTGTGGTCAGTCAAAAAATTACTTCTTCGTCCTCCATACATCAAACCTTTCGCTCGTCATCCTGGATTAGGTCTAGTGCTCACAAACTCATCAAGAATAACTCTATTGCCTGCAACAGATAATACCGACTGCGTGGCAGCATTGAAAAAGTGGTTTTGTCTGCACAACCTAGAATTTCACTATTTAGTGAGTATATTGAGGATACCACGGATATTCTAGTTTGGCAACTAGCAACCAGTAGTATCTTCTATAATCTTTCTTTCCCAGTCGAATAGAAACCAGAAGTCAGATGAGGAGAGGTAGGAAAGATATATTTGATGCGTTACCAATATATCGAGGAACCTTTACTATAAGCTGGCTAATGAACGTAGGAGCTGTGTCCCACGCCGTGTTGAAACGTGATCTGGTACGGATGCATGACCGAACGCCTTCAGTTAAACAAGTCCACTTAAACAACGTGGCCAGCATCCAATGTCGAACACTTAATGAACTATTGATTTTGGGGAATTATTTACAACTACAGATCACTCCCCCCTAGTCAGGTAGTGATGCCCCTAAGACGTGACCAGCCAGAAGTTTAAACCCAACGAGTTGGTCGTTGGTAAACACTCTTCTGATAGCTTGCTTCGTTTAGCAGCGACCAAAATGTACAACATAGCAATAAAGAAATATAGTACAATAAAAATTTCTGTTCCCTGCGAAACCTCGTCGTTCTTTTCCAGCCGTCCTGGAAAAGAGTAAAAATAAAACGTGTGAGTGCATGTCGAAAATACACTCGTACTTGCGTAAGGACACAAGATGAGCGGGAAAAAAATAAACTAATACACTTTAAAACAGCGTGAAAGCGATAACAAAAAAATGGTTTTTTTGTTTTTTTTTATGTATAAAAATATATATATACGCTCAAAAAATGTTTCTTTTTGGTTTTTTATATAAATAAAAAATTGTCATATTAAAAATTTTTTTTTATAATGAACTATGGAAGGGTAATTCAAGATAAAGCTTATGTCCTACGTGCAATATTCGTTAAGATGTTCTGGAAATCTTACTCGTCTTCCAGAACGCGTTATTTTAGGTTTATCTATCGATGTTGACGAAGTATCAAGTTGTGTGTCGGTTGTCGTGTAGGGTACTACGAGTGTAGTGGCTGTGTCGTTTGCCTGTACCGAAGGAAAATCGACGTAGCTAGGGTTTCCTTCTAAGTACGCTGCTTTGAGTTGATCGATACTGATGCTATCGTTCGTACCGTTCTTATCGACTACATAGTACTTAGGTTCGCGTTGAAGAACTTTGAAGGGTCCTTCGTATGCTGATTCGAGGGGTCGTCGATGTGAGTCTCGACGAACGAAGACGTGTGTACTATGTCGTAATTCGGGTTGAACGAAAACATCAGTTGATTGAGGTCGAGTGTGAGCAGGTTTAACTGAACGCATAGCGTTTGTAAGCCTACTCGTGTAAGAGTTTAGATCCATGTTCAACGAAGAAGCTGAAGGATCTACGAATTCTCCTGGGAGTCGAAGTGTCGTTCCGTAAACGAGTTGAGATGCCGTGTATCCAATGTCAGCTTTCACTGCATTGCGGATACCTAGCAAGACGAGTGGAAGAGCGTCTGTCCACTGTGAAACGTTTGAAGCTGATAATGAAGCTTTTAATTGTCGATGAAAACTTTCTACCAACCCGTTTGCTTGTGGGTGGTGGGCGGTCGTTCGGAAGCCCGTGATTCCTAAAAGTGAGGTGAGACAATGGAAAAGTCCAGATTCAAACTGGCGTCCGCGGTCTGTAGTGATGGTTGAAGGGCAGCCGAAATTTGCTACCCATCGTTCGACGAAAGCGCGAGTCACTGTTTCAGCAGTAATGTCCTTAATCGGTACTGCTTCTGGCCATCGAGTGAAACGGTCTACGCATGTTAGGAGATATGAGTATCCATTCGAGTCGGGTAAGGGTCCTACCAAATCTAGATGGACGTGGTCGAAACGAGCGTCAGGGGTTCTGAAAGAGCCTAAGGGACATTTGTTGGGTCTGATTACCTTAGATTTCTGGCAGCTTACACAGGAGCGTGACCACTCTCTCACGTCTTTATTCATGCCAGGCCAACAAAAGCGTTCGGCTATAAGTTTGACGGTTGCACGAGCACCTGGATGAGAAGGATTGTGCAACGTATTGAAGACGTTGCGTCGATAATGTTTTGGTACAATTGGACGATCCCTACCTGTAGATGTGTCACAGAGTAAGGTTTCCTTACCTGTTCCCATCTGCTTAATACTTAGTTTTAGAGTTGTCGAGGATAACTCATGCTGAAGATCAGTGTCTTCTTTTTGAAGCTGAGCGAGTTTAAGAAGGTCGATTCCTTGGAAACTGTTCAAGGAACTTATTCGAGACAAGGCGTCTGCGACTACATTGTTAGCTCCAGAAATGTGTTGTATGTCTGAAGTAAACTGCGAAATGTAGTCGAGTTGTCGAGACTCTCGCGGTGAGTACTTGTCTGAAGATGAACTTAAGGAGAAGGTAAGAGGTTTGTGATCGGTAAAAAGCGTGAATTCTCTTCCTTCGATGGAATGTTGGAAATGCCGTGCAGCACAATACATAGCTAGGAGTTCCCTACCAAACGTGCTGTGCCTAGATTCCGCGTCTAGCAACCGTCTCGAGAAAAATCCTAAGGGTTGCCACGAGTTGTTAACCCATTGTTGTAAGACTGCTCCGATTGCTGAGTCGGATGCGTCTACGGCGATACTAATGGGCGCTTGAGTGACCTGATGAGCAAGGAAGGTTGCTTTAGCGATGTGTTCCTTAACTGTGGAAAATGCTTTACGGGCTATGTCGTCCAAACTAATTGATTTCGCATTTCCACGAAGCTGATCGGTTAACGGTTTGATAAGGGATGCGCATTTAGGTATGAACCGTCTATAGAAACTTACGAGTCCGTTAAAAGTTCGTAAGTGCTTGATCGTGGTCGGTTCTGGGTAATCCAGAATGGCCGCCACTTTGCTCCTAAGGGGTCGGATGCCTTGGGCATCAATGGTGTGTCCTAGGAAGTCTAAGGAGTTGGTTCCAATTTGGCATTTCTGTATGTTGACAGTAATGCCATGTCTTTGGAGTCGATCGAAAACAATGTCCAGATGCTTGAGATGCGATTCTCTGTCCGGACTTGCTATTAGACAGTCATCAACATACGCATGTACGAAGTTGAGACCTCGAAAGACGTCGTCTATAAACCTTTGGAAGGTTTGATCCGCGTTTCTGAAACCAAAAGGCATTCGCAAGAATTCGTAAAGACCGAAAGGAGTGATGATGGCGATTTTAGGAATGTCGTCAGGTGCCATCGGAATTTGGCTATAAGCTTTAACCAAGTCGATTTTCGAAAAGACAGTTGTACCTTTCAAGGTAGCTGTCAAATCGTGAATATGAGGCAGCGGGTAACGATCGGGAATGGTTTTAGCATTCAGACGCCGATAATCACCAGTTGGCCGCCAATCAATGCTGTCCTTTTAGAGACCATGTGCAATGGGGATGCCCATGGACTATTCGATGGTCGAATTATCCCTAGGTCTATCATATGGTCGAATTCGTTTTTAGCTAACCTAAGTTTTTCGGGGGCGAGTCGACCGGCTTTCGAGAATACAGGTGGTCCTGTAGTCGAGATGTGGTGTGTAACATTGCTGGTTACACAAGGCAATTTCGATTGCGATTGGTATATCCTGGAGTATTTGTCGAGTACTGATTGGTACAAGGGGTCTATGGTGTGCTTAATCGTGACTGGGGATAATCTGCAACCAGAAAAAGGAGTTACGCAAACAGATAACTTAGTGTTTCCGTCTATTAACTTTCGTGAGCGTGTGTCGATGGGTAGATTGTGGTGTTGTAACAGGTCGATACCAATGATTGGCATAGAGACATCTGCAACAACGAAAATCCAGTGTATGGGTTTGCGTAAACCCACGTTAAGGTAGACGTACCTTTTACCATAAGTAGCGATCGGCTTTCCGTTTGCCGCCTGTAAACTTAAAACAGACTCGCGAAGTCTGTCGTCGGGATTTGCTGGAAGAACGCTAACTTCTGCGCCAGTGTCGACGAGGTGGCGAACTTTCGTAGTCACATCCGTGACGTATAACAGACGGCTGTGTTCGCCGGCTACGGTTGCCGTTAACGCGTGCCGGCTGGGAAGTTTCCCGAACTGTTTTTCGTGTCACTCGATTTTGGGGTCGGATAATTGCAGGGCTTCCTGCAATTTCTAGAGGATTTACCGTACTGGTTGTGATACCAGCACCAGTCGGGATTGTCTGTCTCTCGTGGTCGAGAGCCAGATCTCTTACATGAAACGCTCCTACGTGAGGATTTTGACCGACTACGGTCATTACGAACTCTAAGATATCTTGTAAGCGTGTGACATAGTTCGGCCATGTCAGTCGAGGTCGATTGGGGTTTTTCTTTGATGGAAAAAACCTCAGCCTTAGAAAATTTGGTGATTTCCAAAATTCGATCGGCAGATGCAGCTAGTTCATCTATGGCATTGTTTTGAAATGAAACAAGCACTGCCTGCACCTGTTGAGGGAGTTTGGACAAGAAAAGTTGTCTGAATAGGCCATCATCGAAAGTTCGTTGGCCGATGACTTCTCTCATTCTAAGCAATATGTCCGTCGCAGAACCATGTTGCAAGTCGATATTGTTAAGGAGTTGGTCTAACCGTTGTCGATCAGTTAGGTCTCCTCGTTTTAAAATCGATAGCTTAAGCGTTTCGTAAGGTTCGGGAACATCACTAGTAAACATACTAGGTGTTACGTACCTGTTAAACTCGCGCGGTAACGCCTTAACTACCTCGAGGAAACGTGTGCGCGAGTCCGTGATTTCGTGCATGCAAAAATCGGCTTCTGCGTAGCAGAACCAGGACTCGATATTGTCGGGCCAAAATGGCGTTAACTGAATCGAAATAGGGGGAATAGACTTAAACTTAAGAACCTTAGGAGAGTGTTCCGTCATAGTAATACAGATGACGAAAAATGTCTAATTAAAATATATCCGGGGAAAAAATTCGCGAAAAAAAGTATATCACAATATATAAAATTCAAATAAAGAATAACAATGAATGATAATATTTCAAAATGGAACAGACTCACAGTATATTGGCTTGGTGTACCAGATCACGTCGGTCTCACCACTGAGGATACCACGGATATTCTAGTTTGGCAACTAGCAACCAGTAGTATCTTCAATAATCTTTCTTTCCCAGTCGAATAGAAGCCAGAAGTCAGATGCGGAGAGGTAGGAAAGATATATTTGATGCGTTACCAATATATCGAGGAACCTTTACTATAAGCTGGCTAATGAACGTAGGAGCTGTGTCCCACGCCGTGTTGAAACGTGATCTGGTACGGATGCATGACCGAACGCCTTCAGTTAAACAAGTCCACTTAAACAACGTGGTCAGCATCCAATGTCGAACACTTAATGAGCTATTGATTTTGGGGAATTACTTGCAGCTACAATATGTTCACTCTGGTGTAATTCAGTTGTGTGAAGCACTGTGTTTGGAGTCCGCATGCATATGTAAAGAAATATCAGAGAGAATGATAATTGGAATTACTAATGCCCTTTATTATTGAAACTGATTCTAATGACTCTCCAATACTTCTGCCAAGCTCAACGGGTTGGAGCTTTCAAGTGACATTAATAAATGTGTATGCTAAGCGATTGTTTTTTATATCTCTGCAGTCAGTATGGGAGTGGATCGGCATGTTCATATTCTCATTATTTGGCAGTAGGTTTACTAATCATGACAGTTTCTGTTTGTCATTGAGCTTCTATCGGTCCCTAATTTCTGTTCACCTCCAGCTGAAATTATGGGGTTGGTTTCTAACATGTTCCAGTTCACAGTCCGATTTTTAGTTTCTTATTCGATTTCATACTAGTTGACAACTGATTCGAGTTTAACTTCAGAATTCCCTACTGCAAGCAAGTACTCCTTATTTTATGATTCACCCGTTCTATAATCCTTGTGTTTGTGGATAAACACAAACACTTGTCTGCTAGTTGGCTGAGTAATGATTATCTTGATACCTTCCTTTTATCTGGTTAACTATTTGATAAAAGTTTAGCAGATTTTGAGCTAAATTCAGTTGAAATTTAAGACTAGTCACTTCTTAAATTGTCTGAGAAAGTATCAAGGTAATTTATCAGAGCCTTGGAGGATTACTAAGGCTTTATTAAGGAAGTGGAGGTGCGATGGCAATTCGTCAGGAGGAGTAAAATGAATGTATTTAGCTTGAAAGTATTCCAGGGTGTTTCATGGACTTAACAAGTTTTGTAAGTTCTGATCAGTATTAGAAGAGTTGAATAGGCGAAAGACGATGTTGACACATCGGTTTGGAAAACAGTTTAAAAGCGATAGGCAGAGCCTCTGAATTCAGGGAATACAACAACAGACAGAATAAACTTGATGTAATGGCTTTTATAGCGATTTTGGTTCTCAATTACACAACCGTTGAAGCAGAATACACAATAACTGAAATGAACCACATTCAACACCTAACACACAGAGGTCATCAACGGTGGACGCGGATCATATAATCGTTATAGCTTGGCTTGGCGATGGAAGAGCAGTTACTCAATGGGGCTTATTCCTTCTCATACCCATATATTATTCCATCCCACGCCAAAATGTGTCTTTCAGAAGTGTCAGAGGTCATATTTTTGGCTGTCACGTAAGGCGAGTCAGTATAGACAATTATGTGACTTCCACATATGATAATATGGATTAGGTAGTCAAATCGCAACAAACATGCAATTTGGGGATCAGATCTATTATTCTAGTATCAAAGATTAAATGTACATAATTCTAATTCAGACCATAATTCAGCAATTCCTCTGTTTTTTAAAATGGTTGTTTTGTTAGTAGAAAAAGCCTGAGGTTTGCAGATATGGGTTATTATCTGGACATGATAGCTGTGATGAAGTAGATAGGCATATAAGATGCACCAGGATTAATGGAATCATGGAAGATGAAGGGACTGGAGAGATAGTTTTTGCTACGTAAGAACTGATCAAATGGGATGCGACTTGGTCTTTGAGGTCTGCCGATATGGTATATAACATTACAGGTCTCAGTCATTCTGTAATGTATAAAGAAGTGTCCACTTTGTAAAAGATTTAAAAATGAGGTTGTTTCGTGACATTACCACACAAAAAATACGCACTACCGCATAAGATTTTCGGACGATTTCATTATCGAAATTTACATGCTTTTCAAAAATCTCCTTTTCGGTTGTTTCCCTAAGGATAGCTCGGATCATTTTACCAGGTAAACAACTGGAGTTAGTTTGATTGCAGCCGCTGCGACTTCTTTAATTGTAATAGCTACATTTAATGTCTACTTTATAATTGAGAGAATCACATGGAAAAAGCAGGTTTAAGCTTCCCAGCGCCCAGCACCCTCACAAGAAAAGAAGCTTTTAGGTGCTCAGTGGTTTTCATAATCTAGAAAACTAACGTTGAAAAAATTGTTCACTAACATATATTCTTCTGGTTTTCCAGCATTTCATGAATCAAAAGAATTTTATAAGAAAGAAATTCGTCGGTCCAAAGACCTTAATAATCATGAAGATGTTCACTGAGAATCAAGTGAATAGACTCATTACTCCGATTTGTACGCATGACTTAAGATACTCCACAAAACCAACGTGATTCGCAACAGATCATAATAAACCTAAAGCAAGTTCACTTACTAGTGATTTAAAATGTTTTGAAAGTACGTCACCTTAACATCCTCTAATATTGGTTACATTCGTATAGTCAAACTTTCTATGATTGGTAAGGCAACACTTCAGTAACGGAGCGGCCTTCGAATCTTATCCACTGCTTTGTAAGGGATTTCCTACTTAGCGGGGGCAATTCCATCCTAGTAGCATTTAGATCATCATTGTTTCGCAAAGTTTAAAGGTCGACTCATCTTATTTTTCTTGCGTGGGTATTATATGTTGTGTTGTTATATCTTTTAGATACAATAATATGATATCGTATAATAGTATGCTCTTTATTTAGGCAGCGCTATTTTTCTTATGTATTTAACTTTTGCTTTTTGATTTTCCTGCAGACCTAACGCCGGAACTTATCTCCGGGTCGTAAAGCTTCACTGCTATCCCCTAATATTATAATTCACATCATGGTTGAAGAGAGTTCAAGGTTTTACCATTTAATTGCTGGTTTGTGAAAATTTTCTCTAGCTAACCTTCTAGGGCCGTGTTTTTCCCATCTTCGACTGTGAGAAAGGAAGACCGTGTCAATGCGATTGCCTCGAAGTTATCAGTTGGGGATTTCGATGTGATTTTACTTCAGGAGGTAGGTAGGTGTACTCGTTGAACTAGCTTTTGGCAGATTTGGCTGGAATCAGATTACAGAAAACTTCGAAACATTTTGGACGAGAAGTATGCGTACTCTAATTACTTTTACTGGTATGTATTTGACAAAGCTGACTAATCATTTCATAGCAACCTTATAGGAACTGGTATGTGCATATTTTCAAAATGGACTATAGAATGTGTGTTCACACATCCCTTTACTGCCAACGGATATCCTCATCTTATTCATCAGGCTGATTACTATTGTGGTAAAGGTATTGTGTTAGCTCGGATCACAAGCAAAGAAGGATTTAGGATTAACTTTTATGTAACTCACGTAAGGTTACTTTCTTTTTTAAATAGCTTTGATTCATTGGATTTTATTTGACAAAAAGTTTTTCGTGGATTTTGTTAAAAAACACCCATAGTCAGATCTCTCAGAATTTGTTGAACTGGGAATATTCCTAACTAATCAAGTTACGAAGCAAGCGGTAGGATTAAACTATACGACCGAGCCAATCAGAAGCTTTCGTGAGTTTTCAAGGTCACGGTGCCAATTTCTTTTCAAAATGCTTACGTACGACGGTTTTACAGCGGATTTTAACGAAGACGTTATAATTGACCGTCTTCAAGAGAAAGGATTTTTGAGAAGTTCATATACTTGTGACTGTAGTAGTGAAATGACCATTGTACAGTGTGCAACCTGCCGAGATGATGTTATCTTTCGATGTTCTTCATGTTGGAAGAGAAAGTCAGCTCGAGCAGGAACTTTCTTCGCTCGATCGAAATTAAGGTTAAGGCAGATAATGATACTTGTTGCCGATTGGATAATAAAAGCACCAGTTACACTCGCGGCCACATTTTCCGATGTAAGTGGCGTTTCGGCAGTTCAGTGGTACGAGTATTGCCGAGAAATATGTGCTACAAAATTGACAAGCGTACACGAATCATATGGAGGAGTTGGGAGGATTGTTGAAATAGATGAAACAGTCGTAAGGAAACGCAAATTCAACCGTGGCCGCAGTATCAAAGAAGATTGGGTAAGTACCTCTTCCATAAATATACCTCACAGGTCCTTGGAATCTATGATAGATCACTAGGAAGAGGACATTTCCAAAAAGTCAGGAACCGAAAGGCACCGACAATAATACCGATTATATAACAATACGTGCTGTCGGGAACTATGGTATATACGGGAGAGCCTACAGGTGCCTAAGTAGACTGAGCTACGTGCATGAGGTTGTCGTACACAAGCGTCACTTCGTAGACCCCACAACTGGGGTCCACACTAATAACATTGAAGGTATGTGGTCGAAGCTAAAAGAATTCTTGAGACCTTATCATGGTTCCAGAGGTCGACTACTATGCAGCCACATGGATGAGTTCCTGTATCGGATGCATTATGATTTTAAAACTTATGAACCAATATCTAACCTTGATAAGCTTCTAAGTCATGTAAAGAACAATATCCCCTCTAATTTTTGAGTATTGTATAATATATTTTTACTTTATACTGTCTTCTGATTGGCTAATATTTCTCAAGGTCATTTAAGATTCGTTCAAAGGTCGGCAGCATAGTTTAATGTTACCAAGCAAGCATATATTTCTCTTTTATCTGGAACAGTTGCTTATGTATCAAAATCTTTACTAGTAGTATCCACTTTTGACTCAGCGAAACGATTGTGAATGATCGGCAGTTTATTGGTACAATAGGTCCCGATTATCTTTTTGTATGATAATTTACAAACACATGTGCCTTCATTTTATGTCACACAGTTTCCATTGCTTTCTGATGAGGAATTGTTTATTTCTTTATTTAGTGAGTGTTCTGTGGCTATCTCACTGTATATAGAAAAGACCTACTGGATCCTCTGGTCATCTCTGTCTAAACAGATTTTGCAACACTATCAGTCCCATAAATTAAACAGTTGTTGGTTCATAGAAAAAACAGAACTTTGTAATGAGCTGTTTTTTTTTAATTTCAATTGTTAATAAGAAATTTGTTAGCGGTAGAAGTGTGCATATCTCTCCATTAGTATAAGATCGTGCATTTTGAAGTTTTTTGTTTGATTGGTAGTTAGTTTTGAAAATTTCTCTCAAAAACAACATAGTTATCTAGGTTAGTTAATATTTGGTGGATACTGCGATCATCAAAAAAGCATCAAGTGTGCATGCGCCTCTTACCTAAAACACTTCTGTCAGAGAACTTGATTGAATAAGGCTGATCAGTAGATGTTTTTTCCCGCAGTCTTTTATATGAGCCAGTAATTAATTTCAGGTACAATTAGTCATTTTTAATTTGCACACTATGTGAAGTATTATACCGTTTGGCTACTTAGGTAGAAACTGGTAGGCGTTTTAAATCATTTGATAACCATATTTTGCTTATAATTGTTGTTTGCCTAATTATAGAATATTTATGATGATTTAGGCATACTACATGAAATGTATGCTTTTGTTTTATACATCCATCCCCTGTTTACAGTAATTCTAAACAATGACAGTTTGAAAAGATTACGCTCATTAATTATAATTAGTTGAATATTTCGAAATTTGTCAACTTATTTCTGAATAAATGGGAAAACATAATTTGTCTGTTTTGTTTCATACTAAAAAATGTGAGATTCGCTTGAACCATCAAATGAGGTCAGTAGAAATAGTTGGCTAAAAACAAATTGGACCGACATAGACATAGTATGTTATTCATAAATTAAATTAATTTACACAGTTTATGTAATAGCAATTAAAATTATGTTATGAATTTGAAAATTTCACACATTAAAACAATTTCGGTGAATAGCCTGGATATTTCTTAAGGTGAAGTATATAAATATAGAGGACTTGTTAGATTTTATATGGAGCATTCCGAATATGCCATTCCAATATAATGGTAAGGCACTGGGCCTCCCATTAACATGGTACATTTAGTATATGAAATATAACATTTTAATAGTTATAGTTTCTTCAGCACTGTAAATAATGCGGGAAATATAGCAAACGCTGGTTGAAATTCTAATGATATTTAGTAGTGGCATATTCATAAAGGATTACGTGACACAAACGAAAAGCTTTGATCCCTCAAAACTGGTGATTAATAGTTAACGTGGAATATACTGTGAATGTTCATCGATCCAATTTGTTACATTGCATATTAGCAAAAATCACAAAATCAACAATATGTGAAGTATTTTATGGCCCTGAATGTTAATCTAATTGGATCGTATGAATGTCAATGAAATATACATATCGTTAATCCTCATCTATAATTATTAACTTAAATCGCGTTAGTGAATAACGGAATTAAATAAGTCAAATACGAGAATAAATTTCGAATACGTATATTTTGTACACTCATCAATCTGAACAGACATTGAGAGGGATAAAGAGAAGAGAGCGAAATGCAGTGGAGATGGCATATGAACCAACTCGATTTAATCAAGTGTTAGTCATTATCTATAGTTACACAAAAATAAGCTACAGACGTGATGAGTCGGATAAGATGTGCACACATACGCTCATATGAAAACCGTCATGGTTGATAAGTAAATAATTAACAAGTTCAAAACGTGACTCAAGAAGAATGAATAAATTGGCCTGTCCAGAAGTTAGAATAAGTTATTTGGGTTTAGCAAAGTAACCGACACTGCAAGTAGAAGAGCCAATAGTGTTAAACACATTAAAAATTTAAATATGGGAAATATAGTTTTAACAATAAGTGAATAACAAAAATTATAAATTAATACTAACTGTTTATGTTAACCTGTCAAAAGTAAAAGAACGACGTTTATAGTCGGTATGCTTACATGAATTTAGCGCTAATAATGCTTTGACTTGTTTATTTTTATACTTGTGATTTATTCCAAATAGTATCATAGAACCTTCAGTGTATTGAAATAAAGAATGTTGTGTGCAATAATAAACAATTCATTCTTAGGGTTTATCGTTATTTAACTATGTTTTTTTCATTCGCTTGGTTTTATGATGATTATGAGTTACAGTCCATCGTCAACATAAAAGCAAACACTGCTTAGGCAGTACACATATAATTGAGTTGTAGTTATCTTTATGGTCAATAAAGTCTTGAAGCCTTGGCAGTTGTATTTACAAGATGATGTTGATTTCTTTCCATCATAAAAATAATTTACTGTCCAACAGTTTTACCTAGTAGTATGGACACCGTCTACCAAAAACTAGGACAAATGATCTGGCAATTCGTCAGGAGGAGTAAAATGAATGTATTTAGCTTGAAAGTATTCCAGGGTGTTTCATGGACTTAACAAGTTTTGTAAGTTCTGATCAGTATTAGAAGAGTTGAATAGGCGAAAGACGATGTTGACACATCGGTTTGGAAAACAGTTTAAAAGCGATAGGCAGAGCCTCTGAATTCAGGGAATACAACAACAGACAGAATAAACTTGATGTAATGGCTTTTATAGCGATTTTGGTTCTCAATTACACAACCGTTGAAGCAGAATACACAATAACTGAAATGAACCACATTCAACACCTAACACACAGAGGTCATCAACGGTGGACGCGGATCATATAATCGTTATAGCTTGGCTTGGCGATGGAAGAGCAGTTACTCAATGGGGCTTATTCCTTCTCATACCCATATATTATTCCATCCCACGCCAAAATGTGTCTTTCAGAAGTGTCAGAGGTCATATTTTTGGCTGTCACGTAAGGCGAGTCAGTATAGACAATTATGTGACTTCCACATATGATAATATGGATTAGGTAGTCAAATCGCAACAAACATGCAATTTGGGGATCAGATCTATTATTCTAGTATCAAAGATTAAATGTACATAATTCTAATTCAGACCATAATTCAGCAATTCCTCTGTTTTTTAAAATGGTTGTTTTGTTAGTAGAAAAAGCCTGAGGTTTGCAGATATGGGTTATTATCTGGACATGATAGCTGTGATGAAGTAGATAGGCATATAAGATGCACCAGGATTAATGGAATCATGGAAGATGAAGGGACTGGAGAGATAGTTTTTGCTACGTAAGAACTGATCAAATGGGATGCGACTTGGTCTTTGAGGTCTGCCGATATGGTATATAACATTACAGGTCTCAGTCATTCTGTAATGTATAAAGAAGTGTCCACTTTGTAAAAGATTTAAAAATGAGGTTGTTTCGTGACATTACCACACAAAAAATACGCACTACCGCATAAGATTTTCGGACGATTTCATTATCGAAATTTACATGCTTTTCAAAAATCTCCTTTTCGGTTGTTTCCCTAAGGATAGCTCGGATCATTTTACCAGGTAAACAACTGGAGTTAGTTTGATTGCAGCCGCTGCGACTTCTTTAATTGTAATAGCTACATTTAATGTCTACTTTATAATTGAGAGAATCACATGGAAAAAGCAGGTTTAAGCTTCCCAGCGCCCAGCACCCTCACAAGAAAAGAAGCTTTTAGGTGCTCAGTGGTTTTCATAATCTAGAAAACTAACGTTGAAAAAATTGTTCACTAACATATATTCTTCTGGTTTTCCAGCATTTCATGAATCAAAAGAATTTTATAAGAAAGAAATTCGTCGGTCCAAAGACCTTAATAATCATGAAGATGTTCACTGAGAATCAAGTGAATAGACTCATTACTCCGATTTGTACGCATGACTTAAGATACTCCACAAAACCAACGTGATTCGCAACAGATCATAATAAACCTAAAGCAAGTTCACTTACTAGTGATTTAAAATGTTTTGAAAGTACGTCACCTTAACATCCTCTAATATTGGTTACATTCGTATAGTCAAACTTTCTATGATTGGTAAGGCAACACTTCAGTAACGGAGCGGCCTTCGAATCTTATCCACTGCTTTGTAAGGGATTTCCTACTTAGCGGGGGCAATTCCATCCTAGTAGCATTTAGATCATCATTGTTTCGCAAAGTTTAAAGGTCGACTTATCTTATTTTTCTTGCGTGGGTATTATATGTTGTGTTGTTATATCTTTTAGATACAATAATATGATATCGTATAATAGTATGCTCTTTATTTAGGCAGCGCTATTTTTCTTATGTATTTAACTTTTGCTTTTTGATTTTCCTGCAGACCTAACGCCGGAACTTATCTCCGGGTCGTAAAGCTTCACTGCTATCCCCTAATATTATAATTCACATCATGGTTGAAGAGAGTTCAAGGTTTTACCATTTAATTGCTGGTTTGTGAAAATTTTCTCTAGCTAACCTTCTAGGGCCGTGTTTTTCCCATCTTCGACTGTGAGAAAGGAAGACCGTGTCAATGCGATTGCCTCGAAGTTATCAGTTGGGGATTTCGATGTGATTTTACTTCAGGAGGTAGGTAGGTGTACTCGTTGAACTAGCTTTTGGCAGATTTGGCTGGAATCAGATTACAGAAAACTTCGAAACGTTTTGGACGAGAAGTATGCGTACTCTAATTACTTTTACTGGTATGTATTTGACAAAGCTGACTAATCATTTCATAGCAACCTTATAGGAACTGGTATGTGCATATTTTCAAAATGGACTATAGAATGTGTGTTCACACATCCCTTTACTGCCAACGGATATCCTCATCTTATTCATCAGGCTGATTACTATTGTGGTAAAGGTATTGTGTTAGCTCGGATCACAAGCAAAGAAGGATTTAGGATTAACTTTTATGTAACTCACGTAAGGTTACTTTCTTTTTTAAATAGCTTTGATTCATTGGATTTTATTTGACAAAAAGTTTTTCGTGGATTTTGTTAAAAAACACCCATAGTCAGATCTCTCAGAATTTGTTGAACTGGGAATATTCCTAACTAATCAAGTTACGAAGCAAGCGGTAGGATTAAACTATACGACCGAGCCAATCAGAAGCTTTCGTGAGTTTTCAAGGTCACGGTGCCAATTTCTTTTCAAAATGCTTACGTACGACGGTTTTACAGCGGATTTTAACGAAGACGTTATAATTGACCGTCTTCAAGAGAAAGGATTTTTGAGAAGTTCATATACTTGTGACTGTAGTAGTGAAATGACCATTGTACAGTGTGCAACCTGCCGAGATGATGTTATCTTTCGATGTTCTTCATGTTGGAAGAGAAAGTCAGCTCGAGCAGGAACTTTCTTCGCTCGATCGAAATTAAGGTTAAGGCAGATAATGATACTTGTTGCCGATTGGATAATAAAAGCACCAGTTACACTCGCGGCCACATTTTCCGATGTAAGTGGCGTTTCGGCAGTTCAGTGGTACGAGTATTGCCGAGAAATATGTGCTACAAAATTGACAAGCGTACACGAATCATATGGAGGAGTTGGGAGGATTGTTGAAATAGATGAAACAGTCGTAAGGAAACGCAAATTCAACCGTGGCCGCAGTATCAAAGAAGATTGGGTAAGTACCTCTTCCATAAATATACCTCACAGGTCCTTGGAATCTATGATAGATCACTAGGAAGAGGACATTTCCAAAAAGTCAGGAACCGAAAGGCACCGACAATAATACCGATTATATAACAATACGTGCTGTCGGGAACTATGGTATATACGGGAGAGCCTACAGGTGCCTAAGTAGACTGGGCTACGTGCATGAGGTTGTCGTACACAAGCGTCACTTCGTAGACCCCACAACTGGGGTCCACACTAATAACATTGAAGGTATGTGGTCGAAGCTAAAAGAATTCTTGAGACCTTATCATGGTTCCAGAGGTCGACTACTATGCAGCCACATGGATGAGTTCCTGTATCGGATGCATTATGATTTTAAAACTTATGAACCAATATCTAACCTTGATAAGCTTCTAAGTCATGTAAAAGAACAATATCCCCTCTAATTTTTGAGTATTGTATAATATATTTTTACTTTATACTGTCTTCTGATTGGCTAATATTTCTCAAGGTCATTTAAGATTCGTTCAAAGGTCGGCAGCATAGTTTAATGTTACCAAGCAAGCATATATTTCTCTTTTATCTGGAACAGTTGCTTATGTATCAAAATCTTTACTAGTAGTATCCACTTTTGACTCAGCGAAACGATTGTGAATGATCGGCAGTTTATTGGTACAATAGGTCCCGATTATCTTTTTGTATGATAATTTACAAACACATGTGCCTTCATTTTATGTCACACAGTTTCCATTGCTTTCTGATGAGGAATTGTTTATTTCTTTATTTAGTGAGTGTTCTGTGGCTATCTCACTGTATATAGAAAAGACCTACTGGATCCTCTGGTCATCTCTGTCTAAACAGATTTTGCAACACTATCAGTCCCATAAATTAAACAGTTGTTGGTTCATAGAAAAAACAGAACTTTGTAATGAGCTGTTTTTTTTTAATTTCAATTGTTAATAAGAAATTTGTTAGCGGTAGAAGTGTGCATATCTCTCCATTAGTATAAGATCGTGCATTTTGAAGTTTTTTGTTTGATTGGTAGTTAGTTTTGAAAATTTCTCTCAAAAACAACATAGTTATCTAGGTTAGTTAATATTTGGTGGATACTGCGATCATCAAAAAAGCATCAAGTGTGCATGCGCCTCTTACCTAAAACACTTCTGTCAGAGAACTTGATTGAATAAGGCTGATCAGTAGATGTTTTTTCCCGCAGTCTTTTATATGAGCCAGTAATTAATTTCAGGTACAATTAGTCATTTTTAATTTGCACACTATGTGAAGTATTATACCGTTTGGCTACTTAGGTAGAAACTGGTAGGCGTTTTAAATCATTTGATAACCATATTTTGCTTATAATTGTTGTTTGCCTAATTATAGAATATTTATGATGATTTAGGCATACTACATGAAATGTATGCTTTTGTTTTATACATCCATCCCCTGTTTACAGTAATTCTAAACAATGACAGTTTGAAAAGATTACGCTCATTAATTATAATTAGTTGAATATTTCGAAATTTGTCAACTTATTTCTGAATAAATGGGAAAACATAATTTGTCTGTTTTGTTTCATACTAAAAAATGTGAGATTCGCTTGAACCATCAAATGAGGTCAGTAGAAATAGTTGGCTAAAAACAAATTGGACCGACATAGACATAGTATGTTATTCATAAATTAAATTAATTTACACAGTTTATGTAATAGCAATTAAAATTATGTTATGAATTTGAAAATTTCACACATTAAAACAATTTCGGTGAATAGCCTGGATATTTCTTAAGGTGAAGTATATAAATATAGAGGACTTGTTAGATTTTATATGGAGCATTCCGAATATGCCATTCCAATATAATGGTAAGGCACTGGGCCTCCCATTAACATGGTACATTTAGTATATGAAATATAACATTTTAATAGTTATAGTTTCTTCAGCACTGTAAATAATGCGGGAAATATAGCAAACGCTGGTTGAAATTCTAATGATATTTAGTAGTGGCATATTCATAAAGGATTACGTGACACAAACGAAAAGCTTTGATCCCTCAAAACTGGTGATTAATAGTTAACGTGGAATATACTGTGAATGTTCATCGATCCAATTTGTTACATTGCATATTAGCAAAAATCACAAAATCAACAATATGTGAAGTATTTTATGGCCCTGAATGTTAATCTAATTGGATCGTATGAATGTCAATGAAATATACATATCGTTAATCCTCATCTATAATTATTAACTTAAATCGCGTTAGTGAATAACGGAATTAAATAAGTCAAATACGAGAATAAATTTCGAATACGTATATTTTGTACACTCATCAATCTGAACAGACATTGAGAGGGATAAAGAGAAGAGAGCGAAATGCAGTGGAGATGGCATATGAACCAACTCGATTTAATCAAGTGTTAGTCATTATCTATAGTTACACAAAAATAAGCTACAGACGTGATGAGTCGGATAAGATGTGCACACATACGCTCATATGAAAACCGTCATGGTTGATAAGTAAATAATTAACAAGTTCAAAACGTGACTCAAGAAGAATGAATAAATTGGCCTGTCCAGAAGTTAGAATAAGTTATTTGGGTTTAGCAAAGTAACCGACACTGCAAGTAGAAGAGCCAATAGTGTTAAACACATTAAAAATTTAAATATGGGAAATATAGTTTTAACAATAAGTGAATAACAAAAATTATAAATTAATACTAACTGTTTATGTTAACCTGTCAAAAGTAAAAGAACGACGTTTATAGTCGGTATGCTTACATGAATTTAGCGCTAATAATGCTTTGACTTGTTTATTTTTATACTTGTGATTTATTCCAAATAGTATCATAGAACCTTCAGTGTATTGAAATAAAGAATGTTGTGTGCAATAATAAACAATTCATTCTTAGGGTTTATCGTTATTTAACTATGTTTTTTTCATTCGCTTGGTTTTATGATGATTATGAGTTACAGTCCATCGTCAACATAAAAGCAAACACTGCTTAGGCAGTACACATATAATTGAGTTGTAGTTATCTTTATGGTCAATAAAGTCTTGAAGCCTTGGCAGTTGTATTTACAAGATGATGTTGATTTCTTTCCATCATAAAAATAATTTACTGTCCAACAGTTTTACCTAGTAGTATGGACACCGTCTACCAAAAACTAGGACAAATGATCTGGCAATTCGTCAGGAGGAGTAAAATGAATGTATTTAGCTTGAAAGTATTCCAGGGTGTTTCATGGACTTAACAAGTTTTGTAAGTTCTGATCAGTATTAGAAGAGTTGAATAGGCGAAAGACGATGTTGACACATCGGTTTGGAAAACAGTTTAAAAGCGATAGGCAGAGCCTCTGAATTCAGGGAATACAACAACAGACAGAATAAACTTGATGTAATGGCTTTTATAGCGATTTTGGTTCTCAATTACACAACCGTTGAAGCAGAATACACAATAACTGAAATGAACCACATTCAACACCTAACACACAGAGGTCATCAACGGTGGACGCGGATCATATAATCGTTATAGCTTGGCTTGGCGATGGAAGAGCAGTTACTCAATGGGGCTTATTCCTTCTCATACCCATATATTATTCCATCCCACGCCAAAATGTGTCTTTCAGAAGTGTCAGAGGTCATATTTTTGGCTGTCACGTAAGGCGAGTCAGTATAGACAATTATGTGACTTCCACATATGATAATATGGATTAGGTAGTCAAATCGCAACAAACATGCAATTTGGGGATCAGATCTATTATTCTAGTATCAAAGATTAAATGTACATAATTCTAATTCAGACCATAATTCAGCAATTCCTCTGTTTTTTAAAATGGTTGTTTTGTTAGTAGAAAAAGCCTGAGGTTTGCAGATATGGGTTATTATCTGGACATGATAGCTGTGATGAAGTAGATAGGCATATAAGATGCACCAGGATTAATGGAATCATGGAAGATGAAGGGACTGGAGAGATAGTTTTTGCTACGTAAGAACTGATCAAATGGGATGCGACTTGGTCTTTGAGGTCTGCCGATATGGTATATAACATTACAGGTCTCAGTCATTCTGTAATGTATAAAGAAGTGTCCACTTTGTAAAAGATTTAAAAATGAGGTTGTTTCGTGACATTACCACACAAAAAATACGCACTACCGCATAAGATTTTCGGACGATTTCATTATCGAAATTTACATGCTTTTCAAAAATCTCCTTTTCGGTTGTTTCCCTAAGGATAGCTCGGATCATTTTACCAGGTAAACAACTGGAGTTAGTTTGATTGCAGCCGCTGCGACTTCTTTAATTGTAATAGCTACATTTAATGTCTACTTTATAATTGAGAGAATCACATGGAAAAAGCAGGTTTAAGCTTCCCAGCGCCCAGCACCCTCACAAGAAAAGAAGCTTTTAGGTGCTCAGTGGTTTTCATAATCTAGAAAACTAACGTTGAAAAAATTGTTCACTAACATATATTCTTCTGGTTTTCCAGCATTTCATGAATCAAAAGAATTTTATAAGAAAGAAATTCGTCGGTCCAAAGACCTTAATAATCATGAAGATGTTCACTGAGAATCAAGTGAATAGACTCATTACTCCGATTTGTACGCATGACTTAAGATACTCCACAAAACCAACGTGATTCGCAACAGATCATAATAAACCTAAAGCAAGTTCACTTACTAGTGATTTAAAATGTTTTGAAAGTACGTCACCTTAACATCCTCTAATATTGGTTACATTCGTATAGTCAAACTTTCTATGATTGGTAAGGCAACACTTCAGTAACGGAGCGGCCTTCGAATCTTATCCACTGCTTTGTAAGGGATTTCCTACTTAGCGGGGGCAATTCCATCCTAGTAGCATTTAGATCATCATTGTTTCGCAAAGTTTAAAGGTCGACTCATCTTATTTTTCTTGCGTGGGTATTATATGTTGTGTTGTTATATCTTTTAGATACAATAATATGATATCGTATAATAGTATGCTCTTTATTTAGGCAGCGCTATTTTTCTTATGTATTTAACTTTTGCTTTTTGATTTTCCTGCAGACCTAACGCCGGAACTTATCTCCGGGTCGTAAAGCTTCACTGCTATCCCCTAATATTATAATTCACATCATGGTTGAAGAGAGTTCAAGGTTTTACCATTTAATTGCTGGTTTGTGAAAATTTTCTCTAGCTAACCTTCTAGGGCCGTGTTTTTCCCATCTTCGACTGTGAGAAAGGAAGACCGTGTCAATGCGATTGCCTCGAAGTTATCAGTTGGGGATTTCGATGTGATTTTACTTCAGGAGGTAGGTAGGTGTACTCGTTGAACTAGCTTTTGGCAGATTTGGCTGGAATCAGATTACAGAAAACTTCGAAACATTTTGGACGAGAAGTATGCGTACTCTAATTACTTTTACTGGTATGTATTTGACAAAGCTGACTAATCATTTCATAGCAACCTTATAGGAACTGGTATGTGCATATTTTCAAAATGGACTATAGAATGTGTGTTCACACATCCCTTTACTGCCAACGGATATCCTCATCTTATTCATCAGGCTGATTACTATTGTGGTAAAGGTATTGTGTTAGCTCGGATCACAAGCAAAGAAGGATTTAGGATTAACTTTTATGTAACTCACGTAAGGTTACTTTCTTTTTTAAATAGCTTTGATTCATTGGATTTTATTTGACAAAAAGTTTTTCGTGGATTTTGTTAAAAAACACCCATAGTCAGATCTCTCAGAATTTGTTGAACTGGGAATATTCCTAACTAATCAAGTTACGAAGCAAGCGGTAGGATTAAACTATACGACCGAGCCAATCAGAAGCTTTCGTGAGTTTTCAAGGTCACGGTGCCAATTTCTTTTCAAAATGCTTACGTACGACGGTTTTACAGCGGATTTTAACGAAGACGTTATAATTGACCGTCTTCAAGAGAAAGGATTTTTGAGAAGTTCATATACTTGTGACTGTAGTAGTGAAATGACCATTGTACAGTGTGCAACCTGCCGAGATGATGTTATCTTTCGATGTTCTTCATGTTGGAAGAGAAAGTCAGCTCGAGCAGGAACTTTCTTCGCTCGATCGAAATTAAGGTTAAGGCAGATAATGATACTTGTTGCCGATTGGATAATAAAAGCACCAGTTACACTCGCGGCCACATTTTCCGATGTAAGTGGCGTTTCGGCAGTTCAGTGGTACGAGTATTGCCGAGAAATATGTGCTACAAAATTGACAAGCGTACACGAATCATATGGAGGAGTTGGGAGGATTGTTGAAATAGATGAAACAGTCGTAAGGAAACGCAAATTCAACCGTGGCCGCAGTATCAAAGAAGATTGGGTAAGTACCTCTTCCATAAATATACCTCACAGGTCCTTGGAATCTATGATAGATCACTAGGAAGAGGACATTTCCAAAAAGTCAGGAACCGAAAGGCACCGACAATAATACCGATTATATAACAATACGTGCTGTCGGGAACTATGGTATATACGGGAGAGCCTACAGGTGCCTAAGTAGACTGGGCTACGTGCATGAGGTTGTCGTACACAAGCGTCACTTCGTAGACCCCACAACTGGGGTCCACACTAATAACATTGAAGGTATGTGGTCGAAGCTAAAAGAATTCTTGAGACCTTATCATGGTTCCAGAGGTCGACTACTATGCAGCCACATGGATGAGTTCCTGTATCGGATGCATTATGATTTTAAAACTTATGAACCAATATCTAACCTTGATAAGCTTCTAAGTCATGTAAAAGAACAATATCCCCTCTAATTTTTGAGTATTGTATAATATATTTTTACTTTATACTGTCTTCTGATTGGCTAATATTTCTCAAGGTCATTTAAGATTCGTTCAAAGGTCGGCAGCATAGTTTAATGTTACCAAGCAAGCATATATTTCTCTTTTATCTGGAACAGTTGCTTATGTATCAAAATCTTTACTAGTAGTATCCACTTTTGACTCAGCGAAACGATTGTGAATGATCGGCAGTTTATTGGTACAATAGGTCCCGATTATCTTTTTGTATGATAATTTACAAACACATGTGCCTTCATTTTATGTCACACAGTTTCCATTGCTTTCTGATAAGGAATTGTTTATTTCTTTATTTAGTGAGTGTTCTGTGGCTATCTCACTGTATATAGAAAAGACCTACTGGATCCTCTGGTCATCTCTGTCTAAACAGATTTTGCAACACTATCAGTCCCATAAATTAAACAGTTGTTGGTTCATAGAAAAAACAGAACTTTGTAATGAGCTGTTTTTTTTTAATTTCAATTGTTAATAAGAAATTTGTTAGCGGTAGAAGTGTGCATATCTCTCCATTAGTATAAGATCGTGCATTTTGAAGTTTTTTGTTTGATTGGTAGTTAGTTTTGAAAATTTCTCTCAAAAACAACATAGTTATCTAGGTTAGTTAATATTTGGTGGATACTGCGATCATCAAAAAAGCATCAAGTGTGCATGCGCCTCTTACCTAAAACACTTCTGTCAGAGAACTTGATTGAATAAGGCTGATCAGTAGATGTTTTTTCCCGCAGTCTTTTATATGAGCCAGTAATTAATTTCAGGTACAATTAGTCATTTTTAATTTGCACACTATGTGAAGTATTATACCGTTTGGCTACTTAGGTAGAAACTGGTAGGCGTTTTAAATCATTTGATAACCATATTTTGCTTATAATTGTTGTTTGCCTAATTATAGAATATTTATGATGATTTAGGCATACTACATGAAATGTATGCTTTTGTTTTATACATCCATCCCCTGTTTACAGTAATTCTAAACAATGACAGTTTGAAAAGATTACGCTCATTAATTATAATTAGTTGAATATTTCGAAATTTGTCAACTTATTTCTGAATAAATGGGAAAACATAATTTGTCTGTTTTGTTTCATACTAAAAAATGTGAGATTCGCTTGAACCATCAAATGAGGTCAGTAGAAATAGTTGGCTAAAAACAAATTGGACCGACATAGACATAGTATGTTATTCATAAATTAAATTAATTTACACAGTTTATGTAATAGCAATTAAAATTATGTTATGAATTTGAAAATTTCACACATTAAAACAATTTCGGTGAATAGCCTGGATATTTCTTAAGGTGAAGTATATAAATATAGAGGACTTGTTAGATTTTATATGGAGCATTCCGAATATGCCATTCCAATATAATGGTAAGGCACTGGGCCTCCCATTAACATGGTACATTTAGTATATGAAATATAACATTTTAATAGTTATAGTTTCTTCAGCACTGTAAATAATGCGGGAAATATAGCAAACGCTGGTTGAAATTCTAATGATATTTAGTAGTGGCATATTCATAAAGGATTACGTGACACAAACGAAAAGCTTTGATCCCTCAAAACTGGTGATTAATAGTTAACGTGGAATATACTGTGAATGTTCATCGATCCAATTTGTTACATTGCATATTAGCAAAAATCACAAAATCAACAATATGTGAAGTATTTTATGGCCCTGAATGTTAATCTAATTGGATCGTATGAATGTCAATGAAATATACATATCGTTAATCCTCATCTATAATTATTAACTTAAATCGCGTTAGTGAATAACGGAATTAAATAAGTCAAATACGAGAATAAATTTCGAATACGTATATTTTGTACACTCATCAATCTGAACAGACATTGAGAGGGATAAAGAGAAGAGAGCGAAATGCAGTGGAGATGGCATATGAACCAACTCGATTTAATCAAGTGTTAGTCATTATCTATAGTTACACAAAAATAAGCTACAGACGTGATGAGTCGGATAAGATGTGCACACATACGCTCATATGAAAACCGTCATGGTTGATAAGTAAATAATTAACAAGTTCAAAACGTGACTCAAGAAGAATGAATAAATTGGCCTGTCCAGAAGTTAGAATAAGTTATTTGGGTTTAGCAAAGTAACCGACACTGCAAGTAGAAGAGCCAATAGTGTTAAACACATTAAAAATTTAAATATGGGAAATATAGTTTTAACAATAAGTGAATAACAAAAATTATAAATTAATACTAACTGTTTATGTTAGCCTGTCAAAAGTAAAAGAACGACGTTTATAGTCGGTATGCTTACATGAATTTAGCGCTAATAATGCTTTGACTTGTTTATTTTTATACTTGTGATTTATTCCAAATAGTATCATAGAACCTTCAGTGTATTGAAATAAAGAATGTTGTGTGCAATAATAAACAATTCATTCTTAGGGTTTATCGTTATTTAACTACGTTTTTTTCATTCGCTTGGTTTTATGATGATTATGAGTTACAGTCCATCGTCAACATAAAAGCAAACACTGCTTAGACAGTACACATATAATTGAGTTGTAGTTATCTTTATGGTCAATAAAGTCTTGAAGCCTTGGCAGTTGTATTTACAAGATGATGTTGATTTCTTTCCATCATAAAAATAATTTACTGTCCAACAGTTTTACTTAGTAGTATGGACACCGTCTACCAAAAACTAGGACAAATGATCTTTTCTGAGATCTTTTTATGATATTTTTATTAAAGTATATGTTTGAATAATGATTAGGTAGTATTCATGTAACTCATAAGCCACGTACAGTTTGGTATATTCTACTTCAAACTGTTCAAACCAAAGCAGAGAAAACTTGTAAATTGGTTGAATACTGAGTGTCTCAGCCATTAAGCCATACCTTACTGTCTATTTATTTTGTTCTCTTTTATGAGAATAAATAAAACAAGTAAACACTGCCATAGCTATCTTAATATGTATAAATTTAGGTGCGAATTCAGGTTTAGTTAAACACAATACTACTTATCGAAGTCTGAATGCTCTGTAACGATGATAACTTGTGTTTTAACAAAGCCAAGTTCATATGTTTAAGTTTAGCAATGTTTATAGTTTTCGTGTTCACCTTCAAATCGGATGTCTGCAAGTGTAGTTCTCAAAAAGGTAATAAGCTTAGATACTATTTAATACAAAGTTAACAGGCTTCTCCTTTTTTGTTATTTAGTAGCTCTCCAACTGCCATTAATTTGTGATAAAAAATTATACCGTTAAACTATCGTATTCAATTTCATCTTTCTAATCCTTGCTTTGGTTAAACACATTCTAATTGATGTATCCAAAATACCATTCCCTTGGTAACTGAAATGATTACTAGATTATGTTATATATTCCTTAAAATCCATACACACTAGCAAATATACTAAGGCTCTGCAATACCTTACTTAGCGAATATACTGTGACGACCAAGTTGTAAGAGCTGACGTAGTCAATAACCTGTATTCCTAAACATGTTTCTAATTAAAAGTTATACAGACTCTAGTCTCATTAAAAAGATATTTAATTTAATTCCATTTAGTTTATGTTTGTATTTAGTTGTCATTTTTTGTTTTGCAAAGGAAAATTGTTGAATTAAAGATCTGAGAATTGCACTAAACGTATAGTATTGAATAAAACCATTAATAATAATATTTTTATAATATCCCAATGAGTAGAAAAATTGTACTTTAGACATTTCGTAACTTAAAATTAAAAACTTCTTCAAAGTAAATAAATAGCCGAAATGAAATTAACACAAGTTTGAATAGTACCAATAATTTTAATAATAATGACTATATTTTTATCCTAAATAAACTTTGATAAGTGTTAAAGTTTTCTAAACAGTTTTTATTTTTTTTTTACTCGCATAATTAAATTAATATCAATATCTAGTCAAATAATCATATGACTGATAAACGAAATAATGATAATAATAATAGTTTTCGAAAGTAATCCTTTTTAATGTGATTTATATACAATCATAAGCCTACCAACGCATTTACCAGTGTAGTTTTGTTTAATACATTAATTTGATCTTAAATCACAAATGATTAGATTTATTTAGCATTATTTTATCTTTCATGTAAAATATTGATGAATAAAGTCTGAGTTTAATAATCTTTGACGGTAACCAAAATTATAATCATTGTCGTTATAAAGGAAAAAAAGTATAAAATTTAAGGTTGGTTACACTGAAATCTCTTTACTTATTTGTTGGATTATATTTTAAGCATTCATATTCCAATTATCTAATGATTTAAAGGATGTATGTATGACGTGATAACTACTTGTCTAATGAGAATATTAAGATTTACTATTCAAATAAAATGTTTTTTGATATATTTTTATTTTCTCTATTGTTATACTACTGATATAAAGAGAGAAGCGTCCTTCAACAATTTTGATAGTTGTCGCTTTTGTATACTGATGAAAGGTTATGGTTTTTTTTCCGCTATTTCAGTTATAGTACTAAAAATGAGGTTTGTACTACAATATTTTGAATGCTGTAATTATATGATCCATTTAATGGGTTAAAACAGTTGAAAATTAGAAGGAAATTATAAACTTTGTTGTTACAATTTGTGTTATTTGTGCAAAAATTATGATGATAATCATAACTTATATCAGTGGTACCTAGATATTGAGGTTAAATGTTATACTGGTATTTATTGATTTTGGAAAAATGTGCATAAGGTACTCACCAGTGCTGGTGAGTGAATATTTTCAGTAAACCAACAACAAAATAAGAAGGAAATTCTAGTGTTCACTGAGTGAACGTACATTTGGATTTTTACTTAAAAATAATTGATAGAGAATAAGTTAAAAGTTTTATTTAAACACATTTAAAGTATTATAAGCAAAAATGGATGGTGGCTAACAGTGGAATCCAGGACGCGCGTTTCGTCTTATTCGGGACTCATCAGCTGGATTTACCTGCATCTGGGAGTTGATATTCATTTTGGGTTTTGAACCCAGTAGCTAAGTGGATAATGCGATGGCGTTTAAAGTGAACGGTACTGGGTTCGAGTCCCAGAGTGAACATCAACTCTGAGATGTAGGTACATCCAGCTGACATGTCCCAAACAGGACGAAACGCGCGTCCTGGATTCCACTGCTAACCACTATCCATCATTGTTTATGATGCTTGTGAATTAAGGCTATATCAAGGCAATACACAGTATGCGTATATACCAATAAGAGACTGATCGATTGCAGTCCTAAACATCAATTGAAAGATTCAATCAAACAATAACAAGTCACAGTTGAAGTATGTTCTCAGTAGTATTGAACTGAAACTTAAATTTATAGTCAGGAAAAGTAAATCAGTCGAGAATTCCATTAGTACGGAACTGAAAAAGCATCTCAGATACTTTTTGAGGATTAAAAACTTCATTTATTTAAATTTAAGATTCTGATCAGAGTGACAATAAGTTGTTAATAGCTAAATTTTATCAGACTAAAGTGTTAATCAACCGTAAGCCATATGGGAATTTATTGACTCTTTGATTCATATGTTCCTCACCGTTTTTAGATAAGCAGTTTTAAATGACAAATCTACTTCTAATTTCAGTAGTTGAGATCATGAGTCAATTGAAGCTAGACCACCATGGAAAACCTAGAAGCACTAGACGGCCGTTTCGTCTTATTATGGGACTCCTCAGCAGTGCTCATCCACGGTCCCGCCTCTCGAGATTCGAATCCAGGACCTATCAGTCTCACGCGCGAGCGCTTAAACTCTAGAACCACTGAGCCGGCATCCAGCGGTGTTAATGTCTAACTTCAAGCAATCCACGAAATTGAGCGACACATCCACCAATGTCTTCAATGAGTTACTATCTCACAACAGACCTTGCTAAACCCTACTAGTCATTGCTTCTCACTAGAACTCCAGGAAATACCTCTTGAAACTAGTCACTAGTGAGCATATGTTGAATAATATCAGAATAGGTTTTGTGGATATTATAGTAATTTCAATAGTTGACTCATGATCTCAACTATTGAAATTACTATAATATCCACAAAACCCCTTCTGTTATTAAATCTACTTTTATTTCAAAATTTATTACTTTCTCAGTTTTGTAAGTTTAAATATTATCTTTTTGTTTTTTTTCCATCAACAAATTTAACTGATTTACATTTATATAGTGTTTCGTCGTATTCAGTACATTCGACTAAATCATATTCTTCTTTTAAATGATACAAGTTCTTACGATAGTTTCATGAACATATGCTTTCCTACTTATTTCAGGTTTTAATTTAAATAAAAATGGAAGGAAATTTTAGAGATTGAGATGTATTGATTAGTTCTTTAGTGGGCTGAGATCTGACTCCAGGTAGATCATCTGCTGCTTGTCATCGAAATATCCATGTCGTCCATCTTCGTATATAATCATTTACTTAATTCACGTTAGTGAATAATGAAATTTAATAAGTCAAATACGAGAATGGATTTTTGAATACTTATATTTCGTACAATCGTTGATCGGAAATCTAAGCGAAACAACACGCGTCAGAGAACGCTAGTGAGCCAATTCCATTTGGCTACTCGTGAACCGATATTTATAGTCATACCAAAAATAAGTTACAGACATGTGATGTGTTGTATCCCCTGGCGAATTATGAATCATAAATCTGATGTCCATTTATGGACAAATGTAATACGCCTATTCCTATTGGATAGTTGTTAAATGAGTAACCTAAATCTGATGTCTATTTATGGACAAATACAATATGCCCATTCCCTATTGGATAGTTGTTAAATAAGTGACCTAGTCGTTTCCGTGTTCCTCTTATCACAACCTTTGTTTTGACCTTGGAACTATTATTATTGATTACTTTCCCCCTAGCTACAGCCACATTGGCCAATTACTGTACAAATGTTATTTTTCTATTTTTTGGTATAATTGGGTCTGTTTGGTTAGTATATATAATCCAGTGTGCTTGTGAATAATGATTCATATTTCTGAGGCTGTTATTTGTGTTCTGGATTCAACTGGCTGGGCTAGGCAGTTAGGAAGGACCGAATAGCAATCAAGACTGCTCGTACGTATTTTCTGTATCATTGCACGTTTCATATACAATAACGATTGTTATACGAGTCATAACATGATGAGTAAGGTCAGTAATTAGCACACATACGATCATAAAAAAACGGTCCAGATTAACAAGTGAATAAGTGACAGGGTGAAAATGTGGCTTGAGAAGAATGAATAGATTGATTTGTTCAGAGGTTGGAATAACCTATATGGGCTTGACATACTACCAGCTCCTACAGTTCTTTTATTTGAATAGTTTATCGCAAGTATCTGACTCGAAATCTTCATATCTTCGTTCTATCGAAATTGTTAAGTCATGTATAAAAGTCAATAACCACTTATCAATAATGGTAATTATTTGAACTAATGGATCTGTAAATAGGATGATATGATCAATTATGGAGTTTTTTAGAATTTGTACTCAAGCCTTTTAATTCATATCCTATTTTCTTCCAAATTATTTCATCAATAATTCCATGATAATTTCGACTTTGTTGTATACATGTATATACTAATACTCAGTTGCTCAATTTATTTTTTTCGAAATGTTATTATTTCTTTTTACATTCAAGTTAATTGCTCGTTATGAATTAGATCGTATGTTGGATAAATATAATGGACATCGAATATCTCAATTAGTCGAAGTAATAGAATTTGTTCGCATGACATCCACTGGTTCTGATGCAATTATAATTACTGGAGATTTCAATTTGGAATCGAATACTTCAGCTATTGAATTATTTAGTACTTCATTAAAATTATCTGATGCATGGCTTAATAATGTAAGTCAAAATATATATATATATATATATATATATATATATATGCTGTCTTTTTTCTTCAAAACTCGATAGGAACAATGTTTTCACATGTATCCTTACTTGATATATATGAAAATCTCCATTATCCCGCACATGGGATTCGAACCCAGGACTTTTGGTCTCGTACGCGCACACTTAACCTCTTGACCACTGAGCAGGCATCCAACGGTGTTAATGTCTAACTTCAACCAATCCGCTATGTTTGAGCTGGTAATTATAATTATCAGTTAGCAATATATTTGCTTAATATGGAAGTAAACTGAATCATGTTTCGATATGCTATACATTGTTAAGTTATTTATTGTTGTTAGAATGTTCTGCGAATCCAGTTATTTTCCCTAACGTATCATCAAAATTTTAAGACGAAAGATATTTGGTAAATTTTCTAAGCCATATGTATTTTCAAAAATTGTGAGCTATCTGAATATAATCAACATAGAGCGATGAGAAACACTACATGATATATTCACTTAGTATTGTTTGTTTGGATCTTCCCATCGATGTGTTTAGGACTGCAACTGGTCAGTCTCTAATTGGCATATGTGCATACTGTGCGTATTGCCTCGATATACCTTAATTCACAAGCATGGTAAGCAGAGATGGATAGTGGCTAGCAGTGGAATCCAGGACGCGCGTTTCGTCCTATTTGGGACTCGTCAGCAATACTCGTCAACAATACTAAGTGAATTCAAACTTCACCCCATCGCACAAGCAAGTGGCTATCAGGACTCAGTGGCCGAGTGGATAACGCGATGGCGTTTGAAGCGAGGGTACTGGGTTCGAGTCCCAGAGTGAACATCAACTCTGAGATGCAGGTACATCCAGCTGACGAGTCCCAAATAGGACGAAACGCGCGTCCTGGATTCCACTGCTAGCCACTATCCATCTCTGCTTACCATGCTTGTGAATTAAGGTATATCGAGGCAATACGCACAGTATGCACATATGCCAATTAGAGACTGACCAGTTGCAGTCCTAAACACATCGATGGGAAGATCCAAACAAACAATACTAAGTGAATTCAAACTTCACCCCATCGCACAAGCAAGTGGCTATCAGGACTCAGTGGCCGAGTGGATAACGCGATGGCGTTTGAAGCGAGTGTACTGGGTTCGAGTCCCAGAGTGAACATCAACTCTGAGATGCAGGTACATCCAGCTGACGAGTCCCAAATAGGACGAAACGCGCGTCCTGGATTCCACTGCTAGCCACTATCCATCTCTGCTTACCATGCTTGTGAATTAAGGTATATCGAGGCAATACGCACAGTATGCACATATGCCAATTAGAGACTGACCAGTTGCAGTCCTAAACACATCGATGGTAAGATCCAAACAAACAATACTAAGTGAATTCAAACTTCACCCCATCGCACAAGCAAGTGGCTATGAGGACTCAGTGGCCGAGTGGATAACGCGATGGCGTTTGAAGCGAGGGTACTGGGTTCGAGTCCCAGAGTGAACATCAACTCTGAGATGCAGGTACATCCAGCTGACGAGTCCCAAATAGGACGAAACGCGCGTCCTGGATTCCACTGCTAGCCACTATCCATCTCTGCTTACCATGCTTGTGAATTAAGGTATATCGAGGCAATACGCACAGTATGCACATATGCCAATTAGAGACTGACCAGTTGCAGTCCTAAACACATCGATGGGAAGATCCAAACAAACAATACTAAGTGAATTCAAACTTCACCCCATCGCACAAGCAAGTGGCTATGAGGACTCAGTGGCCGAGTGGATAACGCGATGGCGTTTGAAGCGAGGGTACTGGGTTCGAGTCCCAGAGTGAACATCAACTCTGAGATGCAGGTACATCCAGCTGACGAGTCCCAAATAGGACGAAACGCGCGTCCTGGATTCCACTGCTAGCCACTATCCATCTCTGCTTACCATGCTTGTGAATTAAGGTATATCGAGGCAATACGCACAGTATGCACATATGCCAATTAGAGACTGACCAGTTGCAGTCCTAAACACATCGATGGGAAGATCCAAACAAACAATACTAAGTGAATTCAAACTTCACCCCATCGCACAAGCAAGTGGCTATCAGGACTCAGTGGCCGAGTGGATAACGCGATGGCGTTTGAAGCGAGGGTACTGGGTTCGAGTCCCAGAGTGAACATCAACTCTGAGATGCAGGTACATCCAGCTGACGAGTCCCAAATAGGACGAAACGCGCGTCCTGGATTCCACTGCTAGCCACTATCCATCTCTGCTTACCATGCTTGTGAATTAAGGTATATCGAGGCAATACGCACAGTATGCACATATGCCAATTAGAGACTGACCAGTTGCAGTCCTAAACACATCGATGGGAAGATCCAAACAAACAATACTAAGTGAATTCAAACTTCACCCCATCGCACAAGCAAGTGGCTATCAGGACTCAGTGGCCGAGTGGATAACGCGATGGCGTTTGAAGCGAGGGTACTGGGTTCGAGTCCCAGAGTGAACATCAACTCTGAGATGCAGGTACATCCAGCTGACGAGTCCCAAATAGGACGAAACGCGCGTCCTGGATTCCACTGCTAGCCACTATCCATCTCTGCTTACCATGCTTGTGAATTAAGGTATATCGAGGCAATACGCACAGTATGCACATATGCCAATTAGAGACTGACCAGTTGCAGTCCTAAACACATCGATGGGAAGATCCAAACAAACAATACTAAGTGAATTCAAATTTCACCCCATCGCACAAGCAAGTGGCTATCAGGACTCAGTGGCCGAGTGGATAACGCGATGGCGTTTGAAGCGAGGGTACTGGGTTCGAGTCCCAGAGTGAACATCAACTCTGAGATGCAGGTACATCCAGCTGACGAGTCCCAAATAGGACGAAACGCGCGTCCTGGATTCCACTGCTAGCCACTATCCATCTCTGCTTACCATGCTTGTGAATTAAGGTATATCGAGGCAATACGCACAGTATGCACATATGCCAATTAGAGACTGACCAGTTGCAGTCCTAAACACATCGATGGGAAGATCCAAACAAACAATACTAAGTGAATTCAAACTTCACCCCATCGCACAAGCAAGTGGCTATCAGGACTCAGTGGCCGAGTGGATAACGCGATGGCGTTTGAAGCGAGGGTACTGGGTTCGAGTCCCAGAGTGAACATCAACTCTGAGATGCAGGTACATCCAGCTGACGAGTCCCAAATAGGACGAAACGCGCGTCCTGGATTCCACTGCTAGCCACTATCCATCTCTGCTTACCATGCTTGTGAATTAAGGTATATCGAGGCAATACGCACAGTATGCACATATGCCAATTAGAGACTGACCAGTTGCAGTCCTAAACACATCGATGGGAAGATCCAAACAAACAATACTAAGTGAATTCAAACTTCACCCCATCGCGCAAGCAAGTGGCTATGAGGACTCAGTGGCCGAGTGGATAACGCGATGGCGTTTGAAGCGAGGGTACTGGGTTCGAGTCCCAGAGTGAACATCAACTCTGAGATGCAGGTACATCCAGCTGACGAGTCCCAAATAGGACGAAACGCGCGTCCTGGATTCCACTGCTAGCCACTATCCATCTCTGCTTACCATGCTTGTGAATTAAGGTATATCGAGGCAATACGCACAGTATGCACATATGCCAATTAGAGACTGACCAGTTGCAGTCCTAAACACATCGATGGGAAGATCCAAACAAACAATACTAAGTGAATTCAAACTTCCCCCCATCGCACAAGCAAGTGGCTATCAGGACTCAGTGGCCGAGTGGATAACGCGATGGCGTTTGAAGCGAGGGTACTGGGTTCGAGTCCCAGAGTGAACATCAACTCTGAGATGCAGGTACATCCAGCTGACGAGTCCCAAATAGGACGAAACGCGCGTCCTGGATTCCACTGCTAGCCACTATCCATCTCTGCTTACCATGCTTGTGAATTAAGGTATATCGAGGCAATACGCACAGTATGCACATATGCCAATTAGAGACTGACCAGTTGCAGTCCTAAACACATCGATGGGAAGATCCAAACAAACAATACTAAGTGAATTCAAACTTCACCCCATCGCGCAAGCAAGTGGCTATCAGGACTCAGTGGCCGAGTGGATAACGCGATGGTGTTTGAAGCGAGGGTACTGGGTTCGAGTCCCAGAGTGAACATCAACTCTGAGTCTCAAGAGAAAAAACAGTGAAGATTGAAACAATTGGTTGTTAATTTGCAAACTGACTGTTCATTGTTTGGTTATCAGAATTTACTGAGATAGTCTGTAAACTTTGCCTAAATACATTCGATTGTCCCCAACCAGTGTTCTGTTCACTACAATACTACTACTACTACCACTACTATACTGTTATTATTAGTCTTTATTTATGTTTTGTTTTGATCATGTCAATTTGCTTACAAGATAAATATTAGATTGATCATTGAACATTTTCTTATTCTTGAGTCATTTTTCTATCACACCTTTTTTTCTATATGACTGAAAAGTTTTACTCAATCCTTTTCACAGCAAAAGGAAGTCTATTTACCTTCTTTATTCTTGTTACTTTTGACTTTTGACTTAAATGTCATCATTATTATTGTTTCCTGTCATTCATTGTATACCAATTATTTAAATGATGACACTTTGTTGTAAATCTGAAAATTTTGTTTTCCCATTCTGTTTACTTACAATTTGAATGATACATAACGTTATGAACAGTATTCCAGTTATTGTAAGTAAAGATGGACAGTGGCTAGCTGTGGAATCCAGGACAAGGCGCGTTTCGTCCTGTTTGAGACTCGTCAGCTGGATGTACCTGTATCTCAGAGTTGATGTTCACTCAAGTTATATATTTGTATATTAAAAGGACTAATGCTATTGAACGAAGAATATTCTTTTCGATGATAAATTCTCTTCAGATTCTACAATAACATATCCAAATTAATAATCCGAAAAAAATGACCAGGTTCAAGGTAAAGTACATCGTTTAAAGCAAGTTATATTGGTCGATGTTCTAGGAATTTACATTTTCGTGCTCGCGAACATCTCCCAGCGTGGCTAAGCAATGGTTTGGTGAAAAATGTAAACAGATTAATATTGGTCCATTTAGTACAAACTGGTCATAGTGCCAATATAAACCAATCCTTTTCTGTTCCAATGACACAATCCTTTTCAATTATTTATCAATTCAGTAATTTTTTGCCATAGCTTATCAGGCTTAAAGTCATTCAAATGGCTGAGGTAGTAGCCATCATGATGAAGAAATCAGAGCTATGTGTACAACAGAAATATCTCCAACCCCTCCTCCTCTCCTGGTCAACCTCAAGGTCACTTAATCAATAGTAATCTTAGCTATTGGATGACCTAATCTGACTATTGTATTTACGACCTTTCTTAGTCAAATATAATTATCTCTCTTATTTTTATTCACAAATCTTTGTATTATTATTATTATTATTATTATTATTATTATTATTATTATTATTATTATTGGTTAAATATCATTATTAATCTCCCCTACACATGATTCATTCACTTCGCATTGATCCCTCCTTATTACGTCTTACTAATTTTTCACACAATTTAGTCTTCCATTTGATCGAATTGTAATAGCACTACCATATCTCTTCACCGGTAGAATTAAACTATACTGCCGAACCAATCAGTAGCTTTCGCGGGTTTTCAATGTCACGGCGCTAGGTTCGGTACCTGATGCTTACGTACGATCGCTTTACAACGGATTTTAGGGAAGACGTGATAATTCAGCGTCTACAAGAGAAGTGATCATAAGATTTTGGCGCGAAATTCAATTATTCATTTGGATAAATAGAGTTTTGGCATTATAGCTGATGTCAGTTCGTGATGAAAACCCTAAGTATAATTCCTAGCCTTAACCATGAACTGTAAATCATAATTTGAATTCTTCTTACAGGTTTATAATCCTCATTTGGTCTTAGTTATTATTTGACGCTCTCATAGTCACTCTAGCGTCGCTCAAAGGTCATTCATAAATTATATTCTCACCCTTAACCCAAAACCCTAACTCTAACCCTAAATCGTAAACCATTCCAATATACTAACATTATTGAAGCTATGTGGTCGAGGCTAAAGGGATTTTTGAGACCTTATCATGGTTTCAGAGGTCGACTACTATGAAGGCATATGGATGTGCTCCTGTACCGTATGCACCATGATTTTAGAACTTCTGAACCTATATCTGACCTTCAGAAGTTTTTGACTCATGTAAAAGAAGTGTTCCCACTTTAATCCTTTGGTTTTGTATAATAAATTTTTACTGTACACTAACTGTCTTCTGATTGGCTAATATTTCTCAAGGTCATTTAAGATTCGTTCAAAGGTCGGCAGTATAGTTTAATCCCACGCTCTTCACCTTATCTGATCCATATTTATATTCTGATCACAGATCTTAAATTTTCACTTAACATGTATACAGATTCAAGTTAACATTTTATATGAGTCATACAAACATTAACAATTTTGAATTCACTTAGTATTGTTTGCTTGAATCTTCCCATTGAGGCTTAGGACTACAACTGGTCAGTCTCTTATTGGCATACGTGCATACTATGCGTATTGCCTCGATATAGCCTGACGAGTCCCAAATAGGACGAAATATGCGTCCTGGATTCCACTGCTAGCTACGACCAATCTTTGCTTATAATTACCAATTTTATTCTATTTGGTTTGACAATCCTAAATTTACATGCTTTAAACGATGTAATTTGTCTTTAACCTGGCCATTTTTTCGGATTATTAATTTTGTTATACGAATTGTAGAACCTGAAGAGAGAATTTATCATCGAAAAGAATATTCTTCGTTCAAATATTAGTCTTTCAATATGATGGGGATCTTGAAACGAAATTTGTATATATTCAATATTTAGTGTTAAGAGTTAGAGTTAATCGATAAGAAGTATTTCTTGATCAAAGTTTTATGCTACATAACTTTGTTAGTTAAGTGTATCTGAAACTTTAAAGTGTCTAATATTCTATATAATTAAAATCATTAGTCAATTGAAGCTAGACTACCATTGGAAAACCTGGAAGCATTAGATGGCCGTTTGTAGGACTCCTCAGTAGTGCACATCCACAATCCCACCTCGTGAGATTCGAACTCAGGATCTATCAGTCTCGCACGTTAGCGCTTGACCATTAGACCACTGAGCCTGCTGGAATCCAATGATGTTAATGTCTAACTCCAACCAATCCACGAAATATTCATTGTAAATTTGAAGCCATATCATCTACTCTTACATTTAGTTTACTAATTTCATAATTATAGAAATGTTTTATTAATGAATGTAACCAAACGTTGAAACTTTTATCCAGGGCTTCAAACTATTTGCTTCTAACCACTTTAAATCAAAATGAAGTGAACCCTAATGGCAATTCAATAGAACAAATAAGGTATAAAAATTTCAACTTGATTGAAATAATTTAATCAATACTAAGAACTAAACAAGCATGACATTGGTTATTGTAAAAATTCAATAGAATTGGCAAGAAATGTTCCAATGATTTGACATTGTTAGCCAATAAGTCAATCGCAACGTGGAACCAGATACATAAATATATCGGTTCAAGTTACCATACCCCATTAACACAGAGATAAAATGGTTAAAGAAATGGTAGAACAGTAGAGATAGTAACAATATTAGCGGTAATAGGAAAAATTAGACATGAAAGATTTGGAGTGAGATAAACAATAAATGGACTTGCGTCATTTCATCCAAAGTCTCTAATCACTGGTTACGATAATGACGTGAACCCCAACCAGGTAGTCTACTCTTGTTAATATGGGTGAGTCCAATTGTCACTGAGTTCATGAACTGATGCCATGTTTTGGTTTGGCTACTCCTGGTGGTGGGCGGTGGTTGAGAGTACGTAACACATATCCCAACCACCTCAGCTGATTAAGATTTACTACCTCGCCATCTTCACCTAATACCATATTTTAAATCCAGGATTTTCTTACTCGGTGGTCACATAACACACGAGCAACACCTAGAAGATTCCTACAGTCGAATACAAGTAACCCACGAGTATTCCTTATTCTTAATGGCCATGTTTCACACATATAAATTAAAACAGCAAGAGCTACTATGCAGTATACTCGTCATTTAGTCGGGGGACGAGTACCTAACCTACATTCTAAGTGACACAAGTTGGCCAAGATTTTGTTAAGCACTGGATCATTGGATGACTTTCTAGTATTTTCGAACTAGTCAATAGGTCAATTGACTAACCGATTTTCTATTAAGTCTACAATATCTCTGAACTGTTTGACTGATACCTTATATATCATTAAAAATGTTAACTTAACCAGTATAATAATGAACAAAGTAACATTTAGCTCATTCGTTCGAATCTGACATATTAACTTCATTTTTACTTTAATTCATCATTTTCTTCAATAACAAAAAAAAAGAGATATGACAATTAGAAATTATGATGTACTCTCAATTCAATTCCTACAGCTGAATCCATAATGCCAAACTTATTTTAAGGAAAGAAAAGTGATGTACTTGGTCAATCAGATATTGATAAACTCTCACCAATGGTTAAGATTTGTTTTTAACTTTTTTTGAGGAAACGGAAATGTACTACTGACTAAAAATCTGATTTAATTTTTCATGGAAGTAAACAGATATATGTATTTATTAATGAGTTGTGAATGTGGGCTTCCTACTCATTCTTATTTTTCTCATTCAAGTAGGTTGATGTAAGCAAACACAATA
This sequence comes from Schistosoma rodhaini, assembly GCA_944470415.2. NCBI lineage: Eukaryota > Metazoa > Platyhelminthes > Trematoda > Strigeidida > Schistosomatidae > Schistosoma > Schistosoma rodhaini. The sequence goes on from OX104044.1 coordinate 4,874,967, forward strand.
GAAAACGTATATATATATATATATATATATATATATATATATATATATATATATATATATATATATATATATATATATATATATATATATATATATATATATATATATATATATATATATATATATATAGAGGTAGTAAATTCTAACGACGTCAGAACATAATATCATCTAAATAATCTAATTATCATTCAAAAAATATATTAATAATCAAATCTTTGATCAATGGGGTTCAATCAGGTCTGTTGTGAGATAGTAACTCAATGAAGGCAATGATGGACGGTGGCGCGATTTCATGGATTGGTTAGAGTTAGATATTAACATCGATGAATGTCGGCTCAGTGGTCTACAATTTAGGCATTCGCTCACGAAACTGATAAGTCCGTGGCTAGAATCCCGTTAGGTGGGATCGTGGATGCGCACTACTGAGCAGTCTCAGAATAGGATGAAACGGCCGTCTAGTGCTTCCAGGTTTTCCATGATGGTCTAACTTCAATGGACTGATGAATTCAATTATTAAATAATTTAATTATAAATTCATTCAGTATTGTTTGTTTGAATCTTCCCATCGATTTGTTAGGACTGCAACTGGTCATTCTCTAATTGGCATATGTGCATACTATGCGTATTGCCTCCATTTAGCCTTAATTCACAAGCATGGTAAGCAGAGATGGATAGTGGCTAGCAGTGGAATCCAGGACGCGCGTTTCGTCCTATTTGGGACTCGTCAGCTGGATGTACCTGCATCTCAGAGTTGATGTTCACTCTGGGACTCGAACCCAGTACCCTCGCTTCAAACGCCATCGCGTTATCCATTTGGCTACTGAGTACTGAAATAAGGCTATATCGAGGCAATACGCACAGTATGCATATAAGCCAATCAGAGAATGACCAGTTGCAGTCCTAACAAATCGATGGGAAGATTCAAATAAACAGTACTGAATGAATTTAAACTTCACCCCATCGCACAACCAAGTGGCTATAAGGACTCAGTGGCCGAGTGGATAACACGATGGCGTTTGAAGTCAACGGTACTGGGTTCGAGCCACAGAGTGAACATCAACTCTGAGATGCAGGTACATCCTACTGACGAGTCCCAAATAGGACGAAACGCGCATCAAACTGGATTCCACTGCTAGTCATTATCCATCTCTGCTTACCATAATTTAATTATAATTCAAAAAATATTATTTATGAAATCTGTGATCTATGGAGTTCAACCAGGTCTGTTGTAAGATAGTAACTCATTGAAGACAATGGTGGACGGTGACTCCATTTCGTGGATTGGTTAGAGTTAGACATGAACATCGTTGGATACTAGCTATCTCAGTGGTCTAGAGGTTAAGCGTTCGTGCGCTGGACTGATAAGTCCTTAATTCAAATCCCGTGAGCCGGAATCGTGGATGTGCACTCCTAGGGCGTCTCATATTAGGACAAAACGGCCATATAGTGCTTCCAGGTTTTCCATGGTGGTCTAGCTCTCATCGACTGATGAATTCAACTATTAAATAATTTAATTATCATTCAAAAACAAAATGTTATCAATCAATGGAGAGCAAAAAACCCGATTGAAATCAATACAAAGTTACGCTTCACTATTTTTTCTAATTAATTTAATTAACACATTAAAAAAAAATTAACCTTCAACATGAACTTTTATCATTCCATTTTGATGATAACTTGAATTCAAAAAGGAGGGAAAAAAGAGAAAAAAGAAGAGAAAAGAAAAAAGAGAAAAGAAAAGAAAGAATCAATCTCCATTATCACAATCTATTCTGTTTCCATTATGAATCGAAATAGACTATTTTTTTATAATTTAGATCATAGTTACACACAAATCATTCAATAGTCAATTGTTAAATGACTAAGTCTAAGAGAAACTTTTTTTAAATTTTTTTTCTTTATCACATTTTCTTTTCTTTTTTTTAAAAAAAACAATCATCTTTTGTATTCAGCTTCTTTTTTTTCAGGTTGGAAGGGGGGGAAGTATTTGTTTTGTTTAAATGAATAAACTAAATTATGTTGAATAGAGATGGAAAAAGAAACAAAAAAAAGAAGAGAAAAACACGTAGAAGTAAGAAAAATAGTTATTTATCACGTATATAAATGTATGATAACTGAACCTAATTTGCATTCACTTAGTATTAGTTGTTTGAATCTTCCTATTGATGTTTTGGGACTGCAACTTACTTACTTACATCTGTTACTCCCAATGGAGCATAGGCCACCGACCAGCAATCTCCAAACCCACTCTGTTCTGGGCCTTCTTTTCTAGTTTAATCCAACTTTTGTTCATTCTTCTCATGTCTGTTTCCATTTCTCGGTGTAATATGTTCTTTGGTCTTCCACTTCTCCTTTAACCTTCAAGATTCCACGTGAAGGTTTGCCTTGTGATGCAGTTGGATGATTTCTTTAAAGTGTGTCCAATTCACTTCCAGCACTTTTTCTTGATTTATTTCTCCAGTTGATGGAATCTGGTTTGTTCTCTCCCACAGTAACTTGTTGCTGATAGTTTCTGGCCAACGAATCCGAATTATCTTGCGTATACAACTGTTAATAAACACTTGTATCTTCTGGATGATGGCTTTCGTAGTTCTCCACGTCGCCACCCCATACAGTAGAACTGTCTTGACATTTGTATTGAAAATTCTCATGTTGGTGCTAGTTGACAATTGTTTTTAGTTCCAGATGTTCTTCTCCGATCCTCGCCCTCACATCTGCATCTGATCTACCTTGTTCATCAATGATCCAACTGGTTAGTCTTTTATTGGCCATATCTGCATCCTGTGTGGATTGCCTCAATATTGCCTTAATTCACAAGCCTTATAAGCAAAGATGAACCTAATTCGATTGTATATTTTATACATAAAATAGTTAAACTCATTTGGTATTGTTTGCTTGTATCTTCTCATTATTATATAGGATTGCAATTGATCAGTCTATTATTGCCTCGATATTGTCTTGAGTCATAAACATTATAAGCTTGAATGGATAGTGACTACTAATGGAATCCAGTGTGACGCATATTTCGTCCTATTTCGTACTTGTCAACTGGATGTACTTGCATCTTAGAGTTGATGTTCACTTCAGGACTCAAATCCAGTACCATTCGCTTCAAATTCCATCATATTATCCACTTAACTAAGTGGATAAAATAGTTAAACTATTCAATGTCCAAATTTTAGTTTATACAATATTTATTATGCAACAAATTATTGTTAGTTATGTCCATAACTAACCAATCAAATCGTTGCTTAAGCTCCCACCACGTCAATCTGATCTGATATGTCTGTAAACTATCCCTGTTGCATGTGACTTACCAATTGAAAGACATTATTATCCTGTTATATTAGTGTGACTCATGAATTTTATTCATTTTATTAAGACACGCAATACTGGTCGGTATGTTTGTGCGTTTCACTTAGTGACTGTAATTCTTTAATTATTGTACTAATCTGATTGTTTTTATGTTTAGAAACAGATAAAGTTTAAAGCCAAGTTGTCCTTGTTCTGACTATAGCTTTCACATAGACTCTGGGATCGCCAGTATCGCGTTTACAGTTTTAATAGTATATCTGTAGGACAAAATAAATCCTACATTATTTATCTTTTAAAGTAAATAATGATACGATTATCATTTTTCTTCTAAAAACAAACAAACAGATTCTTTGTATACCTTTAATAGTATTGACAAACATACAATTTTTCACATATACATATTCATATAGAATAATCAAACTATATTCTACTAACTAAACCAATCAAAATTATGTAAAAGAATCTTAGAGTTTTGAATTTCATTGAAAAAGAAGTAATAGAGAGTAAAATTATAGATTGAAGTTAGACATTAGCACCGTTGGATGCCGGCAGCCTAAGTAGTCTAGAGGTTAGGCGCTCTCGCGAGAGACTGATAGGTCCTGGGTCCGAATCTCGCGAGGTGGAATCGTGGATGCGCACTGCTGGGGAGTCCTACGATAGGACAAAACGGCCTCAAACCAATGCTTCCAGGTTTTCCATGGTGGTCTAGCTTCAATCGACTCATGATTTCAACTATAAAATCATTAAAGTCTCCACAAAACCTCCTTCTTGTTATGTAGTAGCGAAAACATAAGTACGGGTAACTTGCAGGACCTACTATTGGACTATCATTCTTATTGTATAACTATTCAGTAACTGGATTATCTATGTCTATATTCATCTTATTACTAGCTTCATTTTGACCTATTGATTATTATTATATGATTTATTGTTCCTAAATTATACTCAGTTTATTGATTATTGTCTCCCACGCTTACAGCCACATTTGGCTTGGTTTTGTACAAATATTATTTTCTATTTTATGGTATGATGTGGCCAGTCTGTCTGATATATAAACAAAGTATGCTTGAAATAAACGATTCGTATTGCCGAAGCTGCTATTGGTGTTTTAGACTCAAGTGGACGGGTTAGGCGGATAAGGACCAATAAGGACGCTAGATTACTCATACTAATCGAACGTCATTGTCACAGTGTGAAGGTCGTAGAAGGCGTATTCTATTGGTGGATAATTTACGCGAATTACGTCCTTGTTAAATTCATAAGGTCATAACGAATCAGCGACGACCTTGATCAAGTCATAACAATTGGCTACAGCCTAGGTCAAAAACATAACACTTAATGAGTTAAATGTTAGCTTACAATTAGGACAATAAAAATATATCATAGATCAAACTATTTGATTCAGTTATATACTGGAACAATTAAAATATTCTCTCGTTTCCATGTTATATTACTATAATGCAATAATAGAACTGGGAACCGAGATTCTAAAATTACTAGAATGGATACTCTGTCAATACTCAATACACAAATTGGATCACGTCATATCAGATATATGATTCATGAGCAGTAATAAAGAAATAGTGCATACAGTAAACAAAACGGTGAGACTATAATTTATGGATGATCTTTGAGTAACGCTAAAGTTACTTTGAGAATGTCCACCTGCTTACTAAGGCTAAATGAGGGTTATAAAGCAGTGTGAAGAGTTACAATGATGATTCACGAACTGATATCAGCTAAAATGTCAAAGCGCTATTTAACCAAATAAATGCATGAATTCCGCGCCAAAAATCTAATACCTGTTGTCTTTTATCTGATTGGGCCGTCCATAAATTATAGCCTCGCCAATTATGTATTTGTAGTCAGTACTTTGAGCGCCTATTTGCCCAAACTCAATGACCAATCACATTTAAGTTCACTAAACCCACATCACGAGGACAGTAATAATATACATTGTAGTCCAGTGGAAATTGTCTAGAAAGTTCCACGTTTTTCACTTATTAGTCGTTACCTGTATTTTAATTGTGTATTGGCTTAAATTATTACGAAGCTAAATAATAAATTAAGTATAATTGTAACTACTTATCTGGTTTACTGGTGTTACAGTCAAAGATTTAGAAATCCGAGGATTTGTATGATCAGACACTTAATCATGAGGCAAATACAGTGATAGTGTTAGTAGTTTAAGTTTTGTCTTGTTGTTATTAATATTATCTTTATTCAATATTATATTTTTGGTACAATATAGAATTCTCGGCACAAAGTATTTCAGCAAGCTTCCGTTTCTTATTTCCCAATCTATCCTTGCGATAAATAATGAGTGGTCGTCAGTTAGATGTTAGCAGTTTAGGAATCAACATCTGAATAATCTACAATCTTTTCGATGTATATTGCCAGTAACCACAATGACTCTGATTGTGCTTTTTCCTACCTTATACTATGAAGGATCATGAACTTTTCACAAATGCACCTGAATAGATTGTACAATTAATTGACATAATGATGTTTAAAACAAACAAAAGACAGATATCTTGTTGAAATATCTAGATGTAAGGAACAGGTAACTCAGATATTCAAGCAGACCTCCAAAATCATAACAGCATTATCATAATTTGACATTACTTAGTAATACGAATCTTTGATTTCAGACTTAAGATTATTAAATGTCACAACATTAGTGATAGCTTTGGAAGATCAATTCAGAATTTCTGGAAATTTCAACACTTCACAACATTAAATTCACTTAGGATTTTTCGTTTGAATCTTCCCATTGATGTTTTTAGGACTGTAACTGGTCAGTCTCTTATCGGCAATATGTGCATACTGTGCGTATTGCCTCGATATAGCCTAAATTCACAAACATTGTAAGCAAAGATGGATAGTGACTAGCAGTGGAATCCAGGACAAGGCGCGTTTCGTCCTATTTGAGACTCGTCAGCTGGATGTACCTGCATCTCAGAGTTGATGTTCACTCTATGACTCGAACCCAGTATCTTTCGCTTCAAACGCCATCGCTTTATCCACTTCGCTACTGAGTGAACATCCCAGAGTGAACATCAACTCTGAGATGCAGGTACATCCAGCTGACGAGTCCCAAATAGGACGAAACACGCGTCCTGGATTCCACTGCTAGCCATTTTCCATCTTTGCTTCACAACATTGTTTGATCCCGACAAAATACTGTCTTCTTCTCTGCTTTCTTACTCAGTTATTATTTAATGATGTTTATGTATTGAAATATTTATTCTAAAATAATAATCCTAACTCATTCTGTTGCATTAAATATAGCTATAATAAGATCATGTTATAGTGAAACGAATTTATTTATCTGTTAATTGTTCCTACACCTTTTTATTTCATTGTTCTTTTTATGGTTGGTATGGTTTTAGAGAGATTATTCTTTAGTGTATGTTGTTGCTGACCTCATGCCCAATTCTCCTTTTTTATCCAGGCTCGGGACTTTGAGTAACTCCAGAAAGGCTACAGATGGATCTATAGACAATTGTTTACACAAGATACTGAATGTCCGTTGACCAGATATCATCAACAACAGCCTACTGTGAGAGTGAACAAACCAAATTCCAGTTAAGGAAATGAGAAGAAGACTCTAGAGGTGAATAGGACATACATTATAAAAATCATCAAACTGTATCACGAGGCAAGCGCTAACTTCAAATCCTGAAAGGAAACAGAAAAGAGGAAGACCAAGGAAGATACAATTTAGAGTTAGCAATGTAACACAATCAAAAATGTGTTGATTACATAATGTAAAATGAATAAATTCCATTGATCAGACATATATCATAATAATATTATTATTTATACTAGTATTTCATTATATTTACTGTCAATAATGATAACAAACTAACAAAGGAATGAACAAAATTCACTTAGTATTGTTTGTTTAAATCTTCCCATTGATGTTAAGGACTGCAACTGGTCAGTCTCTTATTGGCAATATGTGCATACTGTGCGTATTGCCTCGATATTGCCTTATTTCACAAGCATGGTAAGCAGAGATGGATAGTGGATAGCAGTAGCTGAGTGGATAACTCGATGGCGTTTGAAACGGAAGGTGTTGAGTTCGAATCTCAGAGTGAATATCAACTCTGAGATGCAGGCACATCCAACTGACGAGTCCTGAATAGGACGAAACGCGCATCAAACTGGATTCCCCTGCTAGCCACTATCCATCTTTGCTTAAAAGGAATGAATTGGTTGTTGTTGTTGTTTTTTTAATTACTATACAGTTTATTCCTTTTTATTATTATGATTCTTTCAAACACAGTTGAATTTAATAAGATTAACAGAGTAAACAATAAACAAACAGACAAATGAATTCCTTATTCTAATAGCACAACTTCATATTAGTTAACTATAAACAGATTAGATTTATAATTAATTTATCATTGAATAATAACCAATTTCATGTTTGTCTGATAGTTTTTTTAGTTCTGAAAGAATTCTATCGATCAATAAGTTCCAGTCTAGTGGTTCATTATCATTTGTACCATATTTACTGTTAGGTGGTAAGAAATAGTCAGGAAGAAACTTTAGACGTAAGTTCCTTGCTAGTTGGAACTTGTGATTACCACGACGCTCTGTGCTGACTAATATTGGCGATGGTTGGAGGAAAGTTAGGGGCGGCCAAACCAAAATGTGGCATCAGTCCATACAGTCACTAACTTCTAGTCTGAGCCATGTTAGTAGATGCAAACTACTTGGTTTGGGTCAGTGTGACTATCGTAACCAATGGTTGGAGACTCTAGGTGACATCAATGATGTAGGTGTATACACTTCTTTATATTAACCTTGAGATTAAAATTGCTTCATATCTGCCTTACTTCCTATACTATATCTTTATATACAACCTTTCTTTATATACTACCACCACTAAATTAATTACTTCTATGAATCCGGTGTTCATGTTGTTGTGCTAACGAGGTATGGCAACTTGAACTGATGCATATATGTGCCTGGTCCTACGTTGTAGCTAACTGAGTTGGAACTTGTTAGCAAGAACCTGAAGTACAGGCTAATCAACTTCTATCGAAATAATACACTAACGAAGACCAATTATTTCGCTCAAGTAAATTTAGTAACTAAAATCGTTTAACTTTCATTATCAATCATTTACAATGATTATTAAAGGATTGCTATTGTCATCATTGCATAGTAATAATAATAATTATAATATATATAATGAGAGAATATATGGTGATATGGTAATCTAATACTCACAATAATTTACAGTTTCACTTACATCATAAAAGAAAGAATCATTTTTCAACTAAATATTAATCCAACTAATCTTCTTATTTTCATCGATGTGTTAATCTACCTGCCTATCTGGATATCTATCTGCTTACATGCCTCGCACTTAACGTTCATCGCTCCCTCTCACCCTAGTTTCTTTCATTGTGGAATGTATGAGAATTGTTTCAAAACTGATTAATTATTTGGTATTGATTAGTGAAACACTTTTCTAGTCCTCTATAGTGTTGATACGACTTTATCAGTCAATTTTAAAGGGTTTGCCTAAATATCATCTCTACGTGGGTAGATGACAAATTACTAATTATATTTTTAACTACTCATTTATTTCAGTAGTATCTATACAGAATATTATTTTTGTTTTTTATATATGACGACTATAGAAAATTTACAGGAAACCCTAGAGCTAAGTTTTGTAGTAATGGGAACCATTTAGTAAGGTATATATATAGTCTTGAATATATTGACGCCTCCTGAAATATTCCCTTCCGAACAATTCATTATCATTGTTACAGATATTATCACTGATGTATTTAAGCAATGACTAAGCTCCAGGTAAACAGAAATACTCACAAGAATCAGACACTAAGTAATAAATAATTTGTCATCTTTTCCTTAGTACTAACTGGAAATTTATTTATTACGATGGAATGTGTTTAATAATCTATATGACTTGACAGTGTAGCAAACTGGATTTGATGTTTGTAAGAGATTGACAAGAAGTCCCAAATTTAAGTTTCATGATAATCAACGTGCATCAACCTAATAACTTCTACCCGAAGTTTGTGCTAATGATGTCGTTCAGAAGGACGACGAAAGCTCCACGACCAAACCATCTAGCTCAGAGAACAAAACTCCATCGAAATCACCCATTTGAGCTACAAATCTTCTCCACCATCTCAAAATCATACAAGCGTAGTACGCCTCTCGCTGTTTGAAAATGGGAGAATTTCGCCAAAAGACAAGCTTCCACTCGAGAACAACTATATTTTCTTCACGAGATTCTTCACCAGCATGTTCTACCAACAAGTTTAAGATACAGACTTCCAATCAACTGCCCATTAGGATGGAGAATAGCTGAGCAAAGTGTAAGAAAAATGGTACACCTAATGATTTTCCATTTTCATTTATTACAGTGTTGAAGTTTGAAGTACCAGAATATAAATACTGTTTATCTTGTCATCACCATTTAATAAAACAACAGAAATTTGTTAAGCTTTTGAAAGTTTCTAATTTACAACTAGACAGCAAAAAAATGCCATCAAAAACACTAAAATTGAGACGATAACTAAATTCATTTAGTATTGTTTGTTTGAATCTTCCCATTGGTGTTTAGGACTGTAATTGATCAGTCTCTTATTGGCTTTGTGTGCATCTCCTGAGGATTGACTTGATATTGCCTTCATTCACACGCATTATATACTTGGATGGATAGTGACTAGTAGTGAAATCCAGTTTGACGCGCATTTCGTCCTATTTGGAACACGTCAACCGGATGTACTGCATCCTAGAGTTGATGTTCACTTCAGGACTCAAATCCAGTACCATTCGCTTCAAATGCCATCGAATTATTCACTTAGCTACTGATTCAGTATGACCACTAGTTTTTATCGAATAGGACGAAATAGCAGCTTTACTAATTACCATATGCTTTATTACAATAAGGAATCCTCAGAACCATTTGTTCAACATTGAGATAAATTTCTCTTTTCTATATACATGTTTTGCAATAGTCAATATCTTCTACTCATCTTGATTGGTGAGAGTTCACTATCAGTTCAGGTGGTACCATTACTGTTTTCACTTATCAGATATAAAAATGCAAGAATCCTAGTATATTCGTCATTTGTTTTTTTCTCTAAGAGTAGATAATAGGAATGAAATGTGTTATGTGTGCTCCGTACAGTAGGACTATCTTGACGTTTGTATTGAAGATTCTGACTTTGAAATTAGTTGACAGTTGTTTTGAGTTCCATATGTTCTTCAATTGTAGAAATCCAGCCCTTGCTTTGCCAATCCTCGCCTTTAAATCTGCATCCGATCCTCTTTGTTTATCATCGATGCTTCCCAGGTACGTGAATGTTTTCACCTCTTCCAGAATTTCGCCATCAAGTGTGATTGGGTTGATGTTCTCCGTGTTGTATTTGAGAATCTTGCTTTTTCCTTTGTGTATGTTGAGGCCTATCGATGCAGTATGAATAAAGTATGAATAAAAAATGAACACAATAAAATGTCAGAGGTAATTGAAAGAAATTAGTTTATAAGTTATTGATTCTACAATCGATTGAAACCTGACTATTTGGCATAGTTTTGGGGCATCGATATCAATACTCTATCAAGAACAGTATTACGGTTTAGTATCTCCAATATTTAGCATCATGATAAGTTGTATGCCTTTCATAATACCATATGAATACACATAGAATTCATAGTCATTCAGTTTAAGGAAACCTTCGGATCATAGAAACGTGAGTTCCAATCATCAACGACATCGACGAAGAAAAACAAAGTAAATTCAGTAACGACAAGATATGGTCGAAGAGTAAGATGACCTCAACGATACATAGCTACGATTTTGAATTCATAATTTCTAACGTATCTTCAGATGTAAATTTCTTTCCTTTTCGTTTTGAATGTGCACATCGAAAACTTAACGTATTCTTTTGATGTGTTATCTTATCTGGCCTCATGGACGTATATGAACCCAAGCTTAAACATTATTTGTAATAACTTACACGATAGTTCTATCACACATCTTAATTTCATGCATTTCGACATTTACCGTCCTGTTAAATTTAACATTTTTTTATTCGCAAACACAGACACTGTTTAGTATCTATATTCGCTGGGGGGAGCTATAATAGCAGCTCACATACAATTGAGTCTGTTCACATCTAATTTGGTCAAGCCCTTTTGTTAACCTATTTAACGGACAGAGTCACTCATACAATAACAACCTATCTATACTACTGTACCTTTATTATGTACGTTTGAGCATTGGTTACTGCCTACTCATGTATTCATTCTGTTAGCCTTACTATTAATCACTTAATTGATTCGATTATTCATTTCCATATGTATATATATGTACATCTTAATCCTGTTCACTGACTCGCTGACCTAAACTCGTTTATTGACTCGATCACTCGCTTGCATTACGGCACTACTTTTTCATGCTTGCTTAACTTGCCTGTAATTTCGGATATCTGCGTGGTTCAATAATAAACGCAATCAACACTTTGTATTCGCTTTCTGATTTATACACCGTTGGGGCGTTATTGAGTAATGGTTATCAGGACGAACAATATACGAAGTTTAAGGATAATATTGAATATCGACCACTACACCACCATTGAAAACCTGAACGCTATAGACGGCCGTTTCGTTCTATTATGGGAATCCTCAGCAGCCGAAGAAATTAAATGGTTCCAGGATATATCCCGACAATACAAAAGACGTTATTTACTGAAGTTGAGGTGAACTTCACTTTGAACATCAATATTTTATGTCAGCCTTTGTTCATTCAGACAAGGCATCCTATTAGAGCTAGTGTCGTAACAGGAGAGGTATGGAACTTTGGAATTCTCGACTGAGTATCGTAGATTTCTTATTACAGATTGATAGTAGACCAACTTTGGCTACAATTAGCCCCAAAATATAAATGATAAAAGATTTAACGGTTCAAAATTGTTTGTATCTTGAGCCAAACCTATTGGTTTTACTTAATCAATGATAGTACTCCTAACCGTTTGACTATCAATTGTATTCAAAAATTGGTATATTTTACAGTGTTTCTGACTTCAGAATTGCCAGTAATCTCACCAGGTGAAGATTAACATTAAAATTCCCACTTAAGTGTAATGATATATGGTCGATTGTTTTGGCCAATAAAGAAAAGCAAAAAAAGATGTGAATAATTGAGATCATGAATCAATTGAAGCTAGACCTGTTGTATCCCCTGGCGAATTATGAATCATAAATCTGATGTCCATTTATGGACAAATGTAATACGCCTATTCCTATTGGATAGTTGTTAAATGAGTAACCTAAATCTGATGTCTATTTATGGACAAATACAATATGCCCATTCCCTATTGGATAGTTGTTAAATAAGTGACCTAATCGTTCCGTGTTCCTCTTATCATAACCTTTATTTTGACCTTGGAACTATTATTATTGATTACTTTCCCCCTAGCTACAGCCACATTGGCCAATTACTGTACAAATGTTATTTTTCTATTTTTTGGTATAATTGGGTCTGTTTGGTTAGTATATATAACCCAGTGTGCTTGTGAATAATGATTCATATTTCCGAGGCTGTTATTTGTGTTCTGGACTCAACTGGCTGGGCTAGGCAGTTAGGAGGGACCGAATAGCAATCAAGACTGCTCGTACGTATTTTCTGTATCATTGCACGTTTCATATACATTAACGAGTTGTTATATGAGACATAACAATTGGCGACGGGGATTCTGAAAAAAAAATACAGCAGCCGCTGACGTCATTTTGGAATTAAATAATCCATAATAATTGCCGGTGTTTTTTTTGGATTATTATTATTATTTGCATTAAAAAAAATGGCTTTAACTTGCGACCAATTTCAGTTGCTAATCCAGCGACAAGAGCAGCGCTTCAGAAAGAGTCAATTGGATTTCATTGACAAATTACACGCGAAGCTGCTGAATCACCCATGCTTTGGGGGTGAAACGGAAGTTGACGCAATAATTTCAAAATTGCGTACAGAGCTGGAAAACGATTACAGAACTAATGAATATGCCGGCGAAAGCCTCAATGAATCCATACAAAGCAATATTTTAAGCGCAGCAGTTATACATGATCAGCCCAGTAACCCAGTACTACCTGTTTCAGAGACATGCCCTGTACACGGTCCAAGTCTTATTAATCCCGAAAACGGACGTGCAAACAATGAATTATCCTATTCACAGAAAGTAAATGTCTTGCAAAATGCTCATGAAATTGCTGCAGTACCCGCCCACGAAGAAACGGGAAACAAATCGAGCAGTATATGGAATACAGTGGCACCAAATGAAATTAATCATGATACGGAAAATGTTTCTAATGAATCTAATGATCAAAATTCTGTAATTGTTCTACCAGATTTAGATTATTTTGATGATTCATATGTTTCTGTTGAATTCTCTTATAAAAATGAGAGAAAAATGTCAGATGTATTTAATGATAATGAAGAATCCAATACAACTCTCATAGATACTGATTATCCTAATGATTCATTATCTACTAATGAGGTTCCGAGGAAATCCAAGAAAACTATTTCAGAAGAATCAAATGTTGGTGACCTCGAATCAAATGTCGTCGATCCTCATGATCTCTTCAGTTCTAATGCATTCCCTGTTAAAGGTGACAAACATATCGCATTATTAGTAACTTGGCTATATGAGGATCCAACAGTCTTTCGTGGGGGAGGGTGAATTCGAGGAAATTAAAAATCCGGATATCAACTCCGGATTTCTCAAAAAGGGGAGGTGTTGTATTCCCTGGCGAATTATGAATCATAAATCTGATGTCCATTTATGGACAAATGTAATACGCCTATTCCTATTGGATAGTTGTTAAATGAGTAACCTAAATCTGATGTCTATTTATGGACAAATATAATATGCCTATTCCCTATTGGATAGTTGTTAAATAAGTGACCTAATCGTTCCGTGTTCCTCTTATCATAACCTTTATTTTGACCTTGGAACTATTATTATTGATTACTTTCCCCCTAGCTACAGCCACATTGGCCAATTACTGTACAAATGTTATTTTTCTATTTTTTGGTATAATTGGGTCTGTTTGGTTAGTATATATAACCCAGTGTGCTTGTGAATAATGATTCATATTTCCGAGGCTGTTATTTGTGTTCTGGACTCAACTGGCTGGGCTAGGCAGTTAGGAAGGACCGAATAGCAATCAAGACTGCTCGTACGTATTTTCTGTATCATTGCACGTTTCATATACATTAACGAGTTGTTATACGAGACATAACAAGACCACCATGGAAAATCTGGTAGTACTGGACGGCCGTTTCGTCCTATTATGGGACTCCTCAGCAGTGCGCATCCACGATCCTTCCTCTCAGTATTTTATTAAGATTACAAAAATAAAGATGATAATTTCGATCATTAAAGTTTTCAGAAATATGCTACTTTCAAGATGAACTTGGTTAGAGTATATTTAACAAAGATTGTTTCTACGGGATAAGGGTGTTGACCTTACGCCCAACCCTCTTCCTTTACCCTGGCTTGTGATCGACAGTAGCCCTAGAAGAGCTACAGGTGGAGCAATATTTAGTATTGTACTCTATTTTATTCTTTAAAATCTTTTTATTGCTCTAGTTTTTGACGATTATAGTAATTGAATTCACTAAGTATTGTTTGTTTGAATCTTCCCATCGATGTGTTAGGGCTGCAACTGGTCAGTCTCTTATTGGCATATGTGAATACCGTGCGTATTGCCTCGATATTGCCTTAATCCACAAGCATTATAAGCTGACGAGTCCCGAATGGGACGAAACGGGCGTCCTGGATTCCACCGCTAGCCACTATCCATCTTTACTGATTATAGTAATTGTTTTATATTAAATCTTTCATATTATTATTATTAGCTTTATTCAATATTATATTTTTGGTACAATATAGAATTCTCAGCACAAAGTACTTCAACAAGTTTCCGTCTCTTACTTCTTCGTCCTTCCTGACGATAACTATTGAGTGATCGCCAGTTAGAAGCCCAGTCAATCGACATCTGGATAATGTACATTCTTGTAGCTGCATATTGCCAGTAACCACGATATCTCTGATTAAGTCTTCTGTAACCTTTACAGCGAAAGGTCTTACACTTCAGAAACGCACGAAATCAGATAACTTGTTGAAATATCTAGATGATATGAACAGGTAGCCCAGATGTTTAAACAGGCCGCCAATTATCATTCTTTAAATTTTAAATGATGCATTATAAAGTTGTCAGATTGCTTTTAGATCTACTGAAAACTACAATTAGTCTTGTTTTACGACAAATTTCTCAATGGATTGTAAGATGAACAATCTCTTGTGCTCATTACACATGTAATATCACATGTCATCTAATCATTACAATCTAACTATCAAAGAAAACCTATGTAATTTGGTATCATCCAACTAAATTGTTAAGTAATTCAATCATTTAGTTTGTAATCTAGCAAAGATGACATTTTTTGAAAGCTTTCCTTTATGGAAGAAATGTTGCTGCTTAGTTGTCATGTGATTTATTCATCAGTCGTAATACGACTTTTTCAATCTTAGCACTGTGCCAAATCAATGTATTTCGACCGGTATAAGCAGCCTAGCGTCCCTATCGGTTCTTTATCCGCTTAGCCCTACCATTTGAGTCCAGAACATCAATAACAGCTTCCATTATACGAATCATTTGTTTAAAAAATACTTGGTTTATATACTAGACAAACAGACCACATCAAACCATAAAATAGGAAATAACATACAAGATGAAGCCAAAATGTGGCTGTGAATGTGGGGGACTGTAACTAATAAACTGAGTATAATTTAAGAATAGTAAATCGCATAATAATAATCTCTGGATCGAAATGAAGCTTATAATAAGAGGAATATAAATACACACAATTGAATTACTGCATAGTTATACAGTAAGAATGTATATATAATATTAGTCCATTAATAGATCCCAGAAGTTACCCGTACTTTAATCTTCATTAGAATATAACAGTATTTCCTTCACCTCACATTAAGGTGTGATGATGATGTTGATTTGATGAAGTCGTTACCGAAAGGCATCACATATCAATTTAAACCATGGGAGTTTCATCTAAATTGACTAGCATTATCTGTAAATCAGGGAAGCAAAAATAACTATATGAATAATAGTAAAAGATAAACAGGAAGTATGGTCCAAAGGAAATAAATGAAATCAAAGAGTAAAATACCTGTCAAAAAATGAAACTTAGAGAAAGATAAAGGACAAATACATATGTATCATTTATCAATTCTTAGTCCAGTCACATATGGTCTTCAGCTAGAGATTAAGATTATTTTGTTAGCCTAATCAGGAAACCAAACCTTAAGATGCATTTCGGTTTAACAGTCAATCTTCCTCCAGTTTACTGCACCAGCCAAGTTAGAGCATCGGTATTGGCGGTGATTAGAGGCATGTATAACACGAGTTTCAACCACCTCAGTCGATGAAGATTCAAAACTTCATAAATGGATTTAATGTCCTCCTTAAGCCTTATATTGGGATTAAATATTCATTAGATGCACTATATGCCAGTGTTACTTGAATACTTACCACATGCACACCTTCTTGAAAAGTTTTAAAATTAGTAGGGAACAAACTGCCACTCAGAATAATCACAGATGGATTAAGTTAGTGAGATTCATATGAGTTTTTAATATTCATGCAAAATTTCATCAGGTACCAATGCATAAGGATTAATGTGACTTTTATAATAAGAGAAGTTTTTGATGGAGTTTTGTTCTCTGAGCTAGATGGTTTGATCGTAGAGCTTCTACCTGAAGTTTGTACTAGTGATGTTGTTCAGAATAACGATGAAAGCTCCACAACCAAACCATCTAGCTCAGAGAACAAAACTCCTTCAAAATCATTCACCTGAGGTACAAATCTTCTTCATCATCTCAAGAAGAGTTTTATACAATACTCACTTTACTCCATTTAGTCAATATGTATTGATACATACCAATATTGAACTATTAAATTTCACTATTCTCCTATTTAGTTTGACATTTTATATTTTATATAGTTGACATCATCAGTCAATTGAAGCTAGACCATCATGGAAAACCTGGAAGCACTAGACGGCCGTTTCGTCCCACTGTAGGACCCCTCAGCAGAGCGCACCCACGAACCCATCCCGTGAGATTCTAACCCAGGACCTACCAGTCTCGCGCCATAGCTCTTAACCGATAGACCACTGAGCCGTCATTCAATGGTGTTAATGATGTCTAACTTCAACCAATCCACGAAGTTGAGTAACCATTTGACCAATGTCTTAAGTGAGTTGGTATCTCATAACAGACCTAGTTGAACTCCACTGGTTACTGCTTCTCATTAGAACACTAGAAAATACCTCATGGAGCCAGTCACTAGTGAGCATGATTTCAACTGTATAAAATTACTAAAATCTCCACAAAACCTCCTTCTGATATTTCATATTTATCATACAACAAAAGGATGAGTTTTTTGGTCTTATTCATCTTAAATTCTCTTCTCTTTTTTTATTGGTAGAAAACGGTCACACAAATCATTGAATTCTGCACAATGAATTTACAACAAAAAACATTGAATATTGTATAAATAATGATAAACAATAGAAAGGTTAAAGGTCAAAAAGACTGAGAGTAATAACTATTGATTAGAAGGGGTTTTGTAAATAATTCAGTATTTTCATAGTTGAAATCGTGAGTCAATTGAAGCTAGACCACCATGGAAAACCTGGTCGGTCGTTTCGTCCTATTATGGGACTCTTCAGCAGTGCGCATCCACGATCCCACACTCCCGAGATTCGAACTATTGAATTTACATTGTATGCTTAGGGTTGAAATGAAGAATATTTAATAGAAAAGTTCATGGAAAGTATTATTTAATGATAAAAAATAACATTCATGAATTTACTAATCATTGTCAAAAAGAGGTTTGTAGAGGGTGTCAAATTTTATTGGGACCATGAACTTGTAGTAGTGTCGAGTCGAGGACGGACTATGATCACTACCACAATTCGATTACGCGCCTAGCAACGACTTCGTTCTTTTGGTAACTCGTAAACCAGAAGGCTTTAATTAATCCAGATAAAGTCTATTTATTGGTGATCTCGTGGTATCGAAAGAATACCGAGATGTGCCAACTAGTACAGGCAAAATGGGCAGAGCGTAAGAAAGTTTCGAACCGAACAAGGCGGATAGTGGAACAAGAAGTGAGTCTGATACAGTTAAACAAATACTGTAAAACAATCTCTGGTACAATTGGTTACAATAATAATAATTGTTTCTGTTATTCCAATCGTGTTCTTATCGAGACCAGCCGGTCACTACAAACTAATCCAAGTTAAACAATCATAGAAAACAACTGTTTTGTCCTAGTATGAGACTTCTTGGAAGTGTTTATTCACGATATCTCGACTGGTAATCGAGTCCAAAAACTTCGGTCTCACTTGCGAACGCTTGAACTCTAGACCACTGAGTCTGCATTCAATGCTATACAAGTCTAACTTTAATAAATCCATTATATTAATAGTCCATTGTCAACTAATATTGATTAGAGTAATATTGGGAACCAAAAAGAACTGAATAGCTGTCTTATCATAATAGAGATGGTAAATTTGCTTTTCAACCAATTAAAGTTATTGAAACATGTTATGTATATTGAAGTATCATCTACTTTGATTGTCAGTCACTAGAGAAATTAGGATAAAGGTATGAGATGATTGTGCAGATGTAATTTATGAAAAAACCAATCAGATTTAAGGTAGTATATCTTGGATTTTAGCTCGAAATGTATTCATCCATATGGCTAAATAGCATTTTTGGCATTATAGTCAGTTCGTAATAAAACCTATAAGTCCCGAATCTGATTTCTCACATTAATGCATAACCCTCTTTAGAGCTTATTAGGTTGGTGAGTTTTCTCAATGTCACTCTGGCGTTACTCGAAGGTAGTCCATAAATTATAGTCTCGTCGAGATGATTGGTCCGTAATTTGGCATCAGGTGGGATATCGATTTCCTAATTGGATTCACCTATATAATCGTAAATTTTGAACAGAGACCTTAGGATGGTATGACTTAGAATTAGTCTTAATGTCTCAAATTTATCCGATTTATATTTCTTCAACTCTTGAATTTGTTGTTAATTCATCTATTGATCAGAAGGGGTTTTGTGGGGATTTCAGTATTTTCATAGTCAATTGAAGATAGACCACCATGGAAAACCTGGAAGCACTGGATGGCCGTTTCGTCCTATCATGGGACTCCTCAGCAGTGCGCATTTACGATCCCGCACCCTCGAGATTTGAACCCAGGACCTGCCAGTCTCGTGCCAGAGCACTTAAACGATAGACCACTGAGCCGGCATCCAACTATTTCTTTAAAACTGTACATGTTGTTTAGCTTTTAATGATATTGATTTCTATTTTCAGTTCCTTTCTTTTTCCTTCACTGTGCTTATGTAAAATATAATACTTTAGATCAATACACATTTATTCAAGATCCTGCATCGCTTTAATCCATTTGGCACTCGTCAATAAGGTGTACTTGTAATCTTGAGGGAGCTGATGCTCCCTAGTAGATTCTATCCCCTGTCACCCAATTTCACGGAGACGTTACCATCGAGCTATCAGGAGGGCAACTCTCTTGATTTCTCTGTTGCTCCTAATTTTAAATTTGTAAGCAACGGTCTAACATTACCTTATATTGAAAGAAATAAGTGTCAACTTCTTTACAGATTTATTGGAATCCTAAAGTATTATATCTAACAACTAATTGAATAGAGCACAGTAAGCAGAGATGGATAGTGGCTAGCAGTGGAATCCATCTCTGCTTACCATGCTTGTGGATTAAGGCTATATCAAGGCAATACGCACAGTATGCACATTTGCCAATTAGAGACTAACCAGTTGCATTGCTAACACATCGATGGGAAGATTCAAACAAACAATACTAAATGAATTTAATTGAATAGAGCTTTCTGAAGATAAACTGGATTTCATTGCTTAGGGTTCTGTTATAATTCGAATCATTGTTTGACAGTTCTATGCACAAAATTTTTATTCCATTGAGTAACTTTAATCATTCCTAATTATCATTTAAATCCCTTCAACATTATCAGGAGGCGTATTCTCTGACTTGAAATTCTTATTGTTCTTTATATGCATAACTAATTCAGAAATCATAAATTACATTATTGGTATACGATACTATAGACTTAAGATCGCTGATCTGTGTCACCTATTAAGGTCACCAATCAAAATCCTAATTATAGAGTTTACTATTCCATGTCTACTATTTCTTCTGTAGCCTGGTGTACTAGTGTTGACCCGTTATACATTTGACCCGAAACGTTAACATTGACCCGACGCATGCTAAATTTCTATTGGTCTGCTATACTCCATCTTTTCTTTATCCTTGATCTTGAGTCCTAAACAGAAGTCACCAGATAGCTTCTATTATTATTATTATTATTATTATTATTATTATTATTATTATATTTCAAAAACAAATGGGTTTGTACACAGACATTCTGGGTCATATCGAACTTTAAAATGAAAAATCACATTTATATATAAGTAAGCCAAAAGTACAGGTGTTTATCAACAGTTGTCTACGCAAAAAACTTCGGATCCGTTGGCCAGACACTATCAGCAACAACCTACTGTGGGAGAGAACAAACCAGATTCCAGTGGAGGAAGAAATTAGGAAGAAGCGCTGGAAGTGGACAGGACACACTTTGAGGAAATCACCCAACTACGTCACAAGACAAGCCCTCACATGGAATCTTGAAGGTTAAAGGAGTAAAGAAAGACCAAAGAACACATTACGCTGAGAAATGTAGACAGACATGAGAAGAATGAACAAAAGTTGGATAAAACTAGGAAAGAAGGTCCAGGATAGAGTGGGTTTGGAGAATGCTGGTCGGCGGCCTATGTCCCATTGGGGGTAACAGGCGTAAATAAGTAAGTAAGTAAGCCAACAGTGGTTGCGATTAGCACAAGCTGGAAGCAATCGATTGGGAATAATATAAAAATCATAAGAAGTCTACTGAAAAGTATATATGAAATGACCAATTATGTTATCATTTAAATAAAATGAGAAGAAAAAGACAACATGTAACTATCTTACCATAGTAAAAGAAGATTTTATCACGCTTCCTTTCTGTATACAACAGTTACGTTGAAAGGCCTTCACGATGACAATGGCTTCTGCAAAGTGGACTTCGTTTCAAGCATTATAACACTATCAAACAATATATCTCTATAAATCCTTATGTATCTCATACAACATGTCAAGCAAACGTTTTTTTCTTTACACTTCACTTAAAAATAATGTATCTGTTGGTTAGTTACAAACATACAGATGATATGAACTACGTTCTGAAGATTACAGTAATAAATCACAAATAATCTAATAATAATAATAATAATAATAATAATAATAATAATATAGCAGTGACCAGTGGAGTTCAATTACGTCTGTTGTTAGATAGGAACTCACTGAAGACAATTGGTGAACGGTTGCTCAATTTCGTGAACTGGTTGAAGTTAGACATTAATATCGATGGATGCCGGCTCAGTGGTTCTAGGGGTTAAGCGCTTGCGCGCGAGCCTGGTAGGTCCTGGATTCGAATCTCGCGAGGCGAGGTCGTGGATGCGCACTGCTGAGGATTCCCATAATAGGACGAAATGGCCGTCCAGTGCTTCCAGGTTTTCCATGATGGTCTAGCTTTAATTGACTCATGATTTTAACTATGAAAATACTGAAATCCCCACAAAACCCCTTCTGATAATAATCTAATATCTGTTTAAAAATATTATAGAAAATTTAAACGATACCTTTAAAGTTCATAATGAAGTGTTGAGACAGATTCACGACGGATATTCCTTATTTATAGGCTAGTATACTTGTCTAGTTTACATATATATTAGGTTGTCTGTTGTTTTTAGAAAACCTCAAGAATAGTTGCAAATTACAGAGATTGTTTTTTTTCTGTTAATCAGACTATGGACATTCAATTCCATAGAATCTTCACCAATATAAAACACTTCCATGCGGTGTCTATGCAAACAGTTTACAAACGTGTAATATTTAACTAGACAGTTTTATTGCTGCGTTCCGGTTAGCAATGTACCAACATTATCAATATGTTAATTTTAGGACTAACTCATTTATCTACTAACAGGAAAGAATTATTCAACACGTTGCCATAATTTACTTCATAATTGTATCAGTGTGTATATAATAAATAACTACAACACCTGAACGTCGTAAGTTTGATCCTTAGTACGGTCATGGATATGCACTGTTGGGCTGTCACTTACTAAGACGAAACAGCTATCTAGTGTTTCCTGGATTTGTATGGTTGCCAAGTGAATTGTGAAACATCCTTTCTGACACTAAATTTTAACTACTTGTACAGCGCTAAAGTGTTATACTACGACAAAAAGTTAAAAAGTACTCCAAAGTGAATTTCATTAACTGAGTAATTTTAATTGCTCGATATTTGTTCGACTTTAATATCGAGATTCACCATCAACAAACTTTCTAGTTGATAGAGACAAAAGCCGAAGACTAAATCCTATTGAATATAGTCAGAGGTGGACGACAGAAGTGTACGTCATATCAGAAGTTAAATAAACAAAGCTCACTCTAACGTTATTATTATTTATTTATTTAAACACATAAATATAGATACAAAAAAGCACCAGATAAATATGCGCCTCACAAATCTCATTCGATTTGTGTGAGAGCTGTGATACTGCCCAGGTGGCCAGACTGAAGCAGGTGGTTTTCTTAGGGGGCCACACTCGGAGCCTTTGACCTAAAGGTCTAGTCCACAAGGAAGTGGAGCATCGTAAGGAGATGCAGTCCCATGGTAGCCGGTGACCAACAGCTGGTTCATACATCATTCGTTCCTTCAGGATACTGGAGCCCATGTGCACCATTGGTTTGGAATCAGGGTTTTCCAACTCCCCTAGGTGGATCCTCCACATCCACCAAACCGGTTAAAGCGCCGGACATTCGCTTTTCGTCCTCTCACTTTCATAAACAACACCCCCGCCACGAGAAGGCAGTGAGTAGGACTTCCCTGGCAGAGGCTATATATTCGCGTGGCCATATGAGAGCATTTGGAGAGGGAGAGCGGACTCTCCCCACTCTCGGCCGTACCAGGGCATTTGGGTAATTCGGTAACACGTAAAATGTACAAAAACTCTTGTCCTTTTGTTCTAGCTTCATTTAGGCCTTCTTTCTTAATTCATCTGAGTTTAACCTTAAGGGATTCTAGATTTATTTTTATTGATCACTATTTACCACATATCCAGAATATATTCATTCAGTTATGTTTTTCTGTTTTGAACGACTTTTCCTGCACTTGATGAATATTAGATAAGTAAAGTGAACACTTACATGAAAACATGAGGAATTACATCTATCAACGCTAACTTTTATAGAAATATATCTCACTCGAATATTCGATGGAAATTTCTAGCTAAATTAATAGTCCATATTGACATCACTGAGTATTGTTTGTTTGAATCTTCCCATTGATGTTTAGGACTGCGATTGATTAGTCTCTTATTGGCATATGTGCATACTATGCGTATTGCCTTTATATAGCCTTAATTCACAAGCATGGTTAGCAGAGATGGATAGTGGCTAGCAGTGGAATCCAGGACGCGCGTTTCGTTCTATCTGGGATTCGTCAGATGGATGTACCTGCATCTCAGAGTTGATGTTCACTCTGCGACTTGAACCCAGTACCGTTGGCTTCAAACGCCATCGCATTATCCACTTAGCTACTGAGTCCTGATAGCCACTTGCTTGTGCAATGGGGTGAAGTTTAAATTCACTTAGTATTGCTTGTTTGAATCTTCTCATTGATGTTTAGGACTGCAACTGGTTATTGCACAAGCAAGTGCCTATTAGGACTCAGTAGCTAAGTGGATAATGTGATGGCGTTTGAAGCAAAAGATATTAAGTTCGAGTCTCAGAGTGAACATCAATTCTGAGATGAAGGTACATCCAGCTGACGAGTCCCAAATAGGACGAAACATGCATCAAACTGGATTCCACTGCTAGCCACTATCCATCTTTGCTTACTAAACTACAACAATTAACACTGTTACTATCATTATTTTAATAGTTTAGATTATCAAATTTAAAACAAATTAATGTTGATTTAGATATGGTTAGCAAGAATCTGTAAATCCACTTGAACTCCTATAGATCCTTTCTTTTCTATGCATTATACTTATTTAAATAAGAACAATAAATCTATGGGGAAAAAAAAACCTAAATCCAATTTAACAGAGTCTAATCAACTAGAAACAATTTAAAGCTACAAAGTGTAAGAATGAACCTCTTGTTTAAAGAATTAAAACATTTCAACATTAAAAGTCCATTTTAACAAGTGATCAAAATACAACAATAGTGAAATCTATTTTATTCCTATTTATGAACTTATATATACATATATGAAAAGTTATATGTAGTAATGAAGTTAAACTATGATTGGTCACTGAGTATGGTAAAACATGCACTTAGCCTTACTTACTTACGTCTGTTACCCCTCGTGGAGGAGCATAGACCTCTCATCAACATTCTCTATCTACTTAACCTACTGATTATTAAACATATAATTTCCTTATCTCTCACTGATTTATATTCTGAATTGAATGTGAATGTTTTGAACAAAGTATCACAATGTTTCAACACTAGGTATACTTAGTGTTTATATGGTTCTCAACCGGGAGACTCACTTGTTGACTTAGAATATGTCGATGACATAGTTTTATTCGGTGAAGACGCTGACAAAATGCAGAGTCTACTGACCACTATAAGCAACTATGCAGGCATGTTCGGGATGCGATTCTCTCCCTCGAAGTGCAAATGTTACTTCAAGATTGGGTTGCATCGGCACCTGAACTAATGATAGGGAGTGAAGTAGTTGAGCGTGTAGACCACTTCACTTATCTTGGGAGTCTCATCAGCCCTTGTGGTCTGGTGTGTGACGAAACCTCAGCACGGATACAGAAGGCTCGTCTAGCTTTCGCCAACTTGTGTCATTTATGATGTAGGCGAAATATTCGTCTAGAAACCAAAGGACGGGTTTACTGTGCAGCAGTTCGGTCCGTCCTATTTTATGGCAGTGAAACATGGCCGGTAAGAGTAGAGGATATTTGTAGGCTACTAGTTTTTGATCATAGGTGTCTTCGAAGCATTGTTCGCATATCTTGGGACCACCGAGTAAGTAATGCAGTTGTTAGGAAAGGGGCACTAGGTAAGGATGGCAAATCGATTGGTGAAGTAGTGAAACTTCATGAGTTGAGATGGCTGGGACACGTGTTACGTATGCCCAACCACCGACTGCCCCGACGTGCAATGTTTTATGGTGTAGGAGTAGGTTGAAAGGAAGCTAGGGGTGGCCAGACGAAAACGTGGCACAAATCCATGAAGTTACTAACAAGTGGACTACGCCATTTTGGTAAGTGTAGACTTCCTGTTTGGGATCCGCGAGATGATAGCAACCGATGGTTAGAGACCTTGAATGGCATGGCTCAAAATCGTTTGCAATGACGCAGGTGCATCCACTCTTTGTGTTCTACCAAATTCTAATCTTCTGAATTCTTCGTGTCTCTATCTTTTTTCTCTTTCCAAATTTATTTCACTGGATTGTACTCCTTCAATAACATCTTCAAACCCTAATCTTTCGGATTACTGCTTATACTTTTACTACTTCTACCACTATGGGATTTCAATCGACAACTGCATCTCTGTGTTAATGTGGTATTTATTTTATTTATTTATTTAAACACATATATATTGGTACAAGAGGGCACCAGATATATATGCGCCACACAAAATAATGAAAGTAGGAAGAGAAGGGATGAAAAGATAAGGCGGACTGAAATGTACAACCAGAAGACTCTTTCAGTTAAGAAAGTTAGAAGTTAAGAAAGTTAGAAAGTTAAGAAAGTTAGAATTATACTCTTACTACTTCTACCACTATGGGATTTGAATCGACAACTACATCTCTGTGTTAATGTGGTATGGCAACTCGAACTGATGTATGTACGTACGAAGTTCTACTTTGTGACTGACTGGGACTTGAATCCTGGATCTGATATAAAGTGACTAGTCTCATTATCGTGGTATACCTCAGAGAGAAAGAGATAGAGAAACATTTTAAACCATAAATTATATTGAAAAGAATAGTAAATATTTGTACGATACGAATAAAATAGTTGGTTATTTTGTATATTATGTTAATTTCATTCCTTTTTTTTCATTTACCTGTATAATAATGCGCGTCCTTGATTCCACTGCTAGCCACTATCCATCTTTGCTTACAATAACTATAGTTTGCGTAACTCTCATATTGTTTTCATTCTAAAGTTAAATTCCTTAGACAGATCAATATAGATTGTTTTCATACATAAGTTTTGTAATGACCATTATTATATTTTGTTCCGTTGATTCACAACCTTTTCAATTTTTGATTGTAGTTTCTGAGATATCATGAATAAGAATGAATTCATATTTGGTAGTTGAAAGTAATCTACATGAAGTTCAAGATCCTGATTTGTTACTGGTTGATACTTGTCATCAGTATTGTATATATATATATCATCTAGAGGTTTGATTTTAAGCAACGAAACTAAGCTTATATAACCGTTAAAAACGTTACAAATGAGCTATTCACCTCATAAATCGGTATATATTCTAGGATTTTCAAACTAACTTGATAGTTATTGTCATGTTTAGCCCATGGTATTGATTGAACTATATTAATAAAGTTTGAAGCCCAAATGCAGCATTGATTCTGTCAAGATTGAAGCCAGATAATAATTACTGATATCTGTCAACCAGTATAAAATACAGGTGCTGGGCTTTCTTTTGATCGCCTTCAGATAACGTAATAGCTTCAAAAGAAATCTACTTCATTGAGAAACTCTGGAACTGGTGGATTCTTCCACGTACCTGGACAGCATCATTGATGAACAGGAAGGATCCGATGCAGATATAAAGGCAAAGAATAGCAAAGCAAGGGTCGCATTCCTACAGCTGAACATATGGGACTCAAAACAACTGTCAACTAATATCAAAGTCACAATCTTCAATACAAACGGCAAGACATTTCTACTGCTTGGAGATGAAACTTCAAGAACTACTGCAACCGTTATAAAAAAATTACAAGTATTTATAAACAAATATCTACGGTAGATACTGAATGTCCGTTGACCGAATACCATCAGAAACAGCCTACTGTGGGAGAGAACAAACCAGCTTACAGCTGAAGAGGAAATTAGGAAAAGACGCTGGAAGTGAATATGATATACCTTGTGGAGTTCACCAAACTGCATCACGAGGCAAGTGCTAACTTGAAATCCTGAAGGAAAACAGTAAAGAGTATTACCAAAGAACACACTTCTTCGAATATTGGGAGCAGACATGGAAATGATGAATAACAACTGGAAAGGATTGCCTAGGTCAAAGTTCGGTGGAGAATGCTAGTGGGTGGCCTATACTCCTCGACGAGGGCTGTTATGATTTCTCTTATTACGATCTAGCTGCTCCTATGTAGTGCCTGCTTCACTAATCGTTCACCTCGATAACCGTTACAATACCAATCTTAACGGTACATAAAATCAGAAGGCAAAGAGAAAC
This sequence comes from Schistosoma rodhaini, assembly GCA_944470415.2. Taxonomy (NCBI): domain Eukaryota; kingdom Metazoa; phylum Platyhelminthes; class Trematoda; order Strigeidida; family Schistosomatidae; genus Schistosoma; species Schistosoma rodhaini. The sequence continues at coordinate 4,902,988 of OX104044.1, forward strand.
GGCAACTACAGTCTTATTAACAAATAACGCACGCCAGAAAGCCATAAGCAAATATAAGAGAGAGAGCGCAAGCAACTGCATAGGCAATTTGTCGTCAAATTGAATAAGGGCACAGCAAAACAAAGGCTGATAATAGGATTTGTGTGCATACATATATGGAGAGGAGGATGAGTCATCGAATAATACTTAAGCAATCAACATTTTGGCTAGTGTTATGTGCTCTAGTGGTCATAACAGTACAAAGAAATATGCAAATTGTTATTATCCAAACGACGATGTCTGTTAAGTAAATTAATAAAAAGGCTTAGCCAAAATTATCCATGATCGAAATTGAGTGTACGATAGTTGCTATAATTGGTCTCGGACACCACTTCACTCGACAAGTCCCCAAATTAAAACACGGTTGAATAGGAACGTAACTACATGCCAAATAAAAAGGTTGGATGGAAGTAGGACATACAATAAGGAAAATGTTGGTATATCTATTACTTTTGTATGAGAAGATTCTAGTCTTCTCCAAGTATCCACTAGTCCTGATTTGTTAAGAAATACAATCAGCGTGCCTCAACATAATCCTGCACGGGACGTGTTTTAACACAATCTATATCCCGCTAACAAGGGGTAAAGGGCATGAGTAAGTAACATCAATACCAGACCCTTAAGATACATGACAATGCGGATGTAAACATCAAACCACTGACGAATATTTTTCAGTCCCTTAATAATGCCGCATTTTAATGGTACTAAGACTATTCTGGAGACTAATAATTAGGTTTTTTAAGCATACAAAACTGCAATATAAAATTTGAATTTTCAAGAACTGTACTGAATAGCATCTCTTTCATTTTCTTTAGACATGTACATTCTTTGATCGTGGAAGAAAAACCAATACGGCCACTATATCTGTATCACCAATTTTAGGCAAACACCATCGATCCTCCAAACCGACAACCATCTTGTGTATTCTGCTGATTACATTTACCAATTCTTCAGTTCGATCGGCATGAATTCAGCAAATAAAGTTTCTGTATAAATATCAGGTGTCAGTTCTCTCTACACTATAATCTGAATTATACTATAACTAATATGAGATTAAGTACCATTAAATGTAGATGAATAAATGCTCTTCTGATTGTTTACATCAACTGTTAACATTCCATACAACAACGAAAAATTGCTTACTTGTATTAGTTTAAATACTAATAGACAAGTATAAGCAAGTCAATTAAGAAAATCTAAATAATAATTAGGTCAATTGACTCACTAATCAGGTACTTGGATATGAGTCATATTCTCAGAGTATAGGTTTAATGATACAACCCACTTGCCTAAACCAAAGTAGGTGTGGAGCGGGGTTTAAACCTGGAACTTAGTGTCTTAAAGTCAAACACTAATTTCACTGTTCCCTTTATAACAATTTAGCTGATAATAAGTGAAACAATATTTTAGTCTCAAAACTTGACTTTATCCACTGGTTACTTATCACTGAAGAAGTCGAGATTAAACTAAAGGTTCCTAATGCTTATCGATTTATTCCCAATATTATTTGATTTGGACATTTACATGATAGTAACAGCACTGAATGATATATTGTTGTTATTTCCCAGGGAAAATATGCCGAATCCAGGTACATTGATATAGTATGATCTCAAAATGAAAGTACACAAGCTATTCAACGAATTGTCATTTCGTTTTGCACTATACGTTAGTTAAGCACTAATACGGAAACCTGCACTTAGTTCTCACTGAAGGTAACGGTCGAGACGTCCCGATATTTAAACAGCTGGTTTGGTGACTAAAGAAACTTTACTCAACGGCAATGGAAACCTGAGTTCTCAGAAAGAATATATTTCCTAGGCGCCACATCAGCAGTCAGTTACAACTGAGCATACAAACCTTCGGAATGAGTTGTAGATTTAATGTCACAGCTGATCGTCCAAACACATTGACATTGTACCGACATTTTTCATGTCCTATTTTGAATTATTATGAACGATGCGCCCAGGATTTTACACCAGAAATCGACAACGCTCAGAAAACATCATGCATGCTACATACACCAGCAATAAGTGTTACATAGCTTAACATTGCTAATAATTATTTCAACTGACATCAGTACGTAACCGTACCCCATAAATGCGCAGTGCATACTATTGCAATTCGACTGGGGTTTGCAGTTGCGCTAACCGCCCACAAACAGGAACTCAATGCAAGTGACTTCCTCTGATTCCGTGTGATGCAACTCGATAATCTTTTGCACCGACACGTGCAACTTTGATCCACAGACCTCGCCATGTATAACTCATCCGGAAAACCACTACAACTCAATACTTTATTCGGTAATGCCTACTTCAAAACGCTAGATTATTCCGGCGAACTGCTACAGGAAACCACACCTGTACATGCGCTTTTAAAATAACACAAAAAGCATTTGGGAAGCGTACGCAGTATATTTGTAGTGTATGGCAAAGTTAAGGTTAGTTAAAATGACGTACATATGAGAGGCAAGTAACAATGTTTCACAGTAAATGCAGTGTCATAAATCAGACAGCGTCAACAACTTCCCACTCTTTTTCCTCGGACTTTTCACAATCCTCGACCTTATCATCCTGAAAAGATTTATCAAGAAAACAAACACAAGTTACTTTTTCCTTGAGTTTATTGGCTTCTTCTTCAGCTTTGGCTTTTTCTGCGTCAGCAGCAGCCTTTTCAGCTTCCCGCTTTGCTTTTTCCTTGTCAAACTGTTTGTTAATGTCGAAAAGGGCTTTGTCCATTTGATCTCTTGCTGAGCGTAATAAGTGGTTGTATGTGTTTGCCTGACTTTTGTACTCATGAAGTTGCTTTTGTTCGGACTTAAGACGTGATGCTAAATCACGATTTTCTGCTCTCAACTCGTCCTCAGTATCCTTAAACGAATTCACTTTGACCCGTGTTTTTTCTAGAAGACAAATAATACAAACATTGCTAACCTACCTAGCTCGTCCTTTATCTGGAAGAACTGGAACTCAAGTTTTTGTTTGATTGCCTCAGCTAACTCCATTCGTCTCAACATTTGTTCCGTATTTCCGCCACCAAGAACAATCCTTAGACGAGGTTATAAAGCATACAGAACTTACCTTGCAGGAGCTTGTGGAACTGTCATATCGAAAAGAGCTCCGTTACCGAGCGCAAGCATCCTTGTTACCTCGACATCTTCCTTGACATTCAAATTCATGGAAACAACATCTTTTTCATCACCCTCAACAATATCGCTATCAGTCAAGTTATGATACGACACGTGGTCACGTCGAGTAGCTACCCTCGCCACGAGTTTACGCATCTGTAAATCAAGAAGATGAAGCTATTGAGTAATTCTGGTAAAGATGTACTTAACACATCACTGTAGACTAAAGCATTTTAATGTATAATCTCTTTTAAGGGAATGTGCTTTGGTAAGCTTATTTACTTGAAAGTAGGCACTGCTGTGTCAACTGCTTAAGCATACTCATGATGACCAACACCATAAGACTGATATCGGTAGAACCCATATAAAGCTGCATAACCTGTTACATGTCAAGCCGTAATTAACACACTAGTATTAATTTAAATGAACTTAGAAATATTTTTTGTGATGGGAGACTGCTAACTAACCTGGGTGCGGGAGTATCGAAGACCAAGGAGGTGGAGTATTTCACACAAATCATGTTCTCGAATGTACCCAGCTCGGCTCATGTCAAAGTAAGCAAACGCAAATAACAGAGCTGGGTTCACAGTACGCCTGAGGCGACGAACTTTAATCTCGTCTTGTTCGTCGCAATGACCATTTTGACTGTCGTTTCTGCGTCGCTTAGAATCGGGCTCGTCGGAATCAAAGCCGTTTTCGAGTCTGAAAAACAAAACTACGAATTATTTTTGGAAAGAAATCAAAGTAAAACATGAAGTAAATAAAATATCTATGCCTATCCAATCATGACGCGCCAGCTATTGGACAACGACAATCTGGAAGGGCAGATCAACTAATTAATAATTGTGACCTAAATACATCTACGTTACGCAGAATATCGTCGTACTTTCCATCTTGTTCAGGTTTAATTTCTTTTTCAGGTGCATCGTGAATAGCCTTGAATATTGTGAAGGCTGCATCTCGTTGGAGCATTTCATGGAACTGTTCAGCGAACAGGGACACTTCAAAGTTGTGCTCTTTTTGGTCTTCAGTATGATAGTCGAGTAGAGAGAACAAAGAAACACGATGACAATCGAAACGACCCCCCTTAGCTGACTTGTTCGGATGGATAACGATGGCTGGCTTATCACCAAGACGGTAGAGGCGTTCCAGACGCCGGCGATCTTTTTCAGATAGGTCCTTTGAATCATCCTTTGACTGCGTCGCAGACGGCGAAGAGATCTTATTCGGAGTCTGTTCGGCTGAATACAAGCAGAAAGAAGGGCGATATGAGTTTCATAACCAATTGTTTGGTTAATTATCAGAATAAAAATATCCACAGCCGTTCTTGTGGTCCTATTAACCCTTAATTATTGAGAACGAAAGCAAAAAGCAGATCCTCACTTACCTTTAATCTCTTCATCAATCTTAATGTCTTCTGGGGCGTCTGCTTTTTTCTCCTCATCCAAAGCACTTTGTAAACGGGCCACTAAATTAACCTTAAGGCCCTTGGTATCTAACTTTCTAGCGGCCAATTCGTTTCGTAGGTCGCTAACCTAGGAGGATTAAGACGGAATTAATAATGTCTTACCTTAAGAGTATTTACATCTAGTTTAGAGTAGTGAGTTGGCTCTATGTCTGAGCGCGCGATCGACTCTTCGGGTTCTTCTACACTAACATCTGCAACGCTCATGTCACCGTCTTGCTGCTCGACCATACTCTCGTCTTCTACCTTCTCTACAGTTAATTGTTTTTGCAGTATGGAGTTGTAATACTCCTTGGTCTTAGCCCACTGTTCTTCCGAAGGAATCAAATGAGCGGCATTAGGTATAAAGAACACCACGACTTCAGGGCGTTCTGATGTTATTTCTCTTTCTTCTTCAGCCTCTGTAAAAGCTGGAGCTTTCGTGCCAGGCATACGATAATACTTGAGCTCCATAAATCTGACCCTGTAAAGTAAGCATAAATGGGTTATTTAATTCGAGTAACCATTCAGTGCAAGAAGATAAGTCTAGTCCAGTCAAGCCTTTGAACGTCCGGATAGCTGTCTTGATGAGAGTCATTGGGTTCCCCTGGGGATCAGGTCCGTCTAAGCTTGGTGACCAAGGTCCACCAAGAGCCATAGTTTCACTCTTTGCACGACCGCCAACCAAAAAGTGTATACTCTTGTCAGGCAGGACTTTACCAGCTCCATTGGCATCGTCCGCCATACGACAAGTATTTTTATATAACTCACCAAGTTGTGGGCAAGCCATCAGCATAACTCGGGCTGAGTAAGAATAATCTGCATCGGGTGGGTTCAGAAGAGCTGAGTCTAGGGGTGTGGGGGGATCGACGTCCCGGTGGAAAACCTGACAAGCACGTCACAACATAATAATAGGTGGAACTTACATGGTAATCTGTGCCACTTCCTAGTTGAAATGGTTCGTGCATAGGGAAAGATTCTACCCATAATGATGTGCACTCGTAAAAATCTCCTGAAATGTTGAGATGAGGGTATCGATGTCGAAGATCAGGTAAGGACGATGAAGACACATTGAACAACCCTTTTGGGATCTTCACTTCGTAACGTGAAAATGACGATTGGCGTTTCCCGAAAGCTCTGTGGTCTTTACGTTGGCTAGGTGGTGTATCATGGTAACGTTTCTCCGGACTTCGTCCTTTTGGCTGACCACGCTTACCACCACGGAAATCATCTCGTCGATCTGATCGTCTGTTGTAGTTATCTTCTCGGTATCCGCCGTAAAACGGCTTAGCAACCGGGGCAGCGTTATAAGGTCTGCGATCATTGGGGGTAGGCCCTCCCATATAGAAGCCTACACCAACAACCCCAGAACCCATGTAACCACTACCACCACCGCCTGCTCCACCATAAGGTGCTGAAAACATTTTACAAGTTAGTACGAATAAAAAAACAGTAAAATAAGACAAAAACACAGAACAACAATTACCATTTCGGCCCCAACGATTCGCCATTTTTGCCACAACGGAACTGACGCGTCTGTAGTATGAAGGTTAAAACACAGACAATACAGGACTTCAATATCCAATTAGGATTGCGAAATTTTTGGATTCAGGGTAGAAGTCCAAGGAACTGTGTCAAAGAATTTCTGTTTTACCTTTTACACATCATTTTTTTTGCTGAATGAGTCAAATTTGGAATATAGAAAAACTGGATGTATATTGCTGTTTCAGAAAAATGGTTAACGTCAGAAGTGTTTGATAATGAAATTCAGTTGATTGTTTTTTTACCCCGTAGGGCTAATAAACTAAACCACAGGCGAGGTGGGATCATCCTGTACACAAAAAGTACCTTAACCATACAAGCTGTTGAGACGGTAGCACACGATTCAGGGACATGTGAACTGGTGCGCTACAGTCTGAGATATAGACAGCAAGATATTAAATTATTTGTAATATATCGCAGTCCAGAGTGAGTAGTGGATGACTTCCTCCTAAGCAAACTTAAGTCCTGGTGTAATAGGGGGTAAGAGCATTATAGTAGGCCACTTTGATGAACCGTATATAAACTGGGTGAACTTAGAAGTAGATTCATCAACATTATCATTTGATTGTGATTTGTTATAAACCACAATCGCTCTAACTTTATTACAGCACGTTAGAGATCTCGTCAGATATGACTTATAAAACTCCTTGTCTTTCTTAGACTTTGTCTTCACACATGGTGATGATGTCGGTCAAATGACTCCCCCCCCACCTCTAGAAAGGAGTGATCATGCAGTTGTAGCTGTAAATAATTCTCTAAAATCAATTGCTTTGTAAGTGTTCGACGTTGGATGTCGACCACATTAGTTTAAGTGGACTCGTTTAGCTGAAGTCGCTCGGTCGTGCATCCGCACCAGATCACGTTACAGCACAGCATGGGAAACATCTCATACGATCATTATCCAGTTTAGATCAATCACTTCTCGATATATTGATAACGCACCAAATATATCTTCCAACCCTTTCACTTCCGACTTCTGATTTTAACTGGGTGGGGCACGATTTGATTATAGGTATTACTGGTTAATAGTTGTCAAACTACAACACTGGTGGTATCTTCACAGTCATCTTATTCACGTTCATGGCTAAGGTGGCCTGTCAAACAGTTCCTCCGACTTTTCCTAGCATATGAGAGGCAGACATGAAGGCGATAACCTTTGCAGCACTAGCTTGAAACTGGATAATTGACTCAGGGGTATCAGTAGATTCATGGACCCATTTAAGGCAGTTATACAATAAGGTGACTCCATCATATGTACCCTGGACAGTTCCAAAGAAGAAGCACGGTCATCCTTGGATAAGCCGGGATATTTGACATTTATTAGGACAAAAGAAATGTTGGAACGTTGCCATCAGCCTTGGCACGGGAAGCACGATGGAACGCCACCGGTCGTCAAGAAATAAGTGTGTAATTAAAATCCGGGAAGCTCAGAGAAAATATGCAACGCAGTTGGCACTATCTGCAATCAGGCAGCCTAAGAGACTATTCTCGTACATAGATTACAGAACAGGGACGCAGAATTGGATTCCCAAACTAATTACGAAAGGGAGCAGGTCTGAAATGATAGAGGATGATGAGTAAAAAATAGAGGCTATGGCAAACTACTTCGGGGTAGTTTTCACTCAGGAGCCTCTTCTAGACATAGAGCTATACCCAAATACAAAGTCGAAAACCATCTGCTCACCATGGACTTTGATCGAGACGATGTACCTAAGGATCTTAGCACTTTACCCACGGAAAATTCAACATGACCAGATGACCTACACCCCAAAATCCTGAGACAAATTATACGATGTAAGGCAGCCCCACTAACTGTGATCTTCAATATATCACTTGGCCAAGATGAGTTACATATGGACTGGAAGGGAGCGACCGTCACTCGAATACATAAAACAGGACCAAGACAACTTCCGTCTAACTACAGGCCTGTCAGCCTCACCAGTGTTGTACTTAAGATACTGGAAAGAGTAGTCGAAAAGATCATAATGAAATTCGTGGGAGCCAACAACTTGTTAAATTGAAAACAACATGGTTTCATAAAAGGTTTATCTTGGACAAAAAACCTCCTTATAACAAGTGAGCAATTAATGAAGGCTCTAGATAATGGAAAATCAATGGATGTTGTCTACATAGACTTCAGTAAAGAGTCTGATAAGGTGCTAACATATATACTGCTCTTGATGCTGCAAAATTTTGAAACTGACAGACCCCTCCTAAAATGGCTTGAGGATTTCCTGGCAGGTTGTAGACAGAAAATATAATAAATTTTAGGTACTCTGCTTGGAAACCAAAACTTAATGGAGCACCTCAAGACTGTCCTAAGTCCTTTACTTCTTATACTATGTGTAAATGAATTTCCAAGTATAGTTGAGTCCCCGATGCTACTACACGCTGATGACGTGAAACTCTGGCGTGAAATAACAGGAGACGCAGATACATGAGCACTTCAGGAAAATTAGAATATTGTAATTGGTTGGACTAAAGAATGGCTGATGTCTGTCAACGCAGCAAAGTGTCTACATGAACTTTAGGGATACAAATGTAAATAGATACAGTATAGGAGAAGTGCCTGTACCCGTGGTCCGGTCTTACAAAAATCTTGGAGTGGCAGTGATTCATGATCTTAAGACCATGGCCCACTGCCGGGGGATTGTAGCTAATAGGTTTAGAACCCTATGGACTTTAAGACGGACACTCACCAAGTTAGATACTACCATGTTCACAACAGTATAAACAACCTTAATGAGAACTAAGCTTGAGAACTGCTTTCAGGTTTCAAACCCCGCTTTAAAGATGACTCACATACACTGGAAAACGTACAGAAGGCAACTACCGGTGCAATTCCAGCGTTTGGGGTTTAGCACACAAAGAGCGGTTTGAAAAGCTAGATCTCATGACTCCGTCCTATCTTTGTGAACGTTAACTGGTGTCTATCTACTTTTGCTTGTTTAAAGTTTTTAAATGACTTTATCAACTGTCTAACTTTAAGATGCCGTCCAGAACACCTGAATAAATACAAATGTGTTTATGTCACCAACATCTTCATGACTCCGGACTGCACATCATCTGGACTATCTGTTTTCGCCGATGAATTCACTGAATTCTCTGTTACGCCCTTCAGTGGTTCACTATCATTTGTATGCAGTGATTTCAATTCATGTGTCTGTAGCTTCCTTGCATCACTAGGTCACCTGAGTGTAGCAGGTTTTCCTACCCGTTTGGATGCTCATTTAGATTTAGTTTTCGTTAATGATGTGGGTACCTATGTGACTCGCAAACGTGCTCCATTATCTAACTTGAATCACTGTATAATTCGTGTTCCATCTAAAGTATATGGAAAACATGGAAAGAGTACACATCTACACCAGACCAAAAAAGTCATGTATAGGAATTACTCAAAAGAAAATATACAAACTCTGAAAAACATGTTTCGTTCGACTAACGGAGAATTATTCGCAGATGATTCACTGGAAAACATTAATGTTATCACCTGTTATCTCAAATTCTGTTTGGATATTTGCTGTCCCACAGAAAACTTTTTAAGTTTTGATCGACTTACATCTCCACAACTAAAACGACTGTGGAGGGCAAAAGATAGAATGTACAAGGAGAAAAAACAATATTGAAGTTTGTAATCCAAATGGTCAAATAAACCTAGAGATTAGACGGCTCGACTTCATGTTTACTCAGAAACTCCTATCTTGTAAAACCTCTACAAGTATGTGGAAAATCTTTAAAGAACTTACAGGGGACAGGCAGATTCGAAGTGTAGTATCAGTTTATATGTTAAGCCCATATACTTTATTCTAGTTGCTGGCCAAGCCAATTCGCCTATCCATTATGAGTCATATTTTGATCTTGTTAATTATTCGCTTATTAACATTGACTATACTTTTATATGAGCATATATGTGCACACTTCGTATCCTATTCATCATATGTCTGTCATTCACTTTTGCCTGATTATAAATATTGAGTAATGCTTGCTCATATCGAGTTGGCTTCCCAGCCATCTCCAATGCGCATTGTTCTCGCTTCGCTCTCGAGTTGGCTTCCCAGCCATCTCCACTACGCATCATCTTTGCTTCGCTCGCTTACATTTGCTCATGTGCTTACAACCTTCTAGTCTGCATCATTTATCAATAAAAATGTAGTTGCCGCTTCCCTTTGCCTTCTGATATTATACACCGTTAAGATTGGTATTAATAACGGTTATCGAAGCGAACTATGATCGAAGCACGGCACTACAAAACTGGTAATCCCGACGTACGAACACGCAACACAATTAGCGATTCCGACTTACGAACGCGAAAACATAATTGGATGTCTCGCCGAACGAACATCGACCAGAATCGACAACCTCGACGTACGAACTCACAACATAATTGGCACGCCGTATTTGGAACACGCGACAGAATCGGCAACCGCAACGAGTGAACACAAATCAAAAATGAAACCGCCGACGACATATTTCGTTGATTCTAATAATCATCATATGCTCATTATTACAATAATGTCATATCATCATCTAACGTGGAATTATTTTTGCTCGTATTCACATTAAACTATGACATTCACGCAGTCAAATCACTAGTCGAACAAATCATAATTATATGGAAAGTACACATTATGATATTCGAAACTCACGGGATTATTTTTATTATCCAATGACGTAAAATTTTGCTGATTTAGGTGGGTTCGTTCCAATTTTTTCTTTCTCATGTCATTTTCGGTCTAATATTACACTCTATCATAGACATAAGTTTGGAGTCATACTTCCGATAGTAGGAACTTATGTTCTCGATAGACAATTAATGTTCATTCATATCATCGGTACTCAGCAATCGTCGTTTCCTACATTTTCAGCGACAACCTAAACTGAACTTCCGAAATTTTTGTTTCACGATGACCCCTACTTTAATGTCTATACACAAATCAAGTATTCGACGCCGCATTACCAGCCGATTAGTAATGATTATGTTCATATTATTTATTCAATCACATGTATATCTGAATGCTGCATCATCCGTTACCCATAAACACTATTCGATTACTGCTATTAATATTCTATTTCCATTGCACTGTACGCCAGAACATAGAGTTTAGAGTTAGTCTCTCATAGATACACTCTTGTTCGTCACATTCAAGTCAGTCTCAATCGCCGTCATCGATAATCATATGTATTGGTACTTTTATTATGCCTTAATACGATTTAGTAACAAACGAGGTTGAGCGCATATCCCTCTAACTACACAAACCACGCTAGGCTTCATGACCAAAAAGGAATACGACTCCACATATCTCGTCTCCGCAGTCACTATCCTGTTCCTCTGGTCATTCGGCCAATACATATTTAACGATAACCCAGCGCAACGACAACTTCGCATTTTATTATCACTATCAATAGCAGTATAGCACGAATATCACCTGTTGATGCAGTCATCATCGTACAACTGAATTATTTTTATCCCACATGAACTCCCGGCATGTAAATTCGAATCCACTAATCGCCAATCGACTCTATTTACTCTCCTGCGGCTTATCGGGACATATTCATATTTTACTGTTCTTTATCCTCATATTCAGTCAGCACTACAGACCAATTACTGTTATACTCTATTTTCGCGGTATTTCGAATCGCTCATACGAACATGTTATTTTATCATTCGGACAGTCACTACATAAATGCATGTTAAATTTTTTTCGTACGCTTACTAATGTACTCATAATCACATGTTAGCATCCCCATTTTTGTCCGCATCTTGACAATATTCATGTACATGTTTACATAAGTATGACATTTTTGTTTAATACGCTCGCCCCTCACATGACACTGTAATTCATCAGGTATTGTACCATTTTTTCCCACATTTTTACGTTATCCACATACCGTTTCAGTGTTACTTTTCGAAAACAGACATTTTTTTAATAAATGTGCTATTTTCTACAAGGGGGCTATGTAGTATCAGTTTATATGTTAAGCCCATATACTTTATTCTAGTTGCTGGCCAAGCCAATTCGCCTATCCATTATGAGTCATATTTTGATCTTGTTAATTATTCGCTTATTAACATTGACTATACTTTTATATGAGCATATATGTGCACACTTCGTATCCTATTCATCATATGTCTGTCATTCACTTTTGCCTGATTATAAATATTGAGTAATGCTTGCTCATATCGAGTTGGCTTCCCAGCCATCTCCAATGCGCATTGTTCTCGCTTCGCTCTCGAGTTGGCTTCCCAGCCATCTCCACTACGCATCATCTTTGCTTCGCTCGCTTACATTTGCTCATGTGCTTACAACCTTCTAGTCTGCATCATTTATCAATAAAAATGTAGTTGCCGCTTCCCTTTGCCTTCTGATATTATACACCGTTAAGATTGGTATTAATAACGGTTATCGAAGCGAACTATGATCGAAGCACGGCACTACAAAAGAAGAGACAACCAGCTGAATGCTTGTGACTTGAATAAGTCTTTTGTACGTCAGTCATCTGACGTCATGCTCCCTATATCCACAGGTTTGAAGAATAATTGTGCTTCTAGTTTCACTTAAAATGATGTCCGAAAATGTCCCCAGTCACTTAACTCATCCCAATGTTTAGGACCTTATAGTATCCCAAACCCCCATTTTCAAAAATATGCTGACGTTCTATGTTATCCATTCACAAATATCTTCAACAGGCACTTCTTAACTATTATCATATCAAAAATGTGGAGAAAGATAAAGATAACCCCTGTACCTGGGAAAGTACCTATTAATAGAAATGTGAAATTGAGACCCCCTAGCAATAACTTAACCTTTCATCATAATAGTGGAAAACTTATTGATACTCCCACTTCTACCTGCAATATAAGAGCACGTTGATCCATATAAGTTTGCTTACAAATGCAAAAGAAGTACCTAAGATGCCGTAGCTGTTCTGCATCACAATATAGTGTTCAACTTGGAAAAGGGTAAGAATTATGTTCGATGTGTTTTTCTGGACTGAATTTCTGCTTTTGATTCTATTCCGAAGCACCTCTTACCGTCACAAAGAGCTGTTCTTTCACCTCTCCTCTTCTCTTTTCTTCTGCATAATCTTTCATCTTCCACAGAAAACACTTGTGAAACATGAGGACTACCTCACTGTATGAATGCCAATTTCTACGTCTTTACATCCCACAGAAATGAGCGAGTTTTTGTCTTGTACTGAATGGTGGTCTGTTGTTAATGGTCTCGTATTTAATTCATCTAAATGTCAAGCTGTTAACTTTAGACTGATACATGGACAGCACCTATACACTATTTTGGGATCCCATAATGCTTGGGCCATTGGAGACTCCTTGATAAACATAGTTTTGAAGGTCAATCATCTTGGTGTTACTTTTTCCTCTGATCTCTCTTGGTCTTCTCATGTTTTACTGTTATCGAAAAACGTTTACCGTTTGACTTACCACATAAAGAGGCTGCATACATTTTGGATTACTCGCCAGTTACTCAGACACTTTGTAAATTCCTGCATATTACCTATTATTCTTTCCCGGGCTTTTGAGAAGATACTTTGCTATTTTGCGTAGAGTGCTGAAGGCAGTTTGCAAGGTGTGTGGTAAATCTTTTGAGGTCATTATTGATATGCTTGTGGATAGACATCTTAAGTCTTGCAAACTCCTGGCAGGTGATATCTTATCAGATACTAACCATCCACTTCATTCATATCTTTCTCCTTGTATATCTTCTGGTATAACGAAGCGTAAATTCGTTAAAATCTATGCTCGCAAGCAAATCTATGTAATTTCTGTAATACCTTACCTAGCAAATATACTGTGTGACGAACAGATTGTTAGAGTTGACCTAGTAAATAACCTGTATTCCTAAACATGTGTCAAATTTGATAATTTGTACAGACTTAGATTTTTTTAACCTTTTTTCACTTTTTTTGGCAATGAAAAAGCTTGTTGGAATACTTCATGCTGAAAATTCTATAATCTACCAAAATATAATAATGAATAAAGCCATTAATAATAATAATTAAGAGGTGATCTGATTTTAATATATAGAACACTAAGAAATGATATTGGATCTAATATCTCCTCTCTTTTTCTTCCCACTAGATTTGGACATCTCAGAAGACATAGAAGGCGAGTAGAAAAGTCAGCAACAAACAAAACGCTTGTGGCATACAGGTTTTCATACCGAGTCATCAATTCTTGGAACCTGTTACCCGAAGCAGTGGTGTCAGCACCTTCAAGTGATTCATTCAAGAGAAGACTAGACACTCACAGAAGCATACTAGAAAAGGAATGACATTGGCCATATGTCACCTATCATTACTACACAAATCTGAATCTGAATCAGCATTTACTCAGTAGTGGTCTCAACATGCTGATTTAAAAATATGAAAATCTGTAGTCCGTTGGGACATAAGTGAGTCTTATCCTATGTGCTCCAAAGGGCTATTTGGAGGAACAAAATGAGGTAGATCATGTCCAGAATCACTTCTTAGCATCTTTTACACCATGGTTAGGACGCCTTATTTATAGTAAGGTTAGGATAGACGTGTAACCTCGTGAGCGATTTATGGTGAGGTAGCCCGAGGACCCTTTATATCTTTACGGTGGGTACAGATAGCCTTCAAGAAGGTCTTGGTCTCCACAGGCGTCTTTGAAGAATTGTGGTCTACTTCATTGTTAGCACTATTCTAATAATAGACCTAACCTTAAAATTGCAGATTTGTCATGTTGTAACTGCCTAATGTATAAGATCTTACTTGGAAGTCCCATCACTGTCTACACTGATTACCAATATATAATGGAGAACACATTCAAGATGGAGACAGGACAATATATTTGATATGAATAAAAGGGATAAGAAAACACACAAGAATAGCCACGCCAACAATGCTGAGCCATGCCATACGGTCAGTTTAGTTCTTTCATACCGCCCAATCCACCGTTCGATATTTCTCTGAGTTAAATGTTGAATATCCATATCCCAGTTGTCTCGTATTCAACTTTGAAGATTGTGTGGTTTGGGCCCAATGCCACTACAATTTCACAATTTGGCTTGACTGGAGTCGTGTAAAGTTTACTGGGCGAACGTTTACCTAATTTTTATGAAATTCTTTCCTAACTTCTATAGTGATCTGAAATCGACGGTTGCTCCTGTAGATTTTGGGCCACGCTCCTCTATAGCTTATAAGGTATGATGAGCGTGGGGTGGGGTGAGAAGTATCCTCTGATAGTTTTTATACTTGTTTCTGACTGACTGTCCTATACGCATATCAATTGACCAAGTCTTGTACGAGCTTGGTAAAAAGTCAAGATCAACCTGTATGTCATCATCCTTCTCTACTTGTCAACATACTTCAATTGACTAAGGTGGAACTGGAGATTCCGTGAGACTTGAGAAGGGATTAATGTATCAGATAAATGACGATGGATCTAGATTGAGTAGTAGAGTTTCATTACATCAGCTTTACCATGGCTACTGTTGAATCTTTATTGTCTTTTCGTTTGCTTTAATTAATAGGCGTAGAGGCATATTTTTGTTTGCAACTCTCCAACACACAAACTGTGGCACTACAAAACCATGTTTTCCTGAAGTGGTTCCTTCTACTTCATTTGACAATTAAAGGTTGAATACTCTATCTTTTGAAGATGCCGCTGAGATCGATGCTCTTACATCGATCATCCAGAAATTAGAGCACACTGAAACATATTCCATGCAGATTATAGAACATAAAAATTTGGACATGACTACGTAATCACTTTTTTGATAATTATTAGATTACTTGCGTCTGTTAGTCCTCATGGAGAGGCGTACGACACTCACCAGCATTCTCCATTGAATTCTGGCCTGGACAATCCTTTCCGGTTGCTATTCATCATTTTCATGTCTGCTTCCATTACTCGACGAAGTGTGTTCTTTGGTATTACTCTTTACTTTTTACCTTCAGGAGTTCAAGTTAACGCTTACCTAGTGATGCAGTTTAGTGATTTGCACAAGGTATGTCATAGCATGACGAAATACACATGAATCATATGAGCGAAACTTGTCACAGGACAAACATCTACCAAAATTTTACTCAACTTCGTAATTTGCTTCACAAATCAATGAATTGTTATCTACATAATCTTGAGTACCCATTGGATTGGAATGACGTAGTGGAACTCATGATTTCCTGACGAAACATTTTATGAGGTTTTTCTTCTTTACTACATTCGAAATTTGTACACTTTACATGGTCCAGTAGTAGCTGCTTGAGAGTTGCATAAGAAAGTGAAATCGACTTGTCTGAAAATGCCAAAGTTTTTAGCAATCTGTATGCTTCTTTTCCAGTGAATGTAGGTAAGTGAGCCACAAAGTCAGAATCCTCAACATCTTCATTGATCATAGTACAGGTCTCGAACCTTTCCATGTAATTCACAAAAGCCCCAACACTTGAACGTATGTCCAAATAGTCTATCATGGGCTCTATCGCGACGTCAATGCGATGGTTTGAAGTGTTTGAACTATGGTACAAACTAGGGATCTTCGAAATGAGGCTATTTGGACAAAAGAGAAATAGTTGAGCACAAACGAACGTATTGTATTTAAAATTCGAAACCCCGTAGTCATCAAGTACAAAAGAATCCTTAATTAATAGAAACAACACAGTTTTCCAAGTTTTACATCTGTCTGATCTCAGTTTTATTTGCCGTTGGGTTAAAAACCAAAAAATGAAGGATCAAAAAATTTTGATATATCTATATGTACAATGTTTAAACGAAAAACACCAAAAACAGCGTGTCAAGCATTCACAACATGTCTTGTTTCGGTACAAAGTAAAATGCATCCCATTCAATGACTAGCATGAATAGATGTTATTCACCGCGAAACCTCCACCCGAATGACTTACATATATTCCTATCTAACCATCCTCGACTTCTGATCTAACTGAACTCACCATCACTCCATTAGAAGGGATTTAGACAGCAGTATATTCAAAATCTGAGTATCCGATATCTTTCTGACAGCATTACGAATTACTTGTGACGCAATCAAGCAGCATACCTTTGACGTGATACAAAAATTGGAACTCATCGCGTCCGAATTCAAAGCTATAAGTGGTGTAATTCATCAGAATATGATCAAAAGCTGAGGTATATATTAGTGGAAGACTGAAATTATAAACTAGATAAAATAACTACCTTTCGCAGCTGAATATTTGGATGCTAGCACATCTCAGCTTTGTGTCCTCTAAGGGATTATCGATAACGCAGGTAACATGCAAGGTCTATTAACCACAAAATAATAAATGCGCGTCAGCGTAACTTTTTTCCCAAACAGCTAGTATTGGGTCGGTCAGTAAATATTTTCAACTAGAAACTGAAATTAGATTGGAAAATTCTTCGTGAAAGAACACTAGTCAACCGAACTAATGTAGGGAAGTTTAGTCCTAACGTGATTTACATTTCTCAAACTTTTGCTGTGTTCTTACGCAACAAAAGTACCACTTCCGATCTAAAGAATTTATTCTGAGCTATACGTTCGGTAGATTACTTCTTTTTTGTGTTTCACTCAAATTAGTTAACTGTGGTTTTGCCTCAGCTAACTATTGGTTTTTTTATAGTTTTCACGTAAAGGCTAGCTTTAGCTTATCGTTAACTGTTTTTATACATTTTTGCCAGTTTTTGTTTACTGTGTGTGTTTTTTTCAACGGTCCTAAATTTACTGCTTGTATTTTTAAGACAGTCTAAATCTCTAGCCATGAAAAATTCATGCAAAAGACCTGGTTGCCATTTCGCCGTTACATCTGGCGTGCAATGTGACAACTGCAAAGGTTGGTTCCACGAAGCATGTACAGATCTAACAGCAGCAGCCTATAGCAGACTCAGCAAGTCTGATCGTAGGTGGGTATGTGTTACCTGCAACACTGATACGGTAGTTATGTTGGGTACCATCATTACTTTACTGACAGGTCTAAGAGATAAGTTGTCTAAGAATTTAGTAAATGATAGCATCATGACGGGTAACAAAACTGGAACGCATAGGACAAACAAGAAAAAGGATATTGACAGGTCGGTTATCGACGGTGTTGTTAACAACACGAGTGATGATGTGATGAAACTCAGCACCATCTTAACATCTTGTCATCGACTCCCTCAGTAAAATTGGGTCCTCCAGGGAACAGTCCTTAAATGAGACAGTGGTTCCCAAAAATCCTGTAGGTGGTTGGACTCACGTTAACAGGAGCAATAAAGCCCAAGCATCCCTGCCGAAACTGAAAAACCCAAGTACCGTGAGGAAATCAATTGATGCTTTGGCCGCACAGTCTACCCCCAAGACTGTCCGCCCGGTCATCACTGAGCCCAGGAATCGAAAACGCGCCTCCACATCCAAACGACAAGATACCAAACCTAGAAGCCCTGGAAAACCTGGGAAATCAATTACGGTTCGTGACGATTTTGTCATGATCATGAACCTTATTGACAACCCGGACCTTCCTCCCAGTTTGCAGGACAAAAATGATAGGATGCTTTTGGGAGAATTAAACAAGAGGCTTGAACTCCCTAGAATAAGGCCTTTGACCGTCACACGGCTCACTCGGGGGAAGGACTCTAACCACCTAAACCACCCGAGGCTGCTTCGTTTACACCTAAGAATGCTTCCGATGTAGAGGACGTCCTGCTAGCCAGTCACTTACTGAAGTCCGATGGGAACGTAAGAATACTGCCCGACATACCGTATTCTGAACGAAATCTCATCCGGAACATCCCTAAGGAATCTCGCGAGGCGTTTTTCCGTGGACGAAATATCATTGTGCAAGGTGTGCCGGAAAATATGGACTCAACTCAAGCAAACTCTGATATTCGGGAATGGAAATTCATTAAGCATTCCTTAAAACTCAAGAACATATTGACCCAACGAAAGCTGGAGCTGACAATTCCACTCGTGGACTGTCTTGATCATAAAACAAAACGTGTAAAGGACAGAGACTACCAACTCGGTAAACATCGTATAGGTAGGCTACCTGTTCACTCACGCACGGCTCATATAGAAAAACAGGAAGAAGCTCACGCGTTCCAAATTGAAAGCATAAACTGCCTATACACGAACGCCGCGAGCTTACCAAACAAAATGGATGAGCTACGTGAACTTAGCAACACTAGTGATACCCATCTGATAGGAATATCCGAAACTTGGATAACGTCTCAGTTTACGGACCAAGAGTTAGCAATAACTGGGATGTCTTTATTTGGCAACGACAGAAAAACAGGAATGGGGGATGGGGTAGCACTATACATACGGTCACGCCTGAATGCGCACCAACTTCACAACCAAGAGTTTCTCAACCTTGATGAGTCAGTATGGTGCTCAGTAAGATTGTCTACCACCCCGAGGTGTCTAGTTGGGGTCATTTACAGGAAGCCCACTGCCGACATTGAGTATGACCAACGTCTGCTGGAAGGATTAGCTCGCTCTACGCGTCTCGGATTCTCTCATATCCTGATTCTAGGGGACTTCAATCTTCCTAGAATCAACTTCGTGGAACATACATACATTGGTGGTGCCAACTCTACTGAAGCTCTGTTCTTCAACCTTATCGGTGACCTGGGATTATTCGAAAATGTGAAGTCGACAACCCATTGGAGAAACAGTCAGACGCCGTCGCGCTTAGACTTTGTATTCACAAATGAAGAATTCCTAGTTGACGACTTCTCAATCCTGGCCCCCCTCAGGAAAAGTGATCACGCCGTCTTGTCATTTAGCTTTGTCAGCGAAACAGAGCTAAGATATCCTACTAGCAAAAAGCGCTGGAACTTCAAATGGTTGAATGTGTTAGCTTTACAGGACTATCTACAACAGGTGGATTGGAATGTTCACCCTAAACTTGAAGTGGATGCTCATTGAGATTTTTTACTGCACACGATCTTATGTGCTACTGAGTATTCAGTTCCTAAAATGGTCCTAAAAAGCTACAAGCAACCTGCAATCATCAAGAACCGCACTCGTCGTTTGCTAAGCCGCAAAAGGCACTGTTGGGTCGAATATAAACGAACTGACAATAACGACGCATACAAGCAATATAAACGCATAAGGAACATATGTTCAAAGGCAATAAGAGAAGACAGGCTTCAGTTCCAGACCAAGCTTATCGATAAATTCGTCTCCAATCTGAAAAGCTTATTCAGTTACGCAGCTTTTCTTCGACAAGGCAAAACTAGAGTTTCCAAACTGCTTGGTCCTGATGGCCCGACCAATAACGACAGTGAGGCCGCTAACCTTTTGGCTGAACAATACTCCCGGACATTCCAGCTGACCCACATCAACCATACTGACGAAAGCTTCACCTGCACCTGTACAGGACTTTCCGAAGTGGACCTGAGTGCTGACCTGGTGCTCCGTAAACTGCAGAACCTAAGAAAAGACACTTCTCCGGGTCCGGACATGGTTCATTCCACTGTATTGAGGGAAGCAGCTTCAATCCTGGCGTCACCACTTAGCGTGATGTATGCACACTCGCTAAGCAGAGGCAAACTACCGGAAATATGGAAGCTGGCCCACATAACACCAATTTTCAAAGGAGGTCGACGCAGTGAACCCTCAAGCTACCGACCAGTGGCCCTTCTCTCCATACCTTCAAAAATTGTGGAATCCCTAATATACGACGGTATACTAGAATACTTATAATCCTCAAAGTTCTTCTCATCTCAACAGCATGGTTTCAGAAAAGGTCATTTTTGTATGACCAACCTGCTGACTTCGGTGGATAGATGGACAACCATCCTTGATCGCAAGGGGAAGGTTGACGTCATCCACCTGGACTTCTCAAAAGCTTTTGTTAGGGTCAACCATGCATGTCTTATCAAGAAGCTTGGACGATTGGGCATTAAACCTCCTTTGATTGATTGGCTCTCTTCATATTTAGAAAACCGACACTTTATGGTCAGGGTTAACTTCACTCTCTCTCAGGCTATGGAATGTCCTAGTGGGGTCCCCCAGGGCTCAATACTAGGACCTCTTCTCTTCTTGATTTATATTAACGGTCTTCCTCAACAGGTTTCATCTGACTTATTGCTTATTGCTGATGGTGTGAAACTTTGGATAGAGATACGTAATCATAATGATATACCAGTTCTTCAGGAGGATCTGACCCGACTTTAAAGTTGGGCAGACAACAACAGACTTACCTTCAACACTTCAAAGTGCAAGGTAGTCCATCTGAGACATGTTGCAGACTATAGTTATAACTTAGGTAACTCACCTCTAGAATTTTCCGAAGTCGAAAAAGATTTAGGAGTGTTGGTACCCTATGACCTGAAATCGTATGCGAACTGTGACAAAAACGCCTCTCAAGCAAACCTTGCACTGGTAACATTGAAGCGCATTTCTGGCCAGTTTGACGGTAGAACCTTCCATATTATCTTCAACAGTTTTATTCGTCCCCATTTAGAGTACGAAAACATAGTATTTCCTCCCTCCCTCCAAAAGGATAAGGACACTCTGGAACGTATACAACGTCGAGCCACGAAATCAGTTCAGGGACTCAAATTCAAACTTTACGAAGAGCGCCTCCAATCACCTAACCTTTACCCGTTAGAGTACAGGCGTCTTAGAGGTGACCTTCTTATGACTAACAGTATCCTTAATACTTCTGGTCATCCCCTTAAACATCTTCTTAAGCTTATTCATAACACTAACCTCAGATGTAACACCCAGAAATTGGAGACCCTACATAGCAGAACAGACTGCAGACACAACTTCTACTCCGTTAGAGTTTTCAAGTGCTGGAATTCGCTGCCGACTGAGCTAGTCCAAGCGACCTCCCAGGAGTCCTTTAAGAGAAAACTTGACTTATTCTTAAGGACTAAGGATAACATATTATTATGATTTACCAAATTCTTTTTTTCCTCTATTATCGTTCATATACCTAGGTTTTTGCCTGGAGGTATTGGTGATCCACTGCTACCAGACACGGAAGCCCGTTAAGCGAAAGCTTCTTCTATTCGGTCCTCAACCATTTAAACCAGTTTGTTCTTTTTTTCAAGCCATATTATGGTGTCGTCAATTATTCGCTTATCAACTCTGACCGTTTTTTATATTAACGTAAATCTATTGCTTACCCTTTTCGTCATGTGTCTATAACTTATGTTTGGCTGAATATAAATATTGAGCCATGCTCGAACAAAACGAGCTGGCTTACTAAACTTCTCCTCTGCTCATCACTTTGTTTCGTTTCTCTTCACTTCGCTTCACCTCCTTTTCTTTTCTGTCTGTTCAGATCAATGAATGTATAAAACATACGTATTCAAAATACATTCTCGTGCTTGGCTTATTCGATTCCGCTATTCCCTAATGCGAGTTAAGTCGATAAAAATGTACGAGGGTTGGAGGAATGTGTATTTCGGTAATAGTCTGAGTACTATTAAAATGGAGTTAGATTTAATGTCAACAACCATCACTGTCGAAGACTTGAATCTGGTGTTGAATCCGTAAAATACCCCCTCTTTTTACAAGTATTCATGCAACTATCTCATTAAACGGGAATGTCTTCCATTTTGTTGTAACTGTTTGAGCCACTCAATTCACTATCTCATGATGAAAATTATGTGTCTGAGAAAAGCTTGTGGCGGATCAAAACTGCCGAAACAAAAACAGTGAAAAAGTTATTGCAAGAAGTGAAAATACGGCTAATAAGATGGAAAATATAAGTGCAAAAATAAAAATAGCGGTTGTTCCTTATGTTTTCAGCTGGTAGTGTGTTCGTTTTCCGGTCACGAAATCTGCAACTGTAATAAGCAGTAGTTATGTAGTGAACGAGAACACAAGTGGGGACAATTGAATGTATGTGAGCACAAAATTACAGAATCTCTTAGTAAAATTCAAGAACCATATAGTAGATACTTCATTCGCACAATGTCAATCAATCGTCACAGACTTTATTGTCCTTTCATTTCCACACCAATCATTCTGTCTTAGTTCTCTTTTCGTCGGCTTCTTAACGTTCTGCCACCAGGTATTCCACTTTCAACTGTTGATACATATTACTTATATCTTTCGACATCAGTAGCACACACCACAGTTCCAAATACTATATATATATAATCTAGGAAAATGTATATCGCGGAAAACCGAGTAATAGGGTAATCAACAGAATCTCTAAACATATACGGGAATTATATTACAGATCTGTTTATGTGGCAACTGACTAGGAGGGAACAAGATGTGCGTGGGTAGCAATGCATCTGTGAACGATAATCAGCTCAATGCAAGCAGGGAAAGACGAAAAAGCCATGACCAAATTTGAAACATAAAATTCCAATCGATAAAAGTGGTTGTACAAGCTCACTGAACTTGTGAGAAATATGAAGAATAATAATAATCACTACTTACAAAATAAGTCGATTATTTTTTCTTTCATTATGGGGAGACAGTACTGCCTCATCACTAGTGGAGGACGACTTTGGCAAAGCTTAAGTATTCTCTAAATACTTAAGCAATGTATACACCATAGAAACACCCTTCTCACCAGTCCATGAAAATCCCCCCACACAAGCACTGAACAGCGTGACCATTAAAGAACTCGATGTCCTTGGTCTGCTAGTTAAGCTTGACATAGGTAAATCCTAGGTTACTAAAGGAATCAGCTAAATTTGTTGCGAACCCTTTAAGTGTATGTTTTAATCTATCCGTAACCCAGGGTCGTCTACCAAAAGACTGGAAGGACGCCATAGTAAGTCCAGTCTTCTAAACAGGTACAAAACGTAAGCCTGAGAATTACCGACCAATTAGCTTAACTAGTGTGATTGTTAGAATCTTAGAAAAGATTATTTGGAAGGAGCTGTTAAAGTATCTCGATGAAAACCGGATCCTCTCCGAAAAGCAGTATGGTTTTAGAACAGGTTACTCTTGTCTCACAAACTTATTAGTCGCTCGTGAAAACTGGTGTGCTCTTAAGGACCAAAAGTTACCTATAGACGTAGTTTACATCGATTTCAGCAAAGCTTTCGACAAAGTTCCGCATAACCGTCATCGGTCTTACTCTATTCTGACGATGTCAAGATATGGAGAGCGATACAAAGCAAGGGCTATAGCTTAGAACTTCAAAATGACCTGGAGAGATTATCTGAATGGTCCCAAACCTGGCAATTGCCGATAAACACTTCCAAGTGTATTGTGATGCATATCGGCCACCAGGGTACAGATACATACACGATGAATAACACTGAGTTACATATTGTCTAGGCACACAATGACTTAGGCATCATCGTTAGTCAAGACTTAAAGACTACTGAACACTGCCGTGCAATAGCCACCAAAGGTTTTAGGACTTTATGGTCCATACGAAGGGCTTTTAGGCATCTCGGCGCTAAAAAGTTTCTGACTTTGTATAAAGTGTTTGTACGTCCTAAATTTGAGTACTGCATACAAGCAGCTAGCCCCTGCCTAAAAAAGACAGTGAACTCTTGGAAAAGGGTTCAGAGAACAGCAACTAGGCTGATTCCCGGAATAGCAAAGCTGTCGTATGGTACTAGACTGAACAAGCTAAACCTATTCCCGTTGTCGTATAGAAGAATCAGAAGCGACTTGATTACAGTTTTCAAATTGCTTAATGACAAATTTGCACCGGATATGCCCTCATTTTTCTTGTCTTCCAAAACAGAAAATCTACGGGGACACTCCAAAAAAGTTCACAAGCTCAGAATGAATTACTTGTCAGCTGACTACAGACTTTCCCATCGAATAATCAACGGGTGGAATTTATTACCTCGGCACGTGGTTGAGGCTCCATCCGTCGACTCCTTCAAAAGAAAGTTGGATCAGATGAGAGACCATCATTGCCAAGACTAACACAGACCATCAAGCCTCCTGTCCTTTCCAAACTGAAACTGAAACTGATAACCATCACAAATTCTTTGAGAATAATTTATTGGTCAACTTCACAATAGAGTTAACAACTCATAGAGATTTCATGAAAAAATTATTCGCAAGTCCTTATAACCTTTTGTTAAAAATATGAAGAATAAAATAGTATGTTTAAAATATTCGAAAAAGCGAAAAGCTTGCTTTTGCGGATTTTCAAAGGCTTCCGTTACTGTGGGTTTGTCAACATCCCTTAATTTAAATAGGTAGGTAGTTGGCTGATCCGTGTTGATATTTGCAGTACGTATAATAATCACCGTCGATCTTCCCTTAGATCTTCATTAGTAAAGTGAACAAAATTTATCTCAGCATTGAGTTTCCGTCACAAACCGTTTATATTTTTTTAAAAGGGTATTGTGAAAAATATGAAGGGGAAAAATTCATCTGAGTAGAAAGTCTTGTGCTCTGCTGTGTAATATCTTACATTTCGCCTCGCCAGATGTTCGCCTTTGCCCATTAAGTAAATCAGAATTCCAGCCTGTGTACATACGATCATGGCTGGTAATCTCTTTGTAGTGCCTTATCTGTATTGAAACCAACCTCCATTTTTGTCATCTGAGTGTATTAATTATTGTACAGAAAATAGTATACCAGTATATAGATATAAGCCAGGAAATTGGGGGAAGGTTTTTGCAATTATCAGACTGAAGTTTTCGCCAGTATTTGTTGACTGAAAGGTTGCTGATGACGAATTCGCCTTTTACTCGGTAACATTCCAAAGTATCCAAATAGTCTTTAAATTCCTAACCAGAGCCAGAACGGATCACAGGGTTTCATTTCAATACGGCTCTGTGAATTCAAAGTGCGTTATTGTAAATAAGAAAAGTTTTGGTTTGTACAACCCGTTCTAGCGGTGGCAGACAATCACTTTTGTGGTAGTAGGCGATATCAATCTAGGATAAAGGACTCAGTTGGTGACGGTGCTGCAAACAAAGAATATCGCGTAGGTTTAGTATCTTTTGACTTATCAAAACTTTGTGAGTGAGGTCATGAAGGTTGTGTAACTGAATAGTGTGTGACAATTTTAAGCTTCCTACCGCTAATCTTCAAGCCTTTGACATCAAATAAAGGACAACTCGATGTCGTCACTTAGCTACGCAGTTACGTTGAAAACTAGATTGATAGAACTTGATCGACTCTGAATGCTACATAAAAAGAGATCTACTACTACTCAGGGAGCAGTTAGTGTCACTAGTATCGTTGACATGACAGGTCTTCAAATGCCTTCGTGTGACCGAGGCTGCGAGGAGTCTGTTCGCTCTCGAAATGCTCTTAAATACCCGCGCCTATATACCCACTTCTTGAAAAGTCCTACTCTCTGCTTCCTTTCGGTATGGGTGTCGTTTATGGGATTGAGAGGACAAAAACATACCCGGGTTGTTGAATGTGGAGGAATCACCTAGGGAAGTTGGAAAACCCTGCTTTTAAACCAGTGGTGCACATAGGCTCCAAGATCCTAAGGGATCAAATGGTATATTAGCATATCCTAGATCACAGGCTACCATGGGATCGCACCTAACGTTGCCCCACTGCCTTGTGGATTAGACCTCCAGGCAAAAATCTCAGTCTTCAGTAATAAGGATAGTAGGTTGATGAACCTGTGTTAATCCTGACAGATTTCCTTCCAGTGAAGGTCCAGCTTCTTTTTGAAAATGTTCACTGATGGTGCTGATACCACTTGTTCTGGTAAAGCGTTCCAGTCATTGACCACTCGATGAGAAAAACGGGACCCCACCTTTAGTTTATTAGATCGCGGTTTCAGAACCTTCTTGCTATGACCCCGGAGATTATTAGTGCTGGAGGGAGCAAAAAGGTAAGACATATTAACACCCAGATCATAATTAAAGATACGAAATGCCAGTATAAGGTCACCTCGCGTCCTACGATAAGATAAGGGGAAAAGATTTAGACGTTTTAAACGCTCATCGTAAGGGAGTTTGGAAAGACCCTTTACTAATTTTGTCCCTACACGCTGGACACGCTCAAGCGATTTAGTATCCTTTATCAGGCAAGGGCTAGCTGCTTGGATACAGTATTCTAAGTGTGGCCTTACATAGGTGGGATATAAAATTCGAAACATATCCTCGTCAAAGCATTTAAATGCTCTGCGAAGCGACCATAGCGCTCGATAGCCTTTGGAAGCAACCGCATTGCAGTGCGTAGTAGTTTTTAAGTTGTGACTTATAATTACTCTTAAGTCTTTATGCGCATGAACGCGTGGCAGAGATGTACCATTAATGGTATAGTGGTAACTAATATCGTGCCCGATGTGCATGAACACGCTCTTCCTGGAATTAACTTCCAGGCCCCAATCATGAGCCCACCTAACTAATTCGTCTAAATCTGCTTGTAGATAACAACGATCAGTCACATTTCTTATTGTTCTCCAGATTTTAACATCATCCGCAAACAATAACGTCGACGACTTAAGTAATAAAGGTAGTTCATTAATATACAGAAGGAAAAGTAAAGGGCCCAAGATGGTGCCTTGGGGTACACCACTTCTGACCGGTTTCCATTCGGATAGAGTTCCATTGACTCTCACTCTCTGTCTGCGGTCACATAAGAAGCTTCCTATCCATTCCTGTATAGCACCTGTTATACCAAAGCTCGAGAGCTTTTGCATAAGACTCAAGTGTGAAACCTTATCAAACGCTTTGCTAAAATCTATAAATATCACGTCGACAGACTGGCCGTTGTCTAGGGCAGCTGTCCAATCCTCTCTCGCAATGAGTAAGTTAGTCAAGCATGAATGCTTGTTACGAAACCCATGTTGCTCGGGAGTTAACAGATTGTACGAATCTATGTGGCTCAGTAGCTTAGCCCGAATTAATTTTTCAAGTAACTTAACTACTATACTGGTCAGGCTAACAGGCCGGTAGTTAGATACTATCCGTCTCTGACCATCCTTAAATATAGGACTGACTATGGCGTCTTTCCAGTCTCTAGGTAGTTGAGCCTGTGAAAGGGACATGTTGAAGAACATCGTGAGCGGTCTTGAGATAATGTCCGCAAGCGACGACAACAAACGTGGGTGTAACCCATCGGGGCCCGGCATCTTACAAGGTTTTAGGTTAGTTATCAAAGGAGGAACTATATCCTCTGTCACGTGTAAAGGTCCTATGGCTGGTATCTCATTGTCAACGGGACAAGTAGTTGTAACACTACACGTAGAATAGACTTCACTGAAATAGTTAGCAAATAACTCCGCTTTCGCTAGGTCAGATTCAGCCAATAAAGCTGAATTTTCGCTTAACAGTAATGAGGGGATACCATCATTACGTTTCGTCCGCCTTTTGACGTATGAAAACAGTCGCTTCGGACAGGTACGGCTATCGTATGCCAACTGTCGTTCGTAAGCCGTGCGGGATTTAGCTATGGTCTTTTTGCATATATTCCGGATTTTTTTATATTCGCACTTCAATGATGCCTGACCTGTTGACAAGAATAAGTCCCAGAAGTGTTTCCTACGCTTCAACAGCTTCCGGGTTTCCTTATTAATCCATGGAGGGCAATATGATAACTTACGTGCTGACCATGGGATAAACGGTTGAGTTACGGATTCGAACGTAGACTTAAACCTATTCCATGCATCATCAATCGATCCATCAGCATCGACCGACCAGTCAATTGAGATAGCATAGTCCCTGATTGCCGGAATATTAGCTCTCCAGATATTAGGACGGGGTGGAGCTGATGCAAATTCTATACCATGTATCCGGAACCTAAAGGAAAGTACGACATGGTCACTATTCACCAGTGGGGGAAGATGTTGAATGTCAACGATATCTTCACAGTGGCCCGATCGTTGCTGCTACCTTGACGTGGTGGTCGGGCTTGCCTATCGTGATGAAGCAATCGAGCTATGCTGGCTGGAACAGTCGTTCCTCGAGGTCCTACCATGCCAGACAGGTCGGTTGAAGAGCGGTGAAACTAAAAGCAGCAAACCCAAGGTCCGAAGGCGAAGTCGTACTGCTGACTGTACAGAGGTGTGACGGCAGTAAGGTGTTTCCTTCAGACAATCAGCATGACAGCGATGCTGCCTTCCCACAAGGAGGGGTGGGGTTAGAAAAGGTCGAGCCTAAAAATGCACACCTCGCCTTATCCCACAGATTTCCGTCTCCGGCGGTAAGGTTTTTTTTTGAAGAACGGAGCTAACACAAAAACTACCCACAAAAAGGTCGTGTGTGACCGACTTCAAGCAGTTGTCCCTTGGGCACTGCGGTCACGCTCTCAGGTCATTAAGACCACTCCTAACCCAATTTCCTTTTCAGGTACCTCTAGAAGAATCCTTCCACGGTGTGGGCAACCGGGAAGTGATAACTGCCCTCATACCTCTAACAGCACTCAAGACCACTGTATTCATAATCAATCTTCTTCTTCAATTCCTACTATTCCCTCTACCTTGACTTTCAACACTAAACTTCCTCTCTCGGTTTCCTCCTCAAGTGTCACCATGGCCAACGATTCTAGTGCGCGAAACGCTGTCCCAGGTCTACTTAAACCTCGCTCCAAACTACACATTGGAGCCTTCAACGTACGTACCCTATGCCAAATCGGTCAACAGGCCTCCTTAGCTAAAACCCTAGAATTACGTACCATTGATGTATGCTGTGTCTCCGAAACACGCATACAGGATCCCAGTGTGGTCATTCACTTGACCTCACCTCGCCAAAATGGACAGCCGACGAAATACACCCTCCGTGTATCTGGCGACCCGTTGGCTAGTTCTCGCGGACTTGCAGGTGTAGGCATAGCACTAAGTACAAGGGCAGAACAGGCACTACTAGAATGGATCCCCGTTAACAGTCGCTTGTGTGCTGTCCGGCTAAATGGCTCCATACGAACTCGGAAGGATAGGGACACACGTCGTTGCCTTTTCGTCGTTTCTGTCTACGCTCCCACTGACTGCAGCCATGATGAAGTAAAAGATGACTTTTACAGAAAACTCTCTGAGCTTCTTCAGAAAGCTAAGCGCTCAGACATAGTAGTCGTAGCGGGTGACTTTAATGCCCAGGTAGGCAGCTTAAATCAAACAGAAAGACATCTAGGTGGGTGTTTTAGTATTCCGGCTCAACGAACCGATAATGGTGATCGTCTGTTGCAACTATGCTCAGACAATCGTTTATTTTTAGCAAGCACTAATTTTAAACATAAGGAGAGACATCGTCTAACATGGCGACCACCTGCACCAAACCAACGATGGACTCAAATAGACCATATTGTCATCAGTCATCGTTGGAGAGGCTCAATAGAAGATTGTCGCTCGTATTGGAATACTTGTTTAGACTCTGATCACGCTTTAATACGAGCACGCATTTGTCTGCGCCTCAATGGACGCAGGAAAAGTACACTAAGAAGACCCATTAGGATTGAACTGGAGGACGAGAAAGCCAAATGCGAATTCCAGAAGCAACTGAGTTCACATCTAGGCAGTTCTGTAAACGAGACTGACCCAGATGCTGCTTGGAAAGACACACGAACAGCTGTGGAAACGGCAGTAACATCTATTAGTCATTTAAACCATAGGGCTCCAAAAAACCAGTGGATTTCCTCTAAGTCTATTTCACTGATGGATTCGCGTAAACTCATCCCATCAGGCTCTGAACATGACGAAGAGCGTTAAAAAATTAGATCTAGGTTAACTAAAAGCCTAAGGAACGATCGTGAGCAGTGGTGGGCAACGAAAGCAAAAGAGATGGAAAAGGCAGCGGCTGTAGGCAACACCAGGCAACTATTCAGACTAATAAAATAAACCGGAATTAAGAAGTCAAGTGTAAGTGAGACAATCTCGGAAAAAGACGGAACCCTTATCTGCTCTCAACCTAAACGTTTAGAACGATGGGCGGAACACTTTAAGGAGCAGTTTAGCTGGCCTTCAGCTACTGCACAACTACCCACTATTCCCAGAAAACCTGAATGGAACATTGAAGTAGGCCCCCCGACCCTACTTGAAGTTCAAAAGGCTATAGGTAATCTGAAACGGGGAAGAGCAGCTGGTCCTGATGGATTGGTTCCAGAGGTTTTTAAATACGGTGGTCCAATTTTAGCGATTAGGTTGACTAATATTCTGGCTAAAATCTGGGAGACGGATGTAATCCCATCCGACTGGTCACAATCACTGATTGTCTCAATATATAAAAAGGGGTCAAAATCATCCTGCGATAACCATAGAGGGATTAGTCTGACTAACATAGCATCTAAAATACTAGCCTCAATAATTATCGGGCGCCTAACTAAGACTCGTGAACTGCAAACACGAGAAAATCAGGCTGGCTTCAGACCTGGTCGTGGCTGTATCGACCACATATTCACCATTCGTCAAGTTTTAGAGCACAGACACACTTATCGGCGTCCGACAATGATAGTTTTTCTTGACTTGAAAGCAGCATTTGACTCTGTAGACCGAGAGGTTCTGTGGCAGTGTCTGTCATTGAAAGGTGTACCTGAGAAGTACATAAACCTTTTGAAGGCTCTTTACTCGAACACTATTAGTCGAGTGAGAGCTTATGGCGAACTGTCATATGATTTTACAACCTCAAGTGGTGTCCGTCAAGGCTGTCCACTATCCCCATTTTTGTTTAACTTCATTATAGACCTGTTGCTGGAAATAACACTCTCATCGACTGAATTTTCAGGAATTGATCTCCTACCAGGGGGACCACTAAGCGACTTAGAATACGCAGATGACATAGTCCTGTTTGGTGAAGACGCTGGCAAAATGCAGAGTCTTCTGTTGGAACTGAGTAATAATGCCAGGATGTTTGGGATGCGTTTCTCCCCATCCAAATGTAAATTGTTACTCCAGGACTGGCCTGCGTCAACACTCGAACTAAGGATAGGAAGTGAAGTAGTCGAACGCGTCGACAACTTCACTTATCTTGGAAGTCTGATCAGCCCTAATGGGTTGGTGTCAGACGAAATCTCAGCACGGATTCAAAAACCTCGTTTGGCTTTTGCCAACTTACGTCACCTATGGCGTAGACGAGATATCCGTCTATCAATTAAGGGACGAGTATACTGCGCAGCAGTTCGCTCTGTCCTACTTTACGGCTGTGAAACATGGCCATTAAGAGTAGAAGATACTCGTAGGTTACTAGTATTTGACCACAGATGCCTTAGAAATATTGCTCGCATCTGCTGGGATAACCGGGTAAGTAATAGTGAGGTTAGACGCAGGGTATTAGGGAACAATGGTAAATCAGTTGATGAGGTGATGAATCTTCATCGACTGAGATGGTTGGGCCATGTGTTACGTATGCCTGAACACCGATTACCACGACGCGCTATGATGACTAGTATTGGGGACGGTTGGAAGAGAGTTAGGGGCGGCCAAACCAAAACATGGCATTAGTGTTTGAAGTCACTAACTTCTAGCCTGAGCCATGTTGGCAGATGCAGACTACCTGGTTGGGGTCCGCGTGACTATCGTAACCAATGGTTGGAGACTCTAGGTGACATGGCTCAGAATCGGTCACAATGGCGTAGGTGTATACACTCTTTATCTTCCCTTAAACCTTGAGACTAAAATTGCTTCATATCTCTCTTCCTTCCTGTACTATATCCTTATATACAACCTATAATTTGTATACTACTACCAACACTAGATTAACTACTATGAATCCGGTGTTCCTCTTGTTGTGCTAACGAGGTATGGCAACTTGGACCGATGCATATATGCGCCTGGTCCTACGTTGTAGCTGACCTGACCTCACAGTGGTGTGTGGGGACAAGGTCTATCAATGACGGATTATGTTCCAAGTCTATATGCGTCGGCTTAACGATACATTGTACAAGTGCACATTGAATAATTGATGACAGAAGGACGCTATCGAAACCCCCACCTGGAGCTGTGAGCTCTATCCAGTTTATAAGGGGTGCATTGAAGTCTCCAACGATGAGACAACATTCTGCTTTACTCCAAGAACAGACGTGTTTTAGGATAAAGTCGTCAGCGAGACAACACGGACTACGATATATTCCTCCTATCGTCACTAACCCGTTTCTAGACCTAATTGTACAACATACTACCTCACACGTACCACTTACATGCGCCTCCGATATGATCGAGTTAATGCGGAAGTGGTCCCTAATATATAATATTATGCCTCCTCCCTTGCGACTTCTAACTCTGTCACTTCTGACACAGATGTAGCCTGAAGTGACTGGAGAACAGTCTATATCTACAGTGAGCCAAGTTTCGGTGATAACAATTATATCCGGATTTAAGTCGTCTACCATCAAATATAGTTCAGACATCTTATTCCGAAGACTACGAGCATTCGTATAACACACATTTAGGGTGTTTTTGGAGACATGCGTTCTACCCACACAGGTCTCGGAAGCATTGGCTTCCAAGACCTGACTACCCGAAAACCCTTAATCGTAAGGTTCGCTTCACCGTTTAGCCTTCGAGTTTTTAACTCTGTTAGGGCATTCTTCCACTTGATCCGATCCTCAAGTGGCCAGTCAGGTCGAATACGAATGTCTGAGTCACGAGTTTTGCGTGAGTTATTTAGTAATACGTCCCTTTTCTTCAAAATTACCGAGTACTAATTTGAGGATCCTTCTCTGTTGGGTTTCGCCTCCAACATACTTACCAAGTCTGATGACTTTCGAGATATGTACCCCTGGGACCTCCTCTGGCAGTATATTTCTGATGAGAGATCCGACTAACTGCAGGTCGTGGGCATGTCTCTTAGCGGGATCGGTGTCTTTCGATTCTGCCAAGTTCCAGATGATTACACTAGGCACCTGTTTAACTGCCTTAAAAGTCGTGTTCACGGCCTTTGACCGTGATGTCAGATCCTGCCGGTTAGCTACCGGCTTCTTGCTATTAGCTTTCTTTATCACAGTGTCATGTGGGTCAAGCGAGTTACTCCCAACAACATTTGGTGAAGTTAGACTATTTCCATCCACAACAGTATTAAATATTTCCTTACATTTGGACTTGAGCGGAGTTGCCTGATGCTCAGGACGTGAGTCCAACGATGACTTATCGACTATACGCCCGCTTTCTTTGGGTATTTTTCCGTCTCTTTTGCGTTTCCGCGTAATCCATTTGCCACTATTCTCAGCATCCAGATTGGAACTATTCTGGACGATAGTGGTTCTAGCTGGGTCCTCAGTCGCTGCTAAAGCTACTGGTCCCTCAGTACTTAATGGCATGGCTTTCATTGGTCGTATCGGAGTACAAATTTTTGCTTCATGTTGCGAAATTGGGTGTCTGGTACCTGCCATGGCAGCATTTACGACACTGATACAATCTTCATTATCAGTATCCATGTTGCCGGCACGGCCTACTTCGACCTTTTTAGCTAACGCTAGAAGGCTGATGGCTTCCTGAATGAGTAATGTCTTACTTGAGCAACAAAACATACAGAGCCAATGAGAATTTGGTTTCGAGCACCTTTTATAGGCAGCAGGGCTTAAGCGGGTGCACATTTTATGAAACCACTTCTTACAATCGTCACATTGCATCCCTTCTTCCACGGGGAATAAGCAATATGGCTGTCCACACTTGTGTACAGAGCCGACCATCTTAGAATAAAGCAAAATGATAGGCAATGTAGATATGTAAGATAAATCACAACCTTATCAAATAAACAAGCCTCAGTCGACCAAGAATGCTTTGATGCAGTAAATACACAAAAGCAGGATCAAAACACACAAATACAATGTCACGTTAACTGAAATAAATTCAATTAAAGTGTAAACGGTAGTTTTGATACGTAATTTACGATCAAAACAGTGAATTAAGCTCAACGTGAAACAATACCACTGTCCTTTTAAATAGCGCGCGCAATTCCATGGCAAAAATCTCGGGGAGTAACTCTCTAAGGAAACCACTTAGTTAGGTTTAGGGACCCGGGAAGTATCCTAGCCCACACAACTATGAAACTGGTTATCAATGAATGAAACAATTTTGCTCACTTTCGCTACCTATACTAATGGTTATTGTAAGTACTTAATTACATCCAGACTCGTCCTACGCTTCATCCTTTTTGTCCTTTTTCATTACCCTCCTGTGTTTACTTTTGTTTCTCAACTCAGCACTTCGCCTGTGGTTAAAATCCTATCCTACGTAAAAAAAACCAAGTCACTGACTGGTAAACAGTTGAATGCTACCACTAAATACGGATTATGAAACAGCCTTTCCGAAACCCTGTTGGGCATTCAACCTTCTCACACCGATATAGATTAGAAATAGATAAGTTTGACCATATCTGTGGAAAGTCTTAATATCAAAGTCTGTTAGGTACCTGAGAACCGTATTTCAGACTTTAGAGAAGTACTACAGATTCGTCCCTCCTCTGTTTATTCGAAAAGCTTCATTTGGTTTGGCTAGCGTTGATGTCTCATTAAGCTCTAGAGTGGAGGTAGTACTAATTGATTGGGTTCCTATTAATAGTTGATTATGTGCTGTTAAATTAAAAAGTTCCATCAAAGTGAGGGATGGATGTGGGGAGCAGTCTTTTTAATATCTCTTTCTACGCCCCGACAGATAGCAACCCGTATTTAATCAAGGACATTTTATACCATCTTTTCAAGAAAACGCGTTCGACATGTGGTGGTAACCAGAGATTTGAATGAGGAGGTCGGGGATCTAGACACTGAGGGGAGTCGTTTAGGTGTCCGATGGAAACTCAGTAGTTACAGGTCAGATAACAGTGACCGTCTTCTGCAGCTTTGGAGTGAATACAATCTGTTTCTGGACAGCAGCAACTTTCGACACAACCATCGTCGATAAAGTACCTGGGGCCCTTCTTCACGTATGCGACAACTATTGGGGGATAAGTCTACGATTGCACCTGACCTATTAACTCCTGTCTTTTCAGATTGTTCAAAACTCATCCGAAATTGATTCGCCAGAAGCAGGCGAGTCTTTTCTCTGGTTGTTACAACGCCGCCATAATTACTGCATGCCAACAATCGTTGTGTTTCTTGTTGTTAGGGCTGGTCTTAATTCAATGGAGAAAGATATTTCCTGAGACTGTTGAAAAAGAGTATGTCTGAGAAGTTTATTAACATCTTGAACGCTCTAAGTAAAAACATCCCAAACAGAGTGGGGATACAAAGTCAGCGCTATCTATTGTTTCATGTATGGAGTGTAGTAAGACGGGTTGCCCAATCTCGTCATCCCTCTTCAAATTCGTCAGCGATGACTTTATGAAAACAGCTCCGATGAAAGTAGGTAGTGTTGTGGATCTGTTACCCAGATAAAGATTTTTCGACTTTGAGTAAGCAGATGATATCTTACTGTGTGGTAATACTCAATTCATGCAATCCTCACTTAATCATTGTCCGTCGTTATGACATATGCATTGCACCTTCTAAATTCAAATTACTTTTACAACACTGGGAGAAGCTCGTGTCTGCAATCCTGGTGGTCAGCAGTTAAGAGTAGTTGAATGATTCATTTACCTGGGTGGCTGCTTGAGTGCTTGTGCTAACTTGACTGGTAATAACTGATGTTAGGCAGGCTGTAAAAAGGTCGGGTTTGCAACGCGTCGGTGAGAGTATTTTTGCTCCATGCTTGTGAAAGCTGCCCTCTCGGAATTGAGAATGTTAGACAACTCTTTGTGTTTGACCATCGTTATCTCTAAGGGATTGCTGATATCCAACGTTAAAATTATTCTAGTGATGCAGACGGAACTTTGTATTTGAAAGAATCCTTTTCGGTTGCATTTTTGTTAGCGAAACTGCTCTCGTTCATTTATTTCTATTTACTTGTTGTTTTTGATTATACTCGTCTTCCTTCCCCTATCTCTTCATAATCTCATTGTGTAGTGCATATTTATTTTGATGCCCATTTGTGCCAATATTTATATGCTTAAATAATGATAATGAGATCTTTCAGCTTGCTTATAGGGTGTAAAGACAACCGATAGTTCACATAAAGTTAGTGATCAATGTAGAGTATTTGATCTGTATTCATTTTTTCATTGACACACTATAAGCATACGAGGTTACTATGTTCACAATCAACTGACATAATTCAAAGTCAACCACATTGATTCAGATATAAGTTCATTTTTCTTTCGTCCTAAATCTAAAATCTTAGCATTATTCCATTATTTTAATTTCCCCACCTCGTTTGTACTTTTGGAACCATATTACTTATGCTTGATTTTACACTTCCATTAACCATAATAACATTATTGTTCCAAATCTTTCTTTTACCATCTTAATTCCTTTTTTTTCTGTGGTGTATAGCGAATTGGACGAATCAACATGTACAACTAATTTTACGTCATTTATGTGTGTGTGACTGAATCGGTTTTTGTTTAATGACTGTCAGTTAACTAGTCATATAATCATAAAAATATGAACCAGCCTAAGTTGTTACCCCAAATCAATTCAATGATAATGGTTAAAAAATTATTTTTTAATCGTTTAATGGGAGTTCAGTGTTAGACACACTAATCTAACTACAAAGAAAGCCCTTATTTAAATCTGAGATAAATCAAATAGGTTTTTCAGTTGTTCATTGTTTAGTTTTTACAATATCATTCGGACAGTCCTTTTGTTATAACCTGTGCTGCCTAGATATCCTGTTAATGTATAACGTGATAACACCGCCAATTAGATAGCAGCGGTTTATCGACCGGACCAATGACGCATAAAACCCGTGCGAGCAGCCAGAGTATTTATCGATCCTGCTTTCCGCCCAACCCAGCCAGCTAAGTCCAGAACACCAATCTCAGCCTCTGCGGTATAAATCATTTATTTCAAGCATACTGGGTTTATATACTGGACAGATAGACATCATACTATAAAATAGAAAAACAACATTTGTACAAGATTTAGCCAAATGTGGCTATGAATAAGGGAGATAGTAAATGATAGACAGGACATAATTCAAAAATGGTAAATCGTATAACAATAGCTCATAGGTCAAAATAAAGCTCATAATAAGAGGAATATTAATGGTTTAGTCCGCGTGACTGTCGTAACCAATAGTTGGAGACTCTAGGTGATATGGCTCAGAATCGATTACAATGGCGTAGGTGTATACACTCTTTATCTTCCCTTAAACCTTGAGATTAAAATTGCTTCATAACTTTCTTCCTTCCTATACTATATCCTTATATACAACCTATATTGTATATACTACCACAACTAAATTAACTACTTCTATGAATCCGGTGTTCATCTTGTGCTAACGAGGTATGGCAAATTGGACCAATGCATATATGTGCCTGGTCCTATGTTGTAGCTGATTGACTGAGCTAGTTAACAATTATACAATCTAAAATATGTGCATAGTATTAGTTCATAGATAGATCCCAAATTTACCATTCACTTTTCTTATCGGGACATAATACCTTTCTATTTGTCTAATCTTTTCTTGGTCACATATTAAGTTTTCCTAGGTGAAAGTTTTTTTTATCATATGCTTAATCATTCATAATAACTAAATTGGTTTAAGTTTATTGCAATATTCCATACACTATTTATTTAAATACATAAATATTGGTACAAAGGGGCACCAGATATATATGCGCCACACAAATTCCATTTGATTTGTGTGTGGGGGCTGTGATACCGCCCGGGTGCCCAAACTGAAGCAGGTAGTTTTCTTAGCGGGGGCCACACCCGGAGCCTTTGACCTAAAGATCTGATTGATAAGCCATTTGTTCCCTCAGGATACTGGAGCCCATGTGCACCATTGGTTTGGAATGAGGGTTTTCGAACTCTCCCTAGGTGGAATTTCCGTGTCCACTAACCCGGTTAGAGCGTCGGAAATTCGCTTTCTGTCTTCTCAATTTCGTAAACAACAGTAATGCTACGAGAAAGTAGGTAATGAGTAGGACTTCACTGTCAGAGTCTATATATGCGTGGTCATGTGAGAGCGAACTCTTCCCACTCTCGGCCTTACCCGGGCATTTGGGGGCTGTATGTGTTTCCCAATTCGTAGTTACTAACCTGTATTCTTTCAAAATAATTTTAACATCATTTAGACAATACATATAAGAATATAAACCCGACCGTTACTGCTGCCTTGACGTGGTGGTCGGGCTTGCCTATCGTGATGCACCAATCGAGCTATACTGGCTGGAGCAATCGTTTCTCAAGGTCCTACCATGCCAGACAGGTCGGTTGAAAAGCAGTAAGACTAAAAGCAGCAATCCCCAAGGTCCGAAGGCGAAGTCGTACTGCTGACTGTACAAAAGTGTGACAGCACTAAGGTGTTTCCTTCAGACAACCAGCATAACAGCGATGCTGCCTTCCTACAAGGAGGTGTGGGGTTAGAAAAGGTCGAGCCTAAAAATGCACACCTCGCCTTATCCCACAGATATCCGTCTCCGGCAGTAAGGTCCTTTGAAGAACGGAGCTAACACAAAAACTACCCACAAAAAGGCCGTGCATGACCGACCTCAAACAGTTGTCCCTTGGGCACTGCGGTCACGCTCTCAGGTCATTAAAACCACTTCTAACCCAATTTATTTTTCAGGTACCTCTAGAAGAACCCTTTCATGGTGTGGGCAACCTGGAAGTGATAACTGCCCTCATACCTCTAACAACACTCAAGATAAGAATCTAAATGTTAAAATGTATTTTTTTCTTTTATTTTCAGTCCATTATCACATACATCATAATCAATGCCAACTGAAACTGCTAGTGCTATATCATTGAAAGGTTCTGCTGAATTATTAACAGATTATTTTTGTATGTTTTATGAACAAAATTTCTAATTTATTCTTATTAGTTTATGCTTTAAATAGTATTTTATATCAACGTGGTATCTATCCATCAGCATCATTTAAACAAAATATTAAATATGATTTAAGTGTACTTGTTACCACGGATGAAAATCTTATTAAATATTTAAATGTTATATTAAATCAAGTTAAAAGTAATGTTATTATAAATAATTTAATTAAATTAATTAACTTATATATTAAAAGATTGGTTAGAAGATGGTAGTGTACATCGACTAGCATTAATTATTAAATCAGTTAAAACTGAAGAAGTATTAGAAAGATGGCAATTTGATATGACAACTGAAAAAACAAATTCTAGGTAAGTTTAAATTATGTTTTCTTATCTTTCTCTTTCTTATTCTATTCAGTAATTCAGTTGGAACAAAATCTTTAGCACAAATACAAAGTGAAATTCAAGGGGTTATACGTCAAATTGTTGCTTCAAATACATTTTTACCAGTATTAAATAGTTCATGTAAGTATGTTTTTTTATTTTATTCGAATATATAAATATTGGTACAAAGGGGCACCAGATATATATGCGCTACACAAATCTTATTTGATTTATGTATGAGGGCTGTGATACTACCCAGGTGCTCAAACCGAAGTAGGTGGTTTATTAAGGGGGGCCACACCCGGAGCCTTTGACCTAAAGGTCTGATCCACAAGGCATTGGAGCATCGTGAGGAGATGCAGTCCCATGGTAGCCGGTGACCAACAATAGGTTTATACGCCATTTGTTCCATCAAGATCCTGGAGCCCATGTGCACCATTGGTTTGAGATGGGGGTTTTACAACTTCCTTCGATGAATCCTCCGTATTCGCCAGCACAGATAAAGCATCATTCATTCGCTTTTCATCCTCTTCAGTTCGTAAACAAGAGTAATGCCACGAGAAAGTAGGTAGTGAGTAGGACTTCCCTGACAGAGGTTATATACGCGTGGCCATATGAGAGCATTTGGAAAGGGAGAGCGACTTTCCCTGCTCTCGGCCGTACCAGGGCATTTGGGGGCAGTCTTCAGTGCTGTTAGAGGTATGAGGGCAGTTATCACTTCCAGGTTGCCCACACCATGAAAGGGTTCTTCTAGAGGTACCTGAAAAATAAATTGGGTTAGAAGTGGTTTTAATGACCTGAGAGCGTGACCGCAGTGCCCAAGGGACAACTGTTTGAGGTCGGTCATGCACGGCCTTTTTGTGGGTAGTTTTTGTGTTAGCTCCGTTCTTCAAAGGACCTTACTGCCGGAGACGGATATCTGTGGGATAAGGCGAGGTGTGCATTTTTAGGCTCGACCTTTTCTAACCCCACACCTCCTTGTAGGAAGGCAGCATCGCTGTTATGCTGGTTGTCTGAAGGAAACACCTTAGTGCTGTCACACCTTTGTACAGTCAGCAGTACGACTTCGCCTTCGGACCTTGGGATTGCTGCTGTTAGTCTTACCGTGGGCAAGTATGTTTACACTTTTGTGTTTAAATCTATTTGATGTGATTAATTAATTATCAATATAATTAATTTATATATTAATTGGATAGTATTGAAAATTAATATTCTGCTTATTTTCTAACTGTATAAATTTATGGATATATATTAAACATTACTGCTCTGATTTTTCAATAGTAAAGGATAAATAAGAGATCCTAGAGAAATTGTAATTAACCATGAATCATCAATATTGATGAACTTATCCATTTACTTAATAAGATATATATGTATATATATATTTGATTAACAGGTACTTTTGAACTATTAGTCTATGCTGATCGAAATGCAAATGTTCCTACTTCTTGGGAGGAAACTGGTCCACAATTTATTGTAAACTC
The DNA here is from genome assembly GCA_944470415.2 of Schistosoma rodhaini. Classification (NCBI taxonomy): domain Eukaryota; kingdom Metazoa; phylum Platyhelminthes; class Trematoda; order Strigeidida; family Schistosomatidae; genus Schistosoma; species Schistosoma rodhaini. The sequence goes on from OX104044.1 coordinate 4,944,556, forward strand.
TACAGAAATCAAATTACGCTCAATCTCTACAACATTACATAGAGTAGATCATACAGTTTCATATATGCGTTCAATTTGACATTTATGTTTCGTTTTGTTGTTGTTTTAACTGGAGAAATCTGAGATTTTTATTATTTTCATAGAAGTAAATATACTTTTTCGAGAGAAGCTTGTTAAACTTTTTAATTGTAAAATAATGTAGTGTATGGTAAAACATGTTCAGAGGTTGGGATTCATTCATGTATTTTCCCTCCTACGTTGACTTTCAACACTAAACTTCCTCTTTCGGTTTCCTCCTCAAGTGTCACCGTAACCAACGATCCTAGTGCGCAAAACAATGTCCCAGGTCTACTAAAACTTCGCTCCAAACTACACATTGGAACTTTTAACGTACCAGCAAGGATTCAAAAAGTTCATTTGGCTTTTGCCAACTTACGTCACCTATGGCGAAGGCGAGATATCCGTCTATCAATTAAGGGACGAGTATGCTGTGCAGCAGTTCGCTCTGTTCTGATTTACGGCTGTGAAGTATGGCCATTAAGAGTAGAAGATACTCGTAAGTTACTAGTATTTGACCACAGATGCCTTAGAAATATTGCTCGCATCTGCTGGGATCACCGGGTAAGTAATAGTGAGGTTAGACATAGGATATTAGGGAGTGATGGCAAATCAGTTGATGAGGTTGTAAATCTTCATCGACTGAGATAGTTGGGTCACATATTACACATGACCAGCCACCGATTAACACGACGCACAATACTGACTAGTATTGGGGATGGTTGGAAGAGAGTGGCCAAACCAAAACATGGCACCAGTGCTTGAAATAATTAAATTCTACTCTGATCCATGTTGTGCATATGTTAATGAGTAATTTAACTAATTACTTTCTTGACTAATTTTTGTCGATTTTTGGTAGGTGAGGAGAAGGGAATTAATTCATGACGAATTGGATATAATTTGTTCACTGAGTAAAGCACTACAGGATTAGAGAGAAACTTGATCCTTATATCGTTTAGTTGATATTTTTAGTAGTACAACTCTTAAAAGAGTTAGCTAGAAGTCTAAGTACAAACAGAAGCACAAAAAGATGTCATGGTGTAACAATGCAAGTTAAGTGAATAAAAGCAAAACTAGATCATAATGATGGTGAAAAAATTAGTAGAATAAAGGAATTAAGTACAATCGGAAAGCACAGGTCACTTTAATCTAACTTTGATAAATATTCTAGACAAGCTTTCCAATGTCTGTTTCATGTGTGAGAAGACTGTAGACTTTTCAATACTTCATAGTGTATTGTTCAACATTTAAGTCTCATTTGCTCAAAAAATCTCTCCATTTTCATATGCTTGTCTTCTCAAAATCGTAGTGAGTAGATCTTCGTTCATATTGTCTTCACCTTGACATGTGTAACAACATAGCTCATCGTATTCGTATGCTCTGACGGAAAAAGTGAACTTGAGATGTACTGAAGATAATATTCCTATGAAAAAAATAACTGGATTGGTAATTTAATCGAGAAAAGAGCAGTTTCAAAAAAGTGTTATATCGATTAGTTTGAACAGAATCTACCTATCGAGACATGAAAATTATTTATTTATTTAAGCACAAATATTAGTACAAAGGGGCACCAGATACATATGCGCCAGAAGACATTAGCCCTCAAATGCTCTGGTACGGCCGAGAATGGGGAAAGTCCGCTCTCCCTCTCAAATGCTCTCACATGGCCAGCGAATATATAGCCTCTACCAGGGAAGTCTTACTCACTGCCTTCTCGTGGTATTATTGTTGTTTATTAAATTGAGAAGACGAAAAGCGAATGTCCGGCGCTTTAACCGGGTTGGCGGACACGGAAAGTTCACCTAGGGCGGTTGGAAGACCTTGATTCCAAACCGATGGTGCATATGTGCTCCAGTATCCTGATGGAACAAATGGCGTATGAACCAATCGTTGGTCACCGGCTACCATGGGACTGCATCTCCTCACGATGTTCCACTGTCTTGTGGATCAGACCTTAAGGTCAAAGGCTCCGGGTGTGGCCCCCCTATTAAAACCACTGCTTCGGTCTGGGCACACGGGCAGTATCACAGCCCTCACACAAATAAATGAAATGGTAATTTCTACTGACAATCCTATTCACGCTCTTACTAAATGCCAGAAATAAAAATAAAAAAAGATTGGTTCAGTGAAGAGTTCTGTTTTCGGCGAATTCATTTTCAAAGCTTTGTAATCGCTAATACATATCTACTTCTTCAAAATAATGATAATGACAATCATAAAATGTTTACTAAACGTAGTAACAATGAGGTAAGATAAATAGTGTTGTAATTGAGAGCTTAAATATTCATCATGAAGATAGATGAAGGGGAGTTCAACTGGCCTGCTGCTCCGGCAACATCAACCAGTTTGTCCTGCCCCCCATGGCCGGTGACGACTGATCCACCAAACGAGGCGGAAGTTCGTAAGGAACTCCAACTCTTGAAACGTTACAAATCACCGGGCCCAGATGACTTACCTCCGGCTCTTTTTAAAGATGGTGGTGACTTTCTGACTAAGGAATTGACTGTGTTGTTTGGTAAGGTTTGGGAGCAAGAAAGTGTTCCAACATCTTGGAATGAGTCAATAGTCGTCCCTATCTTTAAAAAGGGTTCACGTTGTTCCTGCAATAACTATCGGGGGATAAGTCTACTTTCGATTGCGTCCAAACTATTGGCTTCTATCATTCTTCGTAGGTTGTTTAAAACCCGAGAATGATTGACTTGCGAGGAGCAGGCTGGTTTTCGTTCTGGTCGAGGATGCATCGATCACATCTTCACCCTCCGCCAAATGTTAGAACACCGTCATACTTATCGCAGGCCAACAATCGTAGTGTTTCTTGATATCAGGGCGGCCTTCGATTCGTTGGACAGGACTGTTCTCTGGGATTGTCTATTGAAGAAGGGTGTGCCTGAGAAGTTCATTAACATCTTAAAGGCCCTGTATACGAACACCTCAGGCAGAGTGAGGGCATACAACCACCTTTCTCCCTTGTTTCATTCGAGCAGTGGGGTTAGGCGGGGTTGCCCGATCTCACCATTCCTCTTCAACTTTGCCATCGATGACATCCTGGAAACAGCTCTGATGGATGTAAGTAATGGCGGTGTGGATATGTTGCCTGGAGAACGACTTCTCGACCTCGAGTATGCGGATGATATTGTCTTACTGTTCGATAATGCCCAAGGCATGCAATCCGCACTTAATCAGTTGGTAATCAGTGTCCGCAGGTACGGCATGTGCTTTGTACCCTCCATGTGCAAAGTACTCCTACAAGACTGGCAGGATCCTCATCCTGTACTCACTCTGGAAGGTGTGCAGATTGAAGTAGTTGAGAAGTTCGTGTATCTAGGTAGCTATATAAGTGCTGGTGGTGGCGTGAGTGATGAGATTGATGCACGTATAATGAAAGCCAGAGCGGCTTATGCCAATCTGGGCCATCTTTGGCGTCTTCGTGATGTTAGTCTGGCTGTAAAAGGTCGGATCTACAACGCGTCGGTGAGAGCAGTTTTGCTCTATGCTTGTGAAACCTGGCCTCTCCGAGTTGAGGATGTTAGACGTCTCTCTGTGTTCGATCATCGTTGTCTCTGAAGGATTGCTGACATACAGTGGCAACACCATGTTAGTAATGCAGAGGTTCGGCATCGTGTGTTCGGGCGCAGAGACGATAATTCAATTGGTGTCACCATTTTGAAACACCGACTTCGGTGGCTTGGACATGTTTTACGAATGTCGTCCCAGAGACTTCCACGTCGTGCATTATTTGCCGACCCTGGGACTGGTTGGAAAAAGCGGAGAGGAGGTCAGTGTATGACATGGTGTCGTGGCATGAAAGAAAGCTGCAAAGGGCTAGCTTCTGTTGGTCCTTCACGACTCCCTGGCTGGGGTCCGAGAGATGGTGCAACACAGTGTCTAGAGACGTTATCAGATATGGCTCAGAATAGAAGCCAGTGGCGAGCCTGCTGCAACCTTCTTTTACTTTCTACATAAAGAGTGGTTCTAACTTTCGTAACTGAAAGAGTTTTCTGGTTGTACATTTCAGTCCCCCTTATCTTTTCATCCCTTCTCTTCCTACTTTCATTATTTTGTGTGGCGCATATGTACCTGGTGCCCTTTTGTACCAATATATATGTGTTTAAATAAATAAATAAATAGATACATTGTAATTGGAAAGGGTAAGGTCAGTGTGATAAATTAAAAGATGATCTGTAATCAGAAGGATCATAAAAGCAGGACCAGATCAGTTGGATGTAAGAGGTCTATAGAAAAGAAGATAGAAGGGGGGCAGTTGACTATGAAAAAAACTACTCACCACACAATAACTATTGTGTTTCTTGTCATTAGCAGTGTTTTCTATTTCGCTAAGAACAAATGTCCTTTAAATTTGTTATTGATAAGGAGGGGGATTGTCGATATTCCTAAGAAGTGTATTACCTTTGGTAATCCGTATTCAGAAACAAATTTATGGAGTTAAAGAAAAGAAAAACCTTACACCTTAGTTCAGTCAAAGACAATCTTCAAACGTCTGTACAACTGGCAAATAAAAACTAGACAGTTCGGTGCTGAAAATTGAGGGATTCGTAACTTTAAAACTGCTTAATTTATAAGTGAATAAGATCTCGGTTTTTACAATAGGAGTGGATTACTAGAAGAGTTTTATCGAGAACATCTACATAAATTTAGAAATGTTCACCTTGTGAGTTGAAAAGTGGGAAATACGAATTTTTAGTATAGGGGTATTTTTAGAGATTGCGGAATTTTTATAGTTTAAGTCAAGAACTGATCTTAATTTAACCAAAATTGAAAACCTGGGAGCAACGGATAGCCATTCCATCCTAGCATAATACTTCTTAGCCGTGCTCATTCACAACCCCTCACCCGGGAACTGAACTCAGGACTCTCACGGATGTGTACTGTTGAGGAGTCCCATACTAGGACGAACCGGCCGTCCAATGCCTCCAGGTTTTCATTATGGGTTTAACACTGATCAATTGATGACTTCAATATGATGCAATTTTACTATTATTGTAAACATTATTCATGACCAGTTTAACAAAGCTATATTCGAGATAATTAACGAATATCTGTCCAGTGCTTCCAAGTTTTCAATGGTAGTTTAACTGATCAATTCATGAGCTCAAAATTTCTATAGATGAAAAGCAAAATCATACTTTCTTGATGACATTATAGAATGTGATAATTGGTAACGCATGCTTGAATCTAGATTTTAAAATGCCAGACATATAGCTAACAATCGGCCTACCGTGGTGAGTTGGCAGACTTATATTAGCCTTACCATATCAAAAAGGTCAGTTGAAGGATTTTAAGACTAAAAGCACCAATTTTAAGGCTAGAGGACAATGTTTTACTGCTGATTGTACTGGGGTGTGAGTCCAGTAAGGTATTTCTGTCCGACAATTAGAACATACGGCGACGCTGCCTCCCCACAATGGAAAGAAGGGGTTACAGAAGGTGGATCTTAGGGAAAATACACCTTATCTTGTTACACAGACTTCTGCCGCTAGAAGTAAAGCTTTGAGAGTGTAGAGCATACACACTGAGAAGTATTCATGAAAGAACTATGTGTGAGCGGCCTCGAGTAATTTTCTCTTTGGTCATGTAGCTACACTCCTAGGTCACTAAGTTCACCCTTTAACCTAGTTCCTTTTTTAGTTTCCTCAGTAAGAAGTATCCTTACATAATATGGGTAGAGTGGAACTGACAATCTTAACACCACCCTTCTACAAACACAGTTGAGGATCGTCAAAAAATCATAGAAGTTCAGTTAGTGAATCTGCTATCATCAATCATGTAGGATCTGGCGCACATGTGAATCGGTTCAAGTTACTTATAGAAAGCACAAATAAATGATATGAAACTAAGTATATAATAATAATATATTTAAAATTTAGAGGAAGACATGGAATGCATACGTCTATAACACTGTAATCTACTCTGCGGTTAGCATAAAATATTTGTTTATCGTATTTAGTCTTGATATAACATTCATTCAACTGAATAAAAAGAAAACAAACCATATTTTTTGTGGTACATATTTTCAGAAGGGGTTTTCTGTGGAGATTTCATTAATTTTATATAGTTGAAATCATGAGTCAATTGAAGCTAGACCACCATGGAAAACCCAGAAGCACTGGATGGCCATTTCATCCTAATGTGGGATTCCTCAGCAATGCGCATCCACAATCCCGCCTTGCGAGATTCGAACTCAGGACCTAAAATCTCCACAAACTCCTTTCTGATAATAATCGTATGCTCACTAGTGACTAGCTTCAAGAGATATTCCCTGAAGTTCTAGTGAGAAGCAGTGACCAGTGGAGTTCAACCTGGTTTGTTGTGAGACATCAACTAACTGAAGACATTGGTGAAGGGTTGCTCAATCTCGTGGCTTGGTTAGAATTAGACATTAACACCGTCGGATGCCGGTCGACTCAATGGGCTAATGGTTAAGCGTTCGCACGCGAGACTGATAAATATTTATTTATATTTGAATTCATTATGTATGATGATTACCTTTAGTTTAATATGAATAATAAATTAATCATAGATATTACATAGCTAGGGTGCAGCTGGACGATTTTGACTTTGCAGATGATCTGACTTTTATATCACACACGCAACAACAAATGCACGAGAAGACGACCAGTGTAGCAGCAGCCTCAGCAGCAGTAGGTCTCAATATAAACAAAGAGAAAAGCAAGACTCTCCGATACAATACAGCGTGCACCAATGGAATTACGCTTGACGGAGAAGCTTCGGAGGATGTGAAAACCTTTACATATCTGACCAGCATCATCGATGAACACGGTGGATCTGATGAAGATGTGAGGGCGCGAATAGGCAAAGCAAGAGCAGCATATTTACAACTGAAGAACATCTGGAACTCAAAACAATTGTCAACCAACACCAAGATCAGAATTTTCAATACAAATGTCAAAGCAGTTCTAATGTATGGGGCAGAAACCTGGATAACTACGAAAGCCATCATCCAGAAGATACAGGTGTTTATCAACAGTTGTCTAAGCAAAATACTTTGGATCCGTTGGCCAGACACTATCAGCAACATTCTACTGTGAGAGAGAACAGACCAGATTTCAAAGGAGGAAGAAGCGCTAGAAGTGATGGGACAAACATTGAGGAAATCCCCCAACTGCATCACAAGACAAGCTCTCACATGGAATCCTGAAGGCCTAACGAGAAGAGGAAGACCGAAGAACACATTACTCCGAGAAATGGAGACAAACACGAGAAGAATGAACAACAGCTGGATAGAAGCAGAAAGGAAGGCTCAGGACAGAGTGAGTTGGAGAATGATGGTCGGCGGCCTATACTTCATTGGGAGTAACAGACGTAAGTAAGTAAGTAAGTAAGATATTATATAGATTTCTGTAAATGATCACAATAATTTAAGAAAAAATTTCTTTCAATATTTGTTAATTATGTAAATCATAAATAAATGTGTACATCAAAAAGGTATCCACTTTTATTTAATCATTTTTAATTTAGAATTACTGATATGTTTTCCTTGAATAGTTAATCTATTACCATGTAAAATTTCAATATCATTTTCACTACCTAATGATGCAACTTCATCTAATAGTTTAAATACATTAGAAATAGATCCTTTTCCTGTTATAATAGAATCAATATCATCTTTATCAGTAATATTATAATGATGTTGATGATGATAATGATGATCTGGATCATGATCATTATTATGATTATTATCCAAATAAGTTTTATTTACATCATTATTTATCTTATTATTAGATTCAATACTATTATTTAAAGATTCTTTCATTATTAAATTATGATTATTATTATATTGATTTTTAATTAATTGATCTAATTTAAATTGTAGTCTATTACTTAATTCAATTAACAATTGTTTATCTATTGTTAATTGATAAATTTGTTTAATTGCTTTAATTAATTGATTATTATCATTATTGATTTTATTGAATGAATTATCATTATTGATTTTATTGAATGAATTATCATTATTGATTCTATTGAATGGATTATCATTATTGATTTTATCGAATGAATTATCATTAGTGATTCTATTGAATGGATTATCATTACCATTATTGATTTTATTGAATGGATTATCATTATTGATTTTATTGAATGAATTATCATTATTGATTTTATCGAATGAATTATCATTATTGATTTTATTGAATGGATTATCATTATTGATTTTATCGAATGAATTATCATTATTGATTCTATTGAATGGATTATCATTACCATTATTGATTTTATTGAATGGATTATCATTACCATTATTGATTTTATCGAATGGATTATCAATACCATTATTGATTTTATTGAATGGATTATCATCATTGATTTTATCGAATGGATTATCATTATTGATTTTATTGAATGAATTATCATTATTGATTCTATTGAATGGATTATCATTATCATTATTGATTTTATTGAATGAATTATCATTATTGATTTTATCGAATGAATTATCATTATTGATTTTATTGAATGGATTATCATTATTGATTTTATCGAATGAATTATCATTATTGATTCTATTGAATGGATTATCATTACCATTATTGATTTTATTGAATGAATTATCATTATTGATTTTATTGAATGGATTATCAATACCATTATTGATTTTATCGAATGGATTATCATTATTGATTTTATTAAATTGATTATGATTATCATTATTATTATTGATTGATGATAATTGAATAAATTGTTTAGCTTGTTTTGACATAATTTTAATAATTTGTTTTAATTTAATATTTTCATTATTTAATTGTTTATAATTATTAATTAAATCATTTAATTGATCATTATGATTATGATTAAATTGTATATCATTTAAATGTATATTAGGTTTAATTAAAGCATGTTTTAAATCTTCATTAAGTTGTTTTATATGATTTTGTGATATATGATAAATAGATTGAATATTATGATATTTTAGTTTTTCTTCTTTTAATAAATAAGTAGTATGTTTAGTTTTTTGTTTTTCTTCATTTAATGATTCTGTTAATTTTTTATTTTGAATTTGGAGAGAATTAACTTGTTTCTTATGTCTCATATTCATAGACATGAGTTCTTCTTTATATTGTTGTAATTTTAATCTAAATAAAAAATTCTTTTTTTTTTTTGAGTTAAAGGAAAATATACAAGATTGATACTATGATGATGAAAACTGAAATGATGAATAGTTAGCTGGAAAAAAAGATTGGTCTTTTAAAGACTTTAAGGAGTATAAAGGGGTATCAGATATATATATTACTACTTACTTACTTACGCCCTGTTACTCTCAATGAAGTATAGGCCGCCGAACAGCATTCTCTAACACACTCTGACATGGACGTTCCTTTCTAGTTCTATCCAATGTTTGTTTATTCTTCTCATGTCTGCCTCTATTTATTGGCGTAATGTGTTCTTTCGTTACCAGATAAATATGCGCCGCACAAATCTCATTTGATTTGTGTATGAGGGCTGTGATACTGCGCGGGTACCCAAACCGAAACAGGTGGTTTTCTTAAGGGGGGCCACACCGTGAGCCTTTGACCTAAAGGTCTGATCTACAAGGCAGTGGAGCATCGTGAGGAGATTAAGTCCCATGGTAGCCGGTGACCAACGATTGGTTCATACGCCATTTATCCCCTCATTATATTGGAATCCATGTGCACCATTGCTTTGTAATCAGGGTTTTCCAACTCCCCTAGGTAGATCCTCCGTGTCCACCAACCCGGTTAAAGCGCCGGACATTTTCTTTTAGTCCTCTCAATTTTGTAAACAACAACCCCACCAAGAGAAGGCAGTGAGTAGGACTTCTTTGACAGAGGCTGTATACGCATGGCCATGTGAGAGCATTTGGAGAGGGAGAGCAGACTCTGTCCACTCTTCGCCGTACCAGAGCATTTGGGGGCATGATATCATAGTGACAAAAAACATAGCAACTTATATGTGTATAAATATGCTTCACATTACGGATGTTTGTTTCATTCTAGTATGAGATTCCTCGGCATTAATCATCTACAACCTTAATAGGGATGGTTTAAGAATTGAATTTCAATGTCATAGATGCATTTATTGTTTGGCTTACTTTAAATTCTGATTTGCAATATTATCACTTACTCATACTCTCCAATCTCACTCTTTCTATGCGAAATAGATTTATGTCTAGTTTTTACTACAATTACTTTAAATTATTCAGTTGTCATTTTGCTATATTTCTTCTTTCAATATGGTCATTTGTAGGTTGGCAGCTTAATTCAACAAACCTATACTAATTTTTCTGTGACTGACTTTAGTACTCTTAAATATCACTGAACTACATTAAAAGATATCTTTCGTACATGCGAAATTCGTGTATTGTTTGCATGGACACACATCACCGTTGGAATTCTTTCCACTATAGATCAGTTATTGTTAGTATTAAAGAATTATGGAGTGAGTATGAAGTTAGAAATATAAACCATTTGCTCTTAACTAGGTATCTCAAAGATTAAACGCTCACTTCGAGATCCAATGGTCTTGAACTAAACCCCCCTGCAAGTTGTGAATTCTCACTATTGAAGGATCTCATAATGGGATGAAACACTTGTCTAATACTTCCTATTTTTCAGTAGTTGTTTAATTAAGATCAGTTGGTGATTTAACCTATAAAAATGTGTTCGTGTTAAACATAAAGCATTTCAGAAAGTTATTTTAACTGTTATACAACTGTATCAAATAAATACTCCAACCGTCATCATGCAGACTATGATACACTAGTTTTACCCTCTTTAAAAATGCATTAGTTTAATATTTGACTCAGAGTGGATAGAGTCCGTTCTCCCTCTCCAAATGCTCTCACATGGCCACGCGTATATAGCCTCTGTCAAAGAAGTCCTACTCACTGCCTTCTCTTGGTGGGGTTGTTGTTTACAAAATTGAGAGGACTAAAAGAAAATGTCCGGCGCTTTAACCGGGTTGGTGGACACGGAGGATCTACCTAGGGGAGTTGGAAAACCCTGATTACAAAGCAATGGTGCACATGGATTCCAATATAATGAGGGGATAAATGGCGTATGAACCAATCGTTGGTCACCGGCTACCATGGGACTTAATCTCCTCACGATGCTCCACTGCCTTGTAGATCAGACCTTTAGGTCAAAGGCTCACGGTGTGGCCCCCCTTAAGAAAACCACCTGTTTCGGTTTGGGTACCCGCGCAGTATCACAGCCCTCATACACAAATCAAATGAGATTTGTGCGGCGCCTATATATTTGGTACTTACTTGTAACAATATTTATGTGTTTAAATAAATAAATAAATAACTATGATATCATGAAGTGGGTCTACTGGGACATGTATAAATTTGTTAAAGATTTCAAGTTTCTCTGTATTACGATAAACATTTTTGAAAATTTTATTTAGATTGGTTATTTTCAGTTTGATGGTATACGAATAAAATGTTTTTAGTTTTCATCATAAAATAAATAAAATCTATAAAGCAAAATTTTCAGGATGCATTATTCATTAAACAAAACACATATCATGAGATGAAACCAAGATCAGACTAAAGAAAACATTCACTAAGAACCCTGAAACATGACCACAACTTATCATAAAGTGTTCAATGATATAAAATGTTGAATACTACCTTGATTGTCTTTTTTTCTTTGGGAGATAAAGATATTAGAATAAATGTAGGAATATACTGAGGTCCAACTGTGTTCAATGGTGGAAAACATCTTCAAGTTTATAAAGTTCAATTACATCTAGACTGAAGCCCTAATTTTTATCATGATGAACATGTAGCGTCTAGTTCTATGTCATGCTGATATGGGTTATTCTAGATTATGGACAGATCTATTAATTTATTCCTCATGAGTCACATTTTAACCTTGTCAAATATTTGCCTATAACCCCGACTATTTGTATTTGAGCTTGTGTATCGCTTATCCTATTCATCACATGTCTTTAATTTATTTTTGTCTGGCTATAAATACCAAGTCACGCTTTATTAGCACGAGTTGGTATACTTAACTTCCTGCTCCTTGTTTTAGTATTTCTCTGATTTAACGAGAACATGAAATAAACTCACCCAGCCTAAAATGTATTTGGCTTCTCATTTCCGTCACCGCCCAAAAGGAGTAAGCCTAGATGTAACATATAGAGTTAAACGGAAGGCTTATATTCATTCGTTCCTCCGAATGGCAGTCATATCATAGGTTACAAAAATATAACTTCATAGATAAGATTGTTGGCAAATTTTGTCCTCCTACTCTTCGTTGAAAAAATGAGCAACCAAAAGACATGGTTCCAATCACTTTATTCTGATAAGATATTTTTCCAAAACGGATCAATTACCCTGGTATTCTCAATCAATTAACTGTTATTTAAAAATAAATTCAACTCCTGGAATTTTATCAATAAATTTTCCACAATCAGTAGGTCCTATTATTAAACTATCAACGGAATATATGTATACAACACACCTCATTTTACTTTTCAAATTTCCATTGCGAGTGATAAAGTATCGTAAAGTATGGAGCTAAGGCCTTGTATAACTGGCACTAACCAGTCATCTCGACATTGCGGTCGTACTATCAGGTAGTCAAAACTACCTATCCAACCAGCATTTCCTTCCAGGTCCTTAATAAGGAGCACACTAAGCGCAATCAGAAAGTAATAACTATCCTCATACCTATACCAACATAAGAGATCACTTTTTCCTAGTATTTCATTAGACAATTAATGTCTGATATTGTTACAGAAGCTTTAAATCGTCAAGCAAGTAGTCACTTTGACTAAAAACAAATAACATTTCAGATGATGAAAATTGATTGGGTAGAATATTACTCATTAGAGAACTTGAAAACCAAATGATTACGTATAACTTCACGCTAATGAAGAACGGAATTTTCCCGTAGAGTACTGTTTGTTACATAAAAAGTGGATATATATATATATATATATAATTCTGATTATCCCAAAATGTCATGTGTACTTTAGGCAAATGCAGTGCTTATAAACTTACTTCAATTTATCAATTTCTTCAGTAAGCTCAGCTTTTTGTGATGTTGCTAGTTCTTCGTTTTGAACTTTAGTTGATTCAAGTAAATCTTGTTTCAGTTTAGATTCAATTAACCGTGTGTGCAAATCTCGAATTTCAAGCCTTTGTGATTCAACTATTTTGTTTAATTCGTTTAGTTTACAGTTTAAATTGCTTATTTCTTCCTCTTTACATGATAATTCTTGCATATAATCATGTTTAGTTTTATTAGCTAGTTCAACAGACTCATTTGCAAGATGGATACGTAATTCTAGGTCAAAGATTTTTTGTGCACTATCAGCTCTGAGACTTTCTTTCTCTTTCACTGCGTCATCGATTGCAGTTTGTAGTTCGACAGCAGCATGAAGTCTTTCCTTCTCAAGTTCTGACTGAAGACGATTAATATTATTTTGCAATTTGATGCGTTCTTCAGTTTCAGTTTTTCTCAATACCTCAATTATTGCATTGTGTTTTTCAAGTAGCTTTTGTTCTCGTTTGACAGTTTCACGGAGAGATTCTTCAATATCCTCTCTTAATTTTGCCTCTGATGATTTGACTTGAGCAAGCTCTGATTGTGTACGATCTAAAGAAACTTTGATTTCGCTAATTAGAATATCTCTTGAGTGAATATTCTGGAGAAAAAACAAACAACAGTTAAGCATTGATTATAAGAACTCTACGCTGCTTAATGACTCGTGAAAATTTATTGTATGGAAAGGAAAGTATGTAAAATACGATAATGACATATGATGCTTTTGTATATGTTTGGATGATTAGAACGGCAATAAAGTAAACGTTTAATAATGTTCGATAATCGTTGTACTAGATCAGATATTAACTGAAGTTAATAATCTGAATTATTAGGTTCATACTCTGGTTTGGTTGTAACGCGCCTGCCACGTGACTATGTCTTGAATACATCGCAAAGTCATGAGTGAGCACTGTTGAAGTGTTCTACACTAAAAAGAAACGGTTGATAACTAGGTTTTCGGGTAGGACTATAATTTATGGACGAACCAGTCAGATTTACGATAAAAGATCTTGGATTTCGGCGTAAAACTCTTCATCCATTTGGCTAAATATTGCTTTGGAATTTTAGCTGATGTCAGTTCGTGATGAAAACTCTAATCCTAACCATCAACTATAAATCATAATTCTAATTCCTCACACTGTTTTACAACCCTCATGTAGTTCTAGTTAGGTGGACATTCTCAAGGTCATTTTGGCGTCGCTTTGCGTCTACAATCATTCTCTAGCAAATATTTATTGTTGTAAAGCACTGTTTAGTCTAATGTATTCCTGGTATCTTAATCGGTACTGACTGGGACGTCTCAAATATATCATGACTTTGTCACTAGGATTCTGCGTAATTGCCAATAGTTTTGAAATTACTAAATTTGAGCTTGGTAACGACATTTACATCTCTTAATCTGCCAAAAAGAGAGCTTTTAAATTAAAAAAATCTGTTTATGCTCACTGGGAATAAGGTGCTAAACCCACGTTAAAATTTTCTACTGGTCAATCTAACAGACCCACTATTAATACCCTCAGTTTGTGATTCTAAAACACAAAAAAACGTAAATGTAAAGCCCATATAATTCTGGAAGAAAACAGTGCGCTAAAAGGGACAAAGAATATTTAAAAATGAAGGTGTAAGAAGTCATAAATAGCTGAGCACAGTAAGAATGTGCACGAATCGGGTCGTATCTCGTTAAAGAACAGAGGTAGGATTAAACTATACTGCCGACCTTTGAACGAATCTTAAATGACCTTGAGAAATATTAGCCCATCAGAAGACAGTTAGTATACAGTAAAAATATATTATACTAAACTCAAAAATTAGAGGGGATATTGTTCTTTTACATGACTTAAAAACTTATCAAGCTTAGGTATTGGTTCAGAAGTTTTAAAAACATAATGCATCCGATACAGGAACTCATCCATATGGCTCCATAGTAGTCGACCACTGGAACCATGATAAGGTCTCAAAAATTCTTTTAGCCTCGACCACATAGCTTCAATGTTGTTGGCATATTGATATGGTTTTACGGTTTAGGGTTAGAGTTAAGGTTTCGGGTTAAGGGTGAGACTATAATTTATGAACGACCTTTGAGCGACGCTAGAGTGACTCTGAGAGCGTCAAATAATAACTAAGACCAAATGAGGGTTATAAACCTGTAAGAAAAATTCAAATTATGATTTACAGTTCATGATTAAGGCTAGGAATTATACTTAGGGTTTTCATCACGAACTGACATCAGCTATAATGCCAAAACTCTATTTATCCAAATGGATAATTGAATTTCGCGCCAAAATCTTATGATCAATTCTCTTGTAGACGCTAAATTATCACGTTTTCCTTAAAATCCTCTTTAAATCGATCGTACGCAAGCATCAAGTACCGAACTTAGCGCCCTGACCTTCAAAACCCGCGAAAGCTTCTGATTGGCTCGGCAGTATAGTTTAATCCTACCCCTACCATAACTAATTCGTCGTAAAGTTAGTTATAGGAACATCATGTTATCGATTGCGTTTTTGCAAGACGAGAAGAGGAGCATTGCCTATAGGCTTACAGTCGACATTAAACCAGAAAAGTTTGTTATGAACTAAAAAATTAAATAAATAATTATTAGCGTGTCTCTATTCCTAAGCGGTCAGATATGTCGCTGATGTTGGTTATTACATTTTTTTTTCAAGTTTCATATATTACTGAACTCATGGCTAGGAAATCCTTACATTAGTCAGAGATAAGACACGTTCACTCAGTTTGTTAATCGCCAAATCTCGCTCCTTGATCAATCGAAAGTTAAAAATGAAGTCACGTTTCAGCTTTTCAAAATGTGATGTTTTAAGGTCAAGATTCTTTTGAAGTAGATGGGATTTGGATTTAAGTTCATTAACTTCATTGTGTAATAGTTGTTTTACTTCAATATCCTTCGCTAAAACTTATTTCAGGTGTTAGTGTAGCAGAATATAATGACAAATACCTTCATTCAGTTTACTGCCAGCAAAACTTCCAGATGGAGCAACCATTGTGTATATAGTGACAAATTTAGGTGAATAAATGGCTAAGCAATATCATGCATCATTAGACCAGTATTTTAATCTTTCAAACGTATCCACACTATTGACCCTGACAATGTTTACATCACTTGATTTGCCGCTTTATACACTTAGTTTATGCCTAAGAGTATTCAATACCCAATATAATCGTCACGAGCTCGTTGCTCTTGTGGAGATAGGCGTGACAAACTTATTTTGCGAACAGTTTTCGATATTATTCACACTTATTTTGTTAATTTGTACAGTTTGTAAATTTACTTCCCAGTAGTCCATTAAGAGGAAACTTGACTAAGGATAACATCTTATAATGATTTACCCATTTTCCTCTCTTCCTATCATCGTTAATATACCTAGGTCCCTGTCTGGAGGTATTGGTGATCCACTGCTGCTAGACACGGAAGCCTGTTAAGCGAAAGCTTCTTCTATTCCGTCCACAACCATGTGAACCATTTGCTTATCAAAGTTGAGAACATGACCTTGAACTCTCTCTTCTGTTTTGAATCACTCATGGCATGATACGGCCTGTTAACCGCTCGTAAATACACTGTTGCACACACGTCTCTTGTTCTCGATTGCCTATGGTTGTGATAAATGAACTACAGAATATCTATTATCTACATTTATAGACTACAGCCACATTTCCGTTATATACTACATTTGGTTATATCTCAGGAAATAAAACAACCCTATTGGAATTATTAATTACCCATAATTGTGGATTATGGTACCATATGCAACTAGAAAACGCCCAAGCCTGCCGACGTCATTAACGTCACATAACTTTTCTCTGAGTTTATAAATTATAATTGACATATTATAACGTTAACTTTTGGACGCAATAAATTTATTGTCATTTCTGAGTTCATTTAATTGTTGGTCCACCACACTCTCTCTCCCCTTCGTTTCGGTATGGTTTCTGGTATTTAACAATGTCCAGTAGGTACTAGTCTTGTCTTCGACTGCACGAATTTGTAGTGTAGTGCCTCGTTAATCGATCGTCTTGATAACCGTTATTATAACAATCTGAACGGTGTATAATATCAGAAGACAAAGGGAAGCAGCAACTACATTTTTATTGATAAATAACATGGGCTAGAAGGCAGTGAGCACATTAGCAAATGTAAGCAAGCGAAGGAAAGATGACGCAGAGTGGAGATGGCTGGGAAGCCAACTCGTTATAAGCAAGCATTAATCAACATTTATAGTCAGACTAAAATGAATGACAGACATGTGATAGGTAGGATAAGAAGGGTGCATACACATACGCTAATATAAAAAAATAGTCAAGGTCAATAAGCGAATAATTAACAAGATCAAAATATGACTCATAACGTTATAGGTGAATTGGCTTGTCCAGAAACTAGAATAAGCTATGTAGGTGTAATAGAGTACACGACGTTACACTACTCCCCACATAGCTCCCCCCAGAGTGTCCGGAGGAAACACTGTTATGCAAAATAAACAAGGGGGAGGAGGTGTATATGCGTTCACAAACCAAAATTAAAGTAATAGCACATTAATTTGAAAATAACACTGAAATGGCATATGGATAACGTTAATAATAGGTAGAGAAAAAAATTGTACTATATCGAATATGTTACAGTGTCAATCGAGGGGCGAGTTTATTGAACGAAAATGTCACACTTATGTGAAAATGTACATGAAAATTGTCAAAATGAGGACAGAAATAGAAATGTTGGCATGTGATTATGAGTAAATTAGTAAGCGTACAAAAAATTTAACATGCATTTATGTTGAGACTGTCCGGATGATAAAATAACATGTTTGTATGAGCGATTCGAAATATCGTGAAAATAGAGCAATAAATTGTTTATGGGTATGACAGCGGAATAAATCGTGGAAATAAGTAATGTAGAATATAATTAAAATTGGTCTGTAGTGCCAATTGAATATGAGAATGAAGAACAGTGAAATATGATGTTCTGATAAGTCGCAGTAGAGTAAATAGAGTCGCTTAGCGATGAGTGTATTCGAATTTACATAACTGAAGTTTATGTGGGATAAGAAGTAATCCAGCCGTAGGAAGATGACTGCATCAACAGGTTGTATTCATTGCTGTACTGCAATTGATTATGATAATAAAATGCGAAATCAGCGTGCGCTAACGCTTGCGTTGAGTTATCGTTAAATATGTATTAGTAGAATGACCAGAGGAACAGGATAGTGACTGCTTAGACGAAATATGCGGAGTCGTATTCCTTTTTGGTCTAGAAGCCTAGCGCGGTTTGTGTAGTTAGAGGGATATGTGCTCAACCTCATTTGTTACGAAACCGTTTTAAGGCATGATAAAAATACCAATACATATGATTTTCGATGACGGCGAGTGAGACTGACTTGAATGTGACGAACAAGAGTGTAACTTTGAGAGACTAGCTCTAAACTCTATGTTCTGGTGTACAGTACAATGGAAATAAAATATTAATTGCAGTAATCGAATTGTGATTATAGGTAACGGATGATGCAGCATTCAGATATACATGTGAATGAATAAATAATATGAACATAATCATTACTAATCGGCTGGTAATGCGGCGTCAAATACTTGGTTTATGTATAGACATTAAAGTAGGGATCATCGTGAAACCAAAATTGCTGAAGCTCAGTTAAGGTTGTCGCGTAAAAAGTAGAAAACGACGATTGCTGAGTACCGATGAGATGAATGAACATCAGTTGTCTATCGAGAACATAAGTTCCTACTATCGGGAGTATGACTCCAAACTTATGTCTATGATAGAGTGCAATATTAGACCGAAAATGACATGAAAAAAATTGGAACGAACTCACTTGAATCAGGAAAATTGTACGTCATTGGATAATAAAAATAATCCAGTGAGTTTCGAATATCATAACGTGTATTGTCCATATCATTATAATTTGTTCGATTAGTGATATGACCGCGTAAATGTCATAGTTTAATGTCAATACGAACAAAAATAATAATTCCACGTTAGATGATGATATGACATTATTGTAATAATGAGCTTGTGATAATTATTTGAATCATAACGGAATATGTCGTCGACGGTTCCATTTTTGGTTTGTGTTCGCTCGTTGTGGTCGCCAATTCTGTTGCGTGTTCCAAATATAGCTAACCAATATGTTGAGTGTTCGCATGTAGGGCTAACCAATATGTAGCCGTACGTTGAGGTTGCCAACTTTGCTTCGCGTTCGTAATTCGGGATCGCCAATAGTGTTGCGTGTTCGTACGTCGGGATTACCAATATGTAGTGTAGTGCCTCGTTAATCGATCGTCTTGATAACCGTTATTATAACAATCTGAACGGTGTATAATATCAGAAGACAAAGGGAAGCAGCAACTACATTTTTATTGATAAATAACATGGGCTAGAAGGCAGTGAGCACATTAGCAAATGTAAGCAAGCGAAGGAAAGATGACGCAGAGTGGAGATGGCTGGGAAGCCAACTCGTTATAAGCAAGCATTAATCAACATTTATAGTCAGACTAAAATGAATGACAGACATGTGATAGGTAGGATAAGAAGGGTGCATACACATACGCTAATATAAAAAAATAGTCAAGGTCAATAAGCGAATAATTAACAAGATCAAAATATGACTCATAACGTTATAGGTGAATTGGCTTGTCCAGAAACTAGAATAAGCTATGTAGGTGTAATAGAGTACACGACGTTACACTACTCCCCACAAATTCTAGCCAGATATTTGTGAATTTGTATTTCTTGTAGTTTGGGAAAGTGTGTTTGTTTAAGGATAGTAGGGTTTCTGGATACCAGCAGCTATCACATTACAAGGCAGTTGGTTAATCGTGGAAAATAATAGAGAAATAAGAGTAGACAATTATTTCATGAGTAAAAAAATTGGTAAAGTAAATTATCGGTAATTTGTAAGACGACTGAATTGTAAGAATAAGAGGGGAGATTGACATAATGTTAGAGATAGAAAACGGTAACCGCTTCGCGGTAATGATAACCGAAGTATTTTACGAGAGACGTATCAGACGTGACTGGTCCAAGAAGGAGATAGTAATTCGTGGGTAGGTACGTGTTTATCAAGTCTCCTCTTGAAGCCATCCACTGAAGAGCCTGTTGTCACTTCACATGGAAAAGAATTCCAAGTAGGGACAACTTTTGGCGGTAAAAGTTGAGAACTTACTTGTTTTTTTTATTTTTTGGTGTTCAATTTCTTAGGGGTCACCTCGAAGGAGCGTGGTGGCCATATTCTTATAAGATGTTCGTGTCAGGATGGCTTGGCATACATAAAATACTGTTGTTGGACAAGTTGATTGTTTGTAACTCAACAAAAATAATCTCAGGTATTGGGGTTAGTTCTCGTAAGATTTATGTTTCAGACATGTAATTGAAACAGTTGCCCGTATCTTTACTTCATCCAGGAGATTTATATTCCTTTTGAAGAGAGGAGGTGGAACGACATTATGAGCTTCGTGGTGAGGCGATGTCTACGTTTCAATAAGTGTCATCAAAAACTCTGGGATGACTGCGCAAAGTTCGCCGTAGTCGCATCCTTCATCTAGTTCGAGCTGGTATCTAAGCTCCATGTGTTTACGTGCCTGATATCGTTTTCTGATCAGACAACTGAGAGCAGTTTTCCGTGATGAAGTAAGTTTTTCGGGATGAGCGAGGTAGAATGTTTATGACACGATATTTCGACAGGTCACGTTTTAGCCCATTATCTACTGCCCATTCCTATATTTCTGTACGGTCCTTTTGAAGCTCATGTGTATCTATTTCACTTCATATGAACCTCCAGATCTTTGAGTTGCCTGCATAGATCACTGCTGCCAAGATAATGTTATTTGAGTGGTCGTTGGTATACAGTAAACCTTGTAAAAATCTTGGTGTTGAGGCATTCAGAGCCATGATAAAAATGGGTCAGTTAAACCTAACTTTGCAACCTCCACCATGTAAAGTCGATGAGGCACGTTGCCAATAGCTTTTAAAAAATCTAAGAATATTGCATGAATTTTTATTTTATGGTCACAGCAGGTCGTTCAGCTTTCCCAGGAATGGACTGAGCACAAACGACCTGTCTTTCCTGAACTTGTGTTAAGCTTTCTGGAAAATGTCTTTGTACATGTATTTCCTCATTTATTAATTTACCAGTACTTCCATTACTTAAACGGTATTGGGAGTAATGCCAATGATCTGTAACAGATTGTGTCTTTTCTATCTCTCTCTTTGAAGGTTGTAGAGGAATTAGCCTGCTTCCATTCTCTTGGGAGTTGGTGTGAATTTATTGAGTTCCTTGATAGATCACACATTCGTGTGCTGATGAGTTCTGCGCACTGTTCCAGGTTTATAGGTCAGATGTTGTCTCATGCTGGTTACCTTCCTGGACTCAGGGATCTTAGTTTTCAGTACACTAATTTGAGAGTAAAATGGATGTCTCTGAGACCCTCAACTGAGAATAGAGTTGAAAAGTATTTGGCGATTGCAGGCTTCTGGTTTGATTTGCCTTGGAAGTTGGCATGAAGACCCTTTCCATTTGTACGTTGACGAAATCTCTATCATTTGGCCATTCGGGGTACTAAAACTCTGGTTTGTGCTCCTTCTGTCGGTGATGAATCTGCAGAAATATTTGGGTTCACCTTGCAATTTGTCTTGTTGCTTGGCTTGAAAATACCTATCACTGCTTACTTTGGTGATGCATTTATTTCTCAACATCAAGTAAAACAAAAGATTATAATCTTTTATTGAGGCTTGTACCGGGTTCTCCATCTGACTTGTGGCAAGTGATCCATGTCTCACTTTACCGAGGATCTTCGCTTTTTAGGTGTGTACTTACCCCGAGGGATATTGTGTTGCATCTCATTCTGAATGATGTCTGTTACTACTTCTCAGTGGTCATTCAATGTTAGCCTACATCAATTTCGTGACCACTGGAAGTGCTGAAGATGCTTCCTCCTAGTCATAGAGTCCGCTTTAGTGTAGCTAAGGTAGGGAACATTCTCGTATCCCTGAGGTATTTGATTTGAACTAAATCATGCGACAGTGGTTGCGCTCTGTATTGCTCTAGCCTGTTCCAATGAAACATTTCTGTAGTAATATTAAATTTGTTCTATGTTGTCGTCAAAATGGCCATATAACGCCAATACCACGAAGGGGTAGTAGATTTTAGTTGTTAACCGCTAGGTGTAGCATGGATATAAGCCAGGAGGTCGTACTATTCACATCCAATTTGAGTAGACTGTGACCATGCAAAGAGATCAAATGAGTTGGTGACCTACAAACTGAAAAAGTATCGGTTCGATGTATCACTTTTGTTAATCATTAGGATCCAGAACCTGATGTAGTTAATAGGTGTGAAATTTCTAACTAGGCCTTCATTCATTTTATTCATGTCTCCTCAACGATCAAGTAATTGAGAGACTTCATATCTTGGCCTATTTATAATGATTATCATTGTTCGATAGACTCCTGGCCCTATGTTCACAACTTCTATGTGATTTGACGAGATCGCATTATGTGACGGTGCTAGATCAATTCAAACAAAAGCTTAAGGTTTATTCATTATTAATATGAGAATACAGACTGTTGAGTTGATGATGAAGATGAAATATATACAGGTGTCGTTTCGCTCTAAAATGTGAATTTTCATATTGGCTTGTATATAGGCTTATATGAATTTTTAAATGTTGAATTACTTTGCAAACTGGTCAGTATTATTGTTGTACTGACTAACAGCACCGATCACCAGATTCCATAATGAACACTGCGCCCGTGAACATATGGAAATGGCATGCTATGATAAAGGGGTACGTGATTTCTTAACGTAGTGAGTTGACTACAGGTAGCATTTTCAGCATATAGACTGAGAATCCCACAGCATTTGTTACGAACTGATCTTGCTTGCAAACTGGATTACTTAGTGTAACATTAAGTTATTCAAGAACAAATTATTACTACTAAAAGTTGTGGGGTCTTAAATGTACAATGGTTTGCGCGACTACCTATTACCTGTAAACTTATTTTCACCTCCACAAAGTGATTTTAGTAGGGCCGATAATTCATTGCCAATCTGGTGGCAGTCATCATCGATCGCGAGAGAGGGCGAACGGGATTTACTTCGATTCCTTGTATCTTTAGACAGGGTCAACCATATGTGTTTTATCAATAACCTCGGGCTGTGAGGTTCTGTGTCACTACTGATCGACTGGTTCAAGGCATGTCAAAATAATCTAAATAATGACTTTTTCAGGAGTATGTAATGCTCGAGTGGGTCCCAATGGTTATGTACTAGATCATTTGTTTCTAACCTATATGAACGATATTCCTCAGCAAGTGTCGTCTTAATTATTACTTTTCCCCGACAATGTTAACCAAAATAATGTCACAAGTTCAGTAGGATCTGAGTCGACCGTAAGGACTGGTGGATAAAAGGGGACTCACATCGGACACTTCAAAGTCTGATGTAGGCCATCTGACTCATATAACTTGACTAATTCCTCTCTAGAATCTGTCTCAAGTTGTAAAAGATCATATTGGTATAATGCGATATAAAATCCTATTTCAACTGTAACGAAATGCCTTTCGAGAAAACCGTGTGCTGTTAATGTTAAGACGCGTCTTCCGTAAATTCCATAGTAGAACATTCCGATTCGGACTAAGGAAATACGATTTTCGTCCTTCACTCCAAAAGGATAAGAGTACCCTATCAAGTATCCAAAAATGAGCTACAAGGGACCTAAAATTTAATCCTTATGATGAGCACCTCAAATTGCTAGATCTTTACACATCACAGTGCAGACGGTTTTGAGATAACCTTCATATGACATTCTTTTAACGGCATTTCAAATACCGCTGGAAATGGTTAAATTACTTACTCGGGCGAAACTCTAACACATCTTATGGGAAACACCCAGAATTTGAACAGAAAACATGGCAAACTATATCCTAAGCATACCTAATCTTTATTAACAGTCGAGTTCTAGAATTTGCTGTCGGCTGAGCTAGTCTAAGTGGCTTCCCAGGACTCCATCCAGAGAAAACCTGACATATTTTTAAGAACTAAAGATATTATCTCTCCATCATTTACTAGATTTTTCTCTTTTGTCGTTAAGTAAACTTAGGTTATTACCTGGAGGCATTGGTGATTCACTACCACTAGATACGGAAGCGTTTTAAGCGAAAGCTTCTTCTATTACGCCCAGAACCGTTTGAACTGAAGATGTCACAGGTATTCGGAGTTTGACAACGCTTTAACCATTAACACCTATTATAAATCGTACACACCAAATGAAATCGAAAGACAGAAGCGAGGAGGTTCGAAGATATATTTGATAGGTTATCAATATATCGTGGATCGACTGAACGAATCTGGCTAGCGATTGCAGGGGATGTTGAACACGGCGTTTCCACTAGTGATCTGATGTGGACGCATGACCGAGGGCCTTCGGCTAGGTGAGTCCATTAAAACTGATGTGGTCAGCATCCAATGTCGAACACTTACAGAGCTATTGATTTTGGGGATCTATTTACCGTTACAGAACCATATAGACTTACCAAAACTTTTATTTTTGTCGATGTCATATGTCCAGGTACTTAGTTTCAAGCTCTCTGACTCACTGTTACTCAATATAGAAGTCATTCAAGCATAGTCTTTCATTCATTAAGAGGAAACTTGACTTATTCTTAAGGACTAAGGATAACATATTATTATGATTTACCAAATTCTTTCCCCCCCCTCTATTATCGTTCATATACCTAGGTTTTTGCCTGGAGGTATTGGTGATCCACTTCTACCAGACACGGAAGCCCGTTAAACGAAAGCTTCTTCTATTCCGTCATCAACCATTTGAACCATTTAATCTACGACGGTTTGAACCAACTAAGTTCGTTGCAAAGATATTGAATACCGAAAGACCTTCACTTTATGTGACTGTTTGGAAGTCATGAACGTAAAACTAAAACGTGAGGATTAAGAATTGGGTGACTTATATTGCTATTGTAGTTCAAAAATTTTGGATAACTGCACTTAACAAATACCCACATTTTGTGTATATTGTACCACTAGGGTCAGTATGTAAGTTTCATATCTCTATTCTATATTTTTGGTTGTTAAGGTATCTATGTTTCGATTACAAAGCATCTCCGTTTGCGTGCTTTGGGACCAGAAGAAGCTTATAAGTATAAAAAAATGTATGTAGGTAAGTTACGCTGTTAGAATTTCTAATGTTTAGTTAAACGAGCTGAGGATGTTGAACTAACTGAGAACAATGCACACCTGTACAACTGACTAGCGATCACACAGTGTTTCATGTTCAGTTTAGCTTTAGTACTAGAATGAAAGGTTTCGTGATGCTAAACTGTGTTTTTGGCTTACAGTTCGTCTTGTACAACAATACTTTTCATGATAGTATATAATAAAACATTATTACAAATAATTGTCTCATTATCTTACATTTTAGAAAATATTCGTAATTGCTAAACCTTGTCCCAAGATATTTCATTATGGGCATGGAGTCTTGCAGCTAAGTTTAAGGTCGGCAGCTTGTGAATATTACTTTTCATGTAACCGTCATACCGAAGTTATTGAATACTTGAAACTGTCATGTCAATTGTAAAGTCTTTCAGGAATGGCTAGAGTTTTGTACGTTTTTGTTACTCCGTGGACCTGTCGTGGTCCAAGTGATCAGTTATACATAGGTACCTAATGTCATGAATTTCATGGACTGATATCATATTTTTAGTCGGTCGTCCTTGACTACCCGATGTTATTGTATTTTGGCCAACATAGCACATCAGAATAGAGAATTGGTATGGACTGTGCAAAAAATGTCATAACTGCTTCACCAACTGACTTTCCATCTTCACCTTAAATTTTACTTTCATTCCATAGTTACATGTCGGTTGTATTCTATGCAGACGAGACTTCAAAGACATATATGATCAAATAATTGCAGTTTGTACATCCTTTCTTACTTTGACAGTCCATGTTTTAGAACTGCAAAGTGGTGCAAATGAACGTGCCAAGTACATTCATCTTGTTAGTTCCAAATGTAAATACCTTAGATTGCCGTAAGGTCTGTCTAACAGAAGTAGCTGCAAGACATTCCATTATTAAAAGGCAAATTCTGTTTACTAATGACTACTGGAAATAAGGGTTTTTCGTTAAGAGTGTTACATTTCCTGTTCGTTAAACAACAATTACAGAGCGTAAGACTGTTCTCATATATGCAGGAGAGAGAGCGGAATCAGATTATTTTAGTTGATGGATGGTTAGATGTACCTTTAGGACATCTATGGCATATTGGGTGATGCTAACACTTCGGTTTTATGTAAGCTATGTTGCTTATACTAATCGTTATGTTGGTAAGTATTTTGTCCGTGAATGTTAGTGTGATACGCCTGGGGTTTAGTGTTGTTAATATTTATGAGTTTATACATCTAAAATTGTATGCGACTCTGGTAGATCGCTGACTCATTTGTGAGCAGCCGTTGATGCGTATATATTCCAGGAGCATTAAATACTCCAAGTTGTCAATTTCGGCTAACCCTAAATTTTGATTCCGAAAGTATGCCATATACAATTATGCATAGATTCTAAATTACTTTCGTCCACTTGCTAGTATCAGTGTGGAATTGAAGGTGAGTGATAAGTTTTTATAATATTAGGGTGTGGTTTGTGAACCGCTGACGTGGAGAGTTTATAGGAAGTCACAAATTAGTTGCATTACAAGTAGACTGAGATTTTGTGACTGCACATTTTATTATTCACTCGATAGAAATAAGTATTTATTGAAGCTCATGACAACAACTAGAAGTACTCAGGAGATTACCGTTCCGAAACTAGGATTTGAATCCAGACGCTGTCGGCAAGAATGTAACAGGATTAAGTGGTTGTTCGCTGCAAGCTTATGATAATTATTCTTTAACCAACAGATAACTAGTTCAATGATCAGTTGGTCTGTTCCTGTAGAGCGAGTCACATTGTTTATGAAGAGTTAGTTGAACTATTTATCTAACTCCTGAATGGTATTTATATCCAAAAGGAGCACACAGTTAAAGTAACAAGCAAATCTATGTCTTCGCAGCTGATCTATACAGGCAAAAAGGTAGTTTGAACAAGACGCCTCATACTTTACTATATTTTGCTCATATTCTGGGAAGTTAGTTTTTAAAATTACGATGGTAATTATCAGACCTTATCGAAAAGTGACCAAACCTATATGTTATTTGTCTTTTCCAGTGACTTACTACCTCATTCATCCGTACTGCTACAAAAACTCAAAACCTCATTACATTTGACCTAATGTTTCTTACTAGTGAGTATACCAGAGGTAGTTTGAATCCACACTTAGTTGTCGAACGCCACTAAATATCTTCACCTGTAACAATGTACGTTGGCAATTGTTAGACTTAAAAAAACATTTAAATTCTGGACACTTACACAAAATAGTTCCAAGGATTTGTAGAATCTTGATACCCAAGTTAGTAAGCTATTAATAAATATATTCAGTCCATCCAATGTATTAATAAATTAAAAAAACAAAGGACTATGGGACCTATGAATAGATCAGAGGGTAAAATAGGTAAAATTGTGACAATGAAAAGACAAGTGTTGATCACAACCAGTCATCCTCAGTTTCGAGCAAATAAGTTATTAGACATTTGTCACTAAGTGTCACTATCATTTCTATCTGAAGTTTACGCTGTTAATATCTAAAAGGAAAATGGAAACTTCACGATTGAGCAACTCAGCTTCTAGAACGCAATTCACCAAGACACTAATAATTATTGTTGACTGATTTATTACTCTTACACATTGCAGCATATGTTGTTATGCAGCTGCAATTAGCTATCTTAAAATATACTTCTTTTTCAAGATTTTGTTTTCTAAATGCTAATATAAAGTCTTGCGTGTTCAATTTGATGCTAACTTATAAATCAACTTAATGCCATATATAGTTTAGCACTGTCTAAATTTCCATGATTATGTGAAAATAAGCTTATTTGTTTATGGGTATTAGAAAATCATCCACATGGGATTTGAGTTTCTGTAAATTTGTAACACATTGATGCTACACATCATTCATTATGGGAAATATCTTAAGTTTAGATTACTTTACCCAATAAATGGAAAGTTAAGCAGAAGTGGGAAGAATTCTTTGCTGATTCTCAAAGCTTTCTGTGATTTATTCAAACATTATGCAACAGGTCATATAGTTTTTGGATAGCTAGAGATATCAGTTAAGTTCTTTTGTTGATATTTCTGTTAGTGTCTAGCATTTAACTGTATGTTACTTATTTCATTCTACATAGGATAAATTTGTTGAACTCACCTTAGTACCAATATTGTTGTCGAGGTTATCTAATAGGATAAAGAGTTACGATTGCGACCACTTAATCAACAGGTATTGGGGATTGGGAGTGTTTTCATTTTTCTGTAGATTTTAAGTATAAAACAATCAGGGTAAGACCGCAAGGAGTGTGAAGATATTCATTCAGGAAATTTATTCTGATGGAAGCTGGTCAACACACTTCTAATAATCGAAAACTGTGCAATATAAACACTAGAAACTTCGTTTAAATGCTGTGTTATACGAAGATAAATATGATATACAGCTGTTTCCCCTTATCATGTCTAGTGAAATTGCTTTTATTCACCTTGTCACCATACTTTGTAACATAGGATTTATCTTTCGAGTGTTTCTAATGGATTTCTTTCAGCTAATATTTAATGTGAAGTTAAAGATTTTTAGGAAAACAAGAATGAACGATTTTGAGAAAAGGGATATTGAGTCAATGTAACCATTATTATAAATTACTTTGGAGATTAGTGAATTCCATAGTTTATAGCACGTACTGATTCTGTTTAAATAATTATTGAAAATCAGGAAGCAGCAAGTAGGCGTTTCGCCCCAGTATGAAACTTATTAGCAGTACTTATCCGACTTTACACCAGGGATCGAATATAAGACCAGGATTCAGAGTAAGCCCTTAACCTTTGGACCACGGGGCAGGTTTTCATAAATTTACATGATATCTGTTTAGTGTATATATTATAAATCTCCACTCTCATTACCGAAGTTTATATTCGTTAAGAGCCAACCTAACACTTGGTAAGCGTAAGGTGGTAGTTGCAGGTAGTCTATGGGAGTCTGTGGATCTAGATTTCGTATGATTCACCACTCATCAGAAAAGTACACATCTTTTGAAATGATCAACTCTACCTAAAAAATAAGAGGTTCGAGTACCGTTCAAATTATAAATGGATTATCGCGACGTATTTGACCACCACCAACGGATGGATGTTAGTAAACTGACTGCAACTTCTGTTGCAAGTAAGTATCAAGCGGAGCTAGCCTCTAGGCTAGCTACCATCCCACCGAAAAGTATAGATGAGCATTGGTTGCATCTTCACGACGCCATAAAGATGGCGAGTAAAGCCGCTTGCGGCTTCGCGAAACGTCCCGCTTACAAGCACTGGGTTTCTTCTGGTTCCTTACAACTGATTGAAGCCCATCGGTCTACTCCGGGTGACCGTGAGTTTGACCACAAACGAAGGCTGTTACGTAATGGAATCGGGCAAAGCTTGCGTAAGGACCGAGAAGCCTGGTGGTTGGAGCGTGCTAATGAGATGGAAGCAGCAGCTGCATTTGGTAACTGCCGGAAGCTCTTCCAACTCATCCGAGCCACTGGCAGCAAGAAGTCTGGTGTGAGTGAAACAATCTACGAGGATGACGGGATGCCAATCAGTAACATCTCTCGACGTCTTGGACGATGGGCGGAATTTTTCGAAGGGCAGTTCAACTGGCCTGCTGCTCCGGCAACATCAACCAGTTTGTCCTGCCCCCCATGGCCGGTGACGACTGATCCACCAAACGAGGCGGAAGTTCGTAAGGAACTCCAACTCTTGAAACGTTACAAATCACCGGGCCCAGATGACTTACCTCCGGCTCTTTTTAAAGATGGTGGTGACTTTCTGACTAAGGAATTGACTGTGTTGTTTGGTAAGGTTTGGGAGCAAGAAAGTGTTCCAACATCTTGGAATGAGTCAATAGTCGTCCCTATCTTTAAAAAGGGTTCACGTTGTTCCTGCAATAACTATCGGGGGATAAGTCTACTTTCGATTGCGTCCAAACTATTGGCTTCTATCATTCTTCGTAGGTTGTTTAAAACCCGAGAATGATTGACTTGCGAGGAGCAGGCTGGTTTTCGTTCTGGTCGAGGATGCATCGATCACATCTTCACCCTCCGCCAAATGTTAGAACACCGTCATACTTATCGCAGGCCAACAATCGTAGTGTTTCTTGATATCAGGGCGGCCTTCGATTCGTTGGACAGGACTGTTCTCTGGGATTGTCTATTGAAGAAGGGTGTGCCTGAGAAGTTCATTAACATCTTAAAGGCCCTGTATACGAACACCTCAGGCAGAGTGAGGGCATACAACCACCTTTCTCCCTTGTTTCATTCGAGCAGTGGGGTTAGGCGGGGTTGCCCGATCTCACCATTCCTCTTCAACTTTGCCATCGATGACATCCTGGAAACAGCTCTGATGGATGTAAGTAATGGCGGTGTGGATATGTTGCCTGGAGAACGACTTCTCGACCTCGAGTATGCGGGTGATATTGTCTTACTGTTCGATAATGCCCAAGGCATGCAATCCGCACTTAATCAGTTGGTAATCAGTGTCCGCAGGTACGGCATGTGCTTTGTACCCTCCATGTGCAAAGTACTCCTACAAGACGCAGGATCCTCATCCTGTACTCACTCTGGAAGGTGTGCAGATTGAAGTAGTTGAGAAGTTCGTGTATCTAGGTAGCTATATAAGTGCTGGGACTTAATCTCCTCACGATGCTCCACTGCCTTGTAGATCAGACCTTTAGGTCAAAGGCTCACGGTGTGGCCCCCCTTAAGAAAACCATCTGTTTCGGTTTGGGTACCCGCGCAGTATCACAGCCCTCATACACAAATCAAATGAGATTTGTGCGGCGCCTATATATTTGGTACTTACTTGTAACAATATTTATGTGTTTAAATAAATAAATAAATAACTATGATATCATGAAGTGGGTCTACTGGGACATGTATAAATTTGTTAAAGATTTCAAGTTTCTCTGTATTACGATAAACATTTTTGAAAATTTTATTTAGATTGGTTATTTTCAGTTTGATGGTATACGAATAAAATGTTTTTAGTTTTCATCATAAAATAAATAAAATCTATAAAGCAAAATTTTCAGGATGCATTATTCATTAAACAAAACACATATCATGAGATGAAACCAAGATCAGACTAAAGAAAACATTCACTAAGAACCCTGAAACATGACCACAACTTATCATAAAGTGTTCAATGATATAAAATGTTGAATACTACCTTGATTGTCTTTTTTTCTTTGGGAGATAAAGATATTAGAATAAATGTAGGAATATACTGAGGTCCAACTGTGTTCAATGGTGGAAAACATCTTCAAGTTTATAAAGTTCAATTACATCTAGACTGAAGCCCTAATTTTTATCATGATGAACATGTAGCGTCTAGTTCTATGTCATGCTGATATGGGTTATTCTAGATTATGGACAGATCTATTAATTTATTCCTCATGAGTCACATTTTAACCTTGTCAAATATTTGCCTATAACCCCGACTATTTGTATTTGAGCTTGTGTATCGCTTATCCTATTCATCACATGTCTTTAATTTATTTTTGTCTGGCTATAAATACCAAGTCACGCTTTATTAGCACGAGTTGGTATACTTAACTTCCTGCTCCTTGTTTTAGTATTTCTCTGATTTAACGAGAACATGAAATAAACTCACCCAGCCTAAAATGTATTTGGCTTCTCATTTCCGTCACCGCCCAAAAGGAGTAAGCCTAGATGTAACATATAGAGTTAAACGGAAGGCTTATATTCATTCGTTCCTCCGAATGGCAGTCATATCATAGGTTACAAAAATATAACTTCATAGATAAGATTGTTGGCAAATTTTGTCCTCCTACTCTTCGTTGAAAAAATGAGCAACCAAAAGACATGGTTCCAATAGGTTGAAGGTTACAATCACTTTATTCTGATAAGATATTTTTCCAAAACGGATCAATTACCCTGGTATTCTCAATCAATTAACTGTTATTTAAAAATAAATTCAACTCCTGGAATTTTATCAATAAATTTTCCACAATCAGTAGGTCCTATTATTAAACTATCAACGGAATATATGTATACAACACACCTCATTTTACTTTTCAAATTTCCATTGCGAGTGATAAAGTATCGTAAAGTATGGAGCTAAGGCCTTGTATAACTGGCACTAACCAGTCATCTCGACATTGCGGTCGTACTATCAGGTAGTCAAAACTACCTATCCAACCAGCATTTCCTTCCAGGTCCTTAATAAGGAGCACACTAAGCGCAATCAGAAAGTAATAACTATCCTCATACCTATACCAACATAAGAGATCACTTTTTCCTAGTATTTCATTAGACAATTAATGTCTGATATTGTTACAGAAGCTTTAAATCGTCAAGCAAGTAGTCACTTTGACTAAAAACAAATAACATTTCAGATGATGAAAATTGATTGGGTAGAATATTACTCATTAGAGAACTTGAAAACCAAATGATTACGTATAACTTCACGCTAATGAAGAACGGAATTTTCCCGTAGAGTACTGTTTGTTACATAAAAAGTGGATATATATATATATATATAATTCTGATTATCCCAAAATGTCATGTGTACTTTAGGCAAATGCAGTGCTTATAAACTTACTTCAATTTATCAATTTCTTCAGTAAGCTCAGCTTTTTGTGATGTTGCTAGTTCTTCGTTTTGAACTTTAGTTGATTCAAGTAAATCTTGTTTCAGTTTAGATTCAATTAACCGTGTGTGCAAATCTCGAATTTCAAGCCTTTGTGATTCAACTATTTTGTTTAATTCGTTTAGTTTACAGTTTAAATTGCTTATTTCTTCCTCTTTACATGATAATTCTTGCATATAATCATGTTTAGTTTTATTAGCTAGTTCAACAGACTCATTTGCAAGATGGATACGTAATTCTAGGTCAAAGATTTTTTGTGCACTATCAGCTCTGAGACTTTCTTTCTCTTTCACTGCGTCATCGATTGCAGTTTGTAGTTCGACAGCAGCATGAAGTCTTTCCTTCTCAAGTTCTGACTGAAGACGATTAATATTATTTTGCAATTTGATGCGTTCTTCAGTTTCAGTTTTTCTCAATACCTCAATTATTGCATTGTGTTTTTCAAGTAGCTTTTGTTCTCGTTTGACAGTTTCACGGAGAGATTCTTCAATATCCTCTCTTAATTTTGCCTCTGATGATTTGACTTGAGCAAGCTCTGATTGTGTACGACCTAAAGAAACTTTGATTTCGCTAATTAGAATATCTCTTGAGTGAATATTCTGGAGAAAAAACAAACAACAGTTAAGCATTGATTATAAGAACTCTACGCTGCTTAATGACTCGTGAAAATTTATTGTATGGAAAGGAAAGTATGTAAAATACGATAATGACATATGATGCTTTTGTATATGTTTGGATGATTAGAACGGCAATAAAGTAAACGTTTAATAATGTTCGATAATCGTTGTACTAGATCAGATATTAACTGAAGTTAATAATCTGAATTATTAGGTTCATACTCTGGTTTGGTTGTAACGCGCCTGCCACGTGACTATGTCTTGAATACATCGCAAAGTCATGAGTGAGCACTGTTGAAGTGTTCTACACTAAAAAGAAACGGTTGATAACTAGGTTTTCGGGTAGGACTATAATTTATGGACGAACCAGTCAGATTTACGATAAAAGATCTTGGATTTCGGCGTAAAACTCTTCATCCATTTGGCTAAATATTGCTTTGGAGTTTTAGCTGATGTCAGTTCGTGATGAAAACTCTAATCCTAACCATCAACTATAAATCATAATTCTAATTCCTCACACTGTTTTACAACCCTCATGTAGTTCTAGTTAGGTGGACATTCTCAAGGTCATTTTGGCGTCGCTTTGCGTCTACAATCACTAATGAGTTGTTAAATTATTCGACTTGGTACTGTTTGAACTCAGCAATAATAATAGCACAAGTGGGGACAACCAAATGTATGTGGATATGATATCACAGTTATTTCATTAAATGTGAATGCCATACATTTAATACTTCATTTGCAAAATGTTCATCAATTGTCTCAAACTTTGTTGTTTCTTCATTTCCATACCAATTACTCTCTGTTTCTATTCTTTTCTGTTTGATCTACTGAATTTTCTACTACCAGACATTCCACTTTCGATTGGTGTTATATAGTACTTATATCTGTCAACATCAGTAGCACACACCACAAATTACTGAAAGTATCACATAATTGAACAAAACAGTCTTTAAATTCACCTGGCATTGTTTGTTTGAATTTGCCCATTGATGTGTTTAGGACTGCAACTGGGCAGTCTTTTATTGGCCAAATGTGAATACTGTGCGTATTGCCTCGATATAGCCTTAATTCACATGCATTATAAGCAAAGATGGATAGTGGCTAGTAGTGGAATCCAGTTTGATGCGCGTTTCGTTCTATCTGGGATTCGTCAGCTAGATGTACCTGCATCTCAGAGTTGATATTCACTCTGAGACTCGAATCCAGTACCTTACGCTTCAAACTCCATCGCGTTACCCACTCAGCTACTGAGTTCTGATATCCACTTGCTTGTGCAATGGGGTGAAGTTTAAATTCATTTAGTATTGTTTGTTTGAATCTTCTCATTGATGTTTAAGACCGCAACTGGTCAGTCTGTAATTAGCATATGTGCATACTGTGCGTATTGAAGCGAAAGGTACTGGATTTGAGTCTCAGAGTGAACATCAACTCTGAGATACAGGTACATCCAGTTGACGATTCCCAAACAGGACGAAACGCGCGTCCTGGATGCCACTGCTAGTCACTATCCGTCTTCGCTTACGAAACAATCTTTGTTTACTATTCTAACCACATAATAATATAAATGTTAAACAGTTTCGAGAAAAGTATATTTAAAGTGTATTAAAAACTTAACAGCATTTTAATACGTTCCAGCTATGTTAATCAGCGGTTACGGATGTTTTGAAAGGATTAAAAAAACTGGACTTTTTCTTAAGAAGATATAAAATTTATTAACTCTGTAAAATTCTACTTATACATACGAATAGTTTAAGATCAGATATAAATCGGGAAGATTTCTTCATGAAATTAAAATCATCTCAACAATGCAACTGTGATCACTGAATGTATACGTCGTCTGTAGAACAGAGTATTTGATTACGAAAGTGAGGTCGTAGCTGTAAATAATTCCCCAAAATCAATAGCTTTGTAAGTGTTCGACATCGGATGCTGACCACATTAGTTTTAGTGGACTTGTTTAGCTGAAGGCGATCGGTCATGCATCAGTACCAGATCATGTTACAGCGCCGCGTGGGAAGCATCTTTTACCATCATTAGTCAGATTAGATCAGTCACTTTTCGATATATTGATAACCCATCAAATATATCTTCCAACCTCCTCGCTTCTGACTTCTGATTTTAATTGGGTGGGTGTGATTCGATTATAGGTGTTACTGGTAGAGAGTTGCCAAATTAAAATACTGGTGGTATCTTCAAGGTCATCAAGTATTAATCATTTACTTGATGCTAATAATAATCTAGTTTCCAGCATTTTCAATCTGTTTACCAAGTTGGTTGATCTTTAGCACCTCAGACTTTCCTAATAATACTAAAAATTATATGTTGGAGATCTGTAACTCAATTGTGTGATTTTGAAGTTTCTTTATCAAAGTTGAATGCTTTGATCAAGACGCTTTAATTATCTTTCTAGACAATATAATTAGCACAAATTTCAAATGGAAGAAAACTATTCAAATTTCTTCAGTTGTGACTGATAGATTGTCTTGTCGATTTTAATGCTAACTGATTGTGGTTAACCTTTTTCTTGTCATCATCCTTATATTTATTTTAATTATCTCCCAGTTTGAAGGAGGTACTGATTCCCAGGAGTTTCATTCTATTCTATTGGTTCAGATTAAGAGTATTTTGTAGAAATGAGATAAGTCACAGTGTAATGATCATACAACTCGCTGGAACAGCAATGTAACGACCTAGCTCATATGATGGACATAGGTCTATAAAATCAGTTTTGAGTCACAATGTTTTTTGTGAGCACTTGATATTACCTGGATACTCCCAAAGGAGTCAGATGACATGGCTTCGTACTACTTACTTTTGATTTAGTGACGAGTAGGTTAACTGCTAAACTTCCACTCCACAAACGACATATCTTACTAATGAGTATTGGTCTCATCATTTTTTTGAACTATTGTCCCTGTGATTAACTATTTTAAGTGTATTTCAATTTCTCGGAGATTGCGTTTTCTTCCAAAAATTAGGATATCCAAGAAAATAAGCTTATCCAGTTACACAATGTCGGTCTTCTAACCTTTAATCATCGTTGAAATATCGTGATATTGACCGAACCTCAATCTACAAAGTGCAAACTTTAGCAACTTTAGATAGTTGAGATTTCAAATTACCATATTAATTTTGTGTTGGATAAACATTCTACTAATTAGTAGTTTAAATATTTTGTTTGAAATGGTTCTGGAAGTTAATTTTTAGCTGTAGTTTCAAGTTATTGGCTTTATTTTTTGTTTGTTTATCATTTGAAGCTGTATCCATCATATATGTGTGATGGGAATCAGTTTTTAACGAATTCTTTCAGGAATTCTACAAATTTTATTGAATATGAATATCTAGTATTTTACAACATAGCTTGCGGTCATAGATACTTGTTATATCCCGTTGAGATGTATGAATAGTAACTTTGAGAACTATTTATGGACCAATAGGATATGTATATTTCCTGTTGTATAATTATTAAATAACTTAACTATTTATATTCATGTTCCTTATATCATGAGCTTCATTTTGATCCATAGACTATTATTATACGATTTACCATTCTCCAGTTATCCCTAGTCCATTAATGACTGTTCCTCCCTATTCACTGCCATATTTGGCCGAATCTTGTACAAATGTTATTTTCTGTTTTATTGGTACGATATGGTCATTTTATTTGGTATATAAACCCAGTATGTTTGAGAATAATAATTCATACCGCAGAGGCTGTTATTGGCTGAGCTAGGCAGAAAGCACTACTGATGAGTGCTCGAAACTGCTCGTACGGGTTTCGTATGTTATTCGTCCGAATGATAAATTGCTACTCTCTTATTGGTGGGTACACGATATAACAGTTTTTTTTTTACCAAAAATTATAATGGCGAAGTCCTGCCATGAATAATCTCACACTAAATCGATATTCAGTTTTTAGTGTACAGTGATTCCAATTAGTTTCATTAAAAAATTTACGTAAGTCGATAAGCAAGAAAAAACTAACGACAAGATGAGCTGTAATATTTGTAAAACTTAAGTTTCTTTATATTTTAAATTAAATTTGAATCATATTCATTATATATGTATTGGTTCTTTGTGCTATACATGAAGCGATCACGAGTTCACCTAGTCTGCGAACGGAACAGAACAAAGACTTGTGACCAAAGATCAATAAGCTAGCTATTCTTATGCATCCCAGCCATGCTAACTAAAGAGAGAGAGAAGTCGAAGTCCAAACGGAGAATAAATATATTCCGTAAGCAGCCAGAAGCACAAACGATCCAACAGGCATAAATTAAACGTATATATACAACATAAAACTGTCCTTGTGAAGCATTACGAAATAGCATACTAAAAGACACAACGAATCAATAACGTTTAAGATTTTCACAAGTAAGAAATATAACATGAAGGTGAAAAGAACGCTTCTGGAGCTAAAACAAAGGAATTCAAAGTTCCAAAATAAAATTATAAAAATAAGGTATTTACCAAGTGAGTTCTGCGGATCTAACATCCCCAATAATTTGAATCTTTTTATTGACGTTTACGACCGCAGTTGATCAGTCTCTTTTGACATATGCGTATCATATGCAAATTTCCTCGATATTGGCACTAGGTTATAAGCATTTTTATGCATAAGATTGACCGTGATTAGCAGTAAAATCCAGGAAGGGCGTTTCTTCATTGTCGAAACTCGTCAGCTGGAAGTGCTTGCATCCCAGGATTTATATTCACTTGAGGGCTAATCCTGCTTCTCTGATACTATAATTTGATGATTTTGTAGGTACGCAAGTGTTTTATAAGCAATCCAAATTTGCTCTGCTTGAGACGGTTTAGTGAAGGTTGGTCTAATTTATAGGTTTTATTCGTCTCAGATTAGTTTCAGTTGGGATACTGTTAAAATACAGGAACTGGAAAATTGTATGAAACTTTCCAGCAGTGTGTTCGTCATGAGTGGTTTTGTTTCTTGACGAAGTCATGAGGTTTGGTCTGTTGAAAAATCTCATACTGGGATGAAACATCTGCTCAATGATTCCTGGTTTTCAATGGTATATCAAATTTGGTCAGTTTTCAGCAAATACAAAATACTGAATTTATTCGTTGGTATTGAGTATCTGATATATATATATATATATATATATATATATATATATATATATATATATATACGAAGCGAATTTGAACTTCACCCCATTGCACAAGCAAGTGGCTAACAGGAATCAGTTGCTAAGTGGATAGCGTGATGGCGTTTGGAGCGAACGGTACTGAGTTCGAGTCACAGAATGAACATCAACAATGTAGGTACATCCATCTGACGAGTCCCAGATAGGACGAAACGCGCGTCTGACATTTCACTGCTAGCTACCATCCATCTTTGCTCTTTATATATCTATATAAACCTTGGATAAATGTGTTTATTTGTTTGTTAATTCATGTTCTTTTCGGTCATAGTAACTTAATATTGCATTCGAATAATGAGAACAATCAACAATAATTTATTGATCTCTTTTGTTTTTTTCTTTTTTTTTGTAATTTTAGACTTCTTATTGTTTTAAACTCGTTACATAGTCAAAAGAAAAATCAATATTGAATTCATGTATGCTATAGGGGGGTAAATTTTTTTTTGAAAATGAATGAATTATAATCATATTTAGAACAGAATAAAGAAAGGAAAAATACAATTTTTTTTATTTTTAACTTTGTTACCAAGGTAACCGAGGATAATTGATTAAATGGGATTTA
Source organism: Schistosoma rodhaini (assembly GCA_944470415.2). NCBI lineage: Eukaryota > Metazoa > Platyhelminthes > Trematoda > Strigeidida > Schistosomatidae > Schistosoma > Schistosoma rodhaini. The sequence goes on from OX104044.1 coordinate 4,983,832, forward strand.
CTGTAGTTTTCGACTAATATATACATCTATGATCAATGAGTTATTGTTTTTTTTTAAAAAAAATATAATGAAGGGATGTTGTAAAAATTGCAAATGTTTTGTTAATAAAGTAATCTGAAGGTTACAATCAAATATTTGTATTTAAAAAGGAAAAGAACTAATAACCTTTTTAGTAATCTGATAAAGTTTAACTCATCATTTCAATTCACTATCCTTTATTAAAAACAAAATGATTTTAATTATTTATATACATTATAAGCAAAGTTAGTTAGTAAATAGCAGTGGAATCCAGTTTGACGCGCGTTTCATCTTATTTGAGAATTGTCAGTTGGATGTACCTGCATCTTAGAGTTGATGTTCACTCTGAGACTAGAATTCAGTACTGTTCGCTTCAAATGCCATCACGTTATCCACTCATTTACTGAGTCTTGATAGGCAATTGCTTGTGCAATGAGGTGAAATTTAAATTCATTTAGTATTGTTTGTTTGAATATTCATATTGTTGTTTAGAACTGCAAGTGGCTATCAGGACTCAGTAGATAAGTGGGTAACGCGATGGAGTTTGAAGCGAAAGGTACTGGATTCGAGTCTCAGAGTGAATATCAACTCTGAGATGCAGGTACATCTAGCTGACGAATCCCAGATAGAACGAAACGCGCATCAAACTGGATTCCACTACTAGCCACTATCCATCTTTGCTTATAATGCATGTGAATTAAGGCTATATCGAGGCAATACGCACAGTATTCACATTTGGCCAATAAGAGACTAACCAGTTGCAGTCCTAAACAACAATGGGATGATCCAAACAAACAATACTAGGTGAATGTTTATATACATTGTTTAGTAGAGAGATTTGTATAGATTTTACGATGGTTTCATCCAAGGAAAAACGTTGACAAAAACTTGAAGACATGAAATGATCATCTGTTCTAGTTGTGAACTGCTAAGCATTTTATACTTATGACACCACATTGGATCATTCAGTCCGGTAACAAACTCAGTACTATTCAATAGTTTGATTAAAATCCCACAGTTATGATTTCCTATTCACACCATTTTGTGATTACCGGGAGGGGATCAGTTTATCCAGTGTTTTTTGTTACATGTTGGTTTTTTTTCTTTAAAAGGATCACCACAATAGAGTTATCCTAATTCATATTTCTTAAATAAACTTTCTTGTCACCTGATTGGTTGTTATTGCTTTTAGTTTGTTAACTACGTTATGTACTCACAAAGTTATTACATGTGACTGTATAAACTATAGTTGTTTCTTCTCAATTTTGACTTATGTTCGGAACATGAAGCATTTGTAAATATTTCATAAGCAGTTGAAATGTACCATGTGTTTGAAAGAGTGATGAAACAATTTTCCATACTCAAGTGTTATTCATCATAACTTGATAAGACTTTCATAATTATTAGGAACAAGGAAGTACTGGTTTGCCAGTCTTACTTACTAACTCACTTATGCCTGTTACTCCCAATGGGGCATAGGCCACCGACCAGCATTCTCCAACCCACTCTGTCCTGGGCCTTCCTTTCTAGTTCTATCCATTTTTTGTTCATTCTTCTCATGTCTGTCTCTATTTCTCGGCGTAATGAGTTCTTTGGTCTTCCTCTTTTCCTTTGGCCTTCAGGATTCCATGTGAGGGCTTGTCTTGTAACACAATTAGGTGATTTCCTCAAAGTGTGCCGAATCCACTTAATGCGCTTCTTTCTGATTTCTTCCTCCACTGAAATATGGTTTGTTGTCTCCCACAGTAACTTGTTGCTGATAGTTTCTGGCCATCGGATCCGAAGTATTTTGTGTAGACAACTGTTAATAAACACTTGTATCTTCTGGATGATGGCTTTCGTAGTTCTCCACGTCTCCGCCCCATACAGTTGAACTGTCTTCACATTTGTATGGAAAATTCTGATCTTGGTGTTGGTTGAGTTGTTTTGAGTTTCAGTATAGGATTCTTTAATGCTACTCAACTACTAATGTGTTGGAGATAGAATCCAAGACATAGACGACTAAAATTGGGCAGCACGAGTTCAAATTTTCAAGTTTCTACAGTGATATTATAACTTATAAATTTCAATCATATGATGAGTTAGACATATGTTACTTTTGACATTGAATGAACAGATATTATCTAACTGAGAGACTTGAAATTCATGAGTATAACCCACGACTATGTTATTTTTATGTTGTACCGAAGAGTCAAATTATAAATGAACAGCTGTCCAATACTTAGAGGCTACTTTACCAAAGCAGTTTTATAATAAAACGACTCAACAAGTTAAAGTCTTCCCATAAACAGCAGAGGAAAAACGTATATCTGATTTTCATACCAATGTGGGGACTACCAAATGTAGGTAGATACGAAATTACAGGCACCTTGAATGACATGGCTCAAAATCGTTTGCATTGGTGAAGGTGCATCCATTTTTTGTGTTCTACCAAATTCTAATCTTCTGAATTATTCATGTCCCTATCCTTTTTCTCTTTTCAAATTTATTTCACTGTATTATACTCCTTCAATAACATCTTCAAACTCTAATGTTTCAGATTACTGCTTATACTCTTACTACTTCTACCACTATGGGATTTGAATTGACAACTGCATCTCTGTGCTAACGTGGTATGACAACTCGAACTGATGTACGTACGTATGAAGTTCTACGTTGTGACTGACTGAATGACTGAAATGTGAATGCCATACATTCAATACTCCATTTGCAAAATGTTCATCAATTGTCTCAAAGTTTGTAGTTTCTTCATTTCCATACCAATTACTCTCTGTTTCTATTCTTTTCTATTTGATCTTCCGAATCTCCTATTACTAGACATTCCACTTTCGATTCATGTTACATACTACTTATATCTATCAACATAAGTAACACACATCACACTACTACTACTAATAATAATAATAAGTAGTTAAATACGCTAAACAATCCTATTTAACATCCAAATCAATTATAGGTAAAATTTTAATTCAATAACAAATTCTAAAATCGATAACTGTCGTTTTTTTTTGTATCAGTACAAATTTTTTTTAAAAAAATGCCAACCACTGATGGATAACACTAAAGTGTTGATCACATCAATATACATATACATACACGATTAAATTTTGAAAATAATTATAGAAATAGATCAGCTGATATTTAAATTTACCTTAATATATATTTGTCTAATTGTTATATTACTTATCCTTTCTTGTAAATTTTTGTTCACAATTTCATTTCTATCATAGAAACAAAAAAGTATCATTTGAAGTCATGGTAACTATTAATTAGATAGACATATGTTTATTATTATTTGTCATTTTTTTCAATAATGATGATGTATCCAATATCGATTTATTTATTTGTTTATACATATATGTATATGTAGTTGTGTATGTATGTGTATATATCTATTTACAAATAATGGACATCAAGTACTGACATAATAAACAAACACACACACAAACAAACAAACAAAGGGACGGACATATAATACCTCTGTAGTACACGATACAGATAGGTTTATTTTAAAAGAAGTAAGCAAAGAAGCAAGCAAGCAAATAAATAAATAAACGTAATAAAAGTAAATAAATTGTAGTTACCAACGAAAATTTTAAAAAAAAGAGAAAAAAAAGAAAAAAAGAGAAGCCAAACGATTATTATTATTATTATTCATATCCAATAGAAAATACCATACCAAACTGTATACATAATAAAAAAATTAAAAAAAATTAAAAAACAAAAACAAAAAAGAGATTAAACTTATCGATAAGAAAATTGAAGAAAAGTAAAGAAAAAAGAAAGAAAAAAAACGACTTGTCATTTTTTTTTCATTTTTCATTATTTGGATCAAATTATTCTATTTCTATCATTCATTGTGTGGATCATTATCAATAAATAAAGAAAGAAAAAAACAGAAGAAAAGAAGAAAAAAAGAAGAGAAAAAAAGAACTATGAATTTAAATGAACCTGATAGTGGTGGTAAGTTAATTAATTATTCATGCCTTTTATTTAAAAAAAAATCAAGTTATCCATAAACTATAGCTTTTTTTTAAGTTTTAAATTCACTTAGTATTGTTTGTTTGAATGTTCCCATTGATGTTTTGTATTGTAATTGATCAGTCTTTTATTGGTATATGTGCATACTGTGCGTATTGCCTCGATATTGCCTTAATTCACAGGCATTATAAGCAAAGATGGATAATGGGTAGCAGTGAAATCTAGTTTGATGTACGTTTTGTCTTATTTGGGACTCGTCATCCTGTTGAACAAGCAAGTGCCTATCAGGACTCAGTAGCTAAGTGGATAACGTGATGCCGTTTAAAGCGAACGGTACTGAATTTGAGTCTCAGAGTGAACATCAACTTTGAGATGCAAGTACATCTAACTGACGATTTCCAAATAGGACAAAACGCGTGTCAAACTGGATTCCACTACTAGCCATTATCCATCTTTGCTTAGAATATAGTTTTTTTAAATATTATTTGTGATGTAATATGTTTATTCTTAATTAAGTATATAATAACATTCAATTATAACATTGAATATTGAATTGTATATTTATGAAAAGTTGTTTATTCTATTACAAATCATTTGATATAAATGAATTTGAGTGAAAAAGTTTACTACTTAAGTTAGTCCTTATCTGTAAAAAAACAGATGCTAAATTTATTTATTTGATTTGATTATGGTACGTCATCTTTCGATTTGTTATTCATTAAACTAAAAAAAACGAAGATTACTTACTTACCACTGTTTCCCCTTGTACATGAGCAAAGGCCATCTAACAACACTCATTATCCAACCCTGTCCTCAACAATCCTTTCAAGTCCCTTCCGGTTGTTATTCATACCTTTCATGTCTGCTTCTATTTCCCGACGTCATGTATTCTTTGGCCTTCCTCTTTTCCGCTTCCATTCCGGATTCCAAGTTAGGGTCTGCCTCATGATGCAGTTTGGTGATTTCCTTAATGTATGTCCGATCCACTCCCAACGTCTTTTCCTAATTTCCTCTTGAACTGGAAGTTGGTTTGTCCTCTCTCACACAATTCTGTTGCTGATGGTATCCGGCCAGTGAATGTTGAGTATTTTGCGTAGACAATTGTTTATAAATACTTGTACCTTTTTAATGATACTTGTAGTAGTTCTCCAAGTTTCATGTCCGTACAGTAGGACTGTTTTAACGTTCGTATTGAAGATTCTCACTTTGAAGTTAGCTGACAGTTGTTTCGAGTTCCATGTGTTCTTCAATTGTAGAAATACTGCCCTTGTTTTGTCAATCTTCGCCTTTACATCTTCACCTGTTCCTTCTTGTTCATCGATGATCCTTCCAACTTCTCTTGTAGCTCTTCTAGAGTTACTGCCAGTCCCAAGCCCGCGTAAAAGAGGAGGGTTGGGCATTGGGTTGGCGACCGTATCTCGTAGAACAAAGATCATGCTAAAAAACGCCAACCAGATTAAACAAATTAAAAAAAACGAAGATAATTACTATTAAATAGTTTATTATAAAATTTTGTTATTCTACTTAATAAATTATCAAACAAGACCGTACTATGCAAATTACATAACACTGTATTTTTAATGTCTTAATGTTATTCTTTTCATTATTACCTCATCATGATTAATTATTGTCTATACTATGTTCCTCTCTTTTTGAGATAAAGATCTGATAACTTGTAATTATTATCAGAACAAGGTTTTTGTGGAGTCCTATACTATGGACGAAACAGCAATTCAGTGCTTACAGCTTTTTCATGATAGTCTAGCTTTAATTAACTCATCAATAAAACTATTAAATTTGTTGAAAGCGTGAGTCAATTGAAGCTAGACCACCATGGAAAACCTGAAAGCACTGTTTTAAGGCCGTTTCGTTCTATTATGGGACACCTCAGTAGTACGCATCCACGATTCCGCACTCGCGAGATTCGAACCCAGAACCTACCAGTCTTGCGCCAGAGCACTTCCAGGTTTTCCATGGTGGTCTAACTTCAATTGACTCATGCTTTCAACTATGGAAATACTAAGTCTCCACAAAACCCCTTCTGATATTAAATTTGTAATTCAATAGTAAAATAGATCATTGTAATTAACACATGTATATTGATATTGATATTTTAGATATTAGAAACTTACTTATTATTCATTGAATTCTACTAATATCAGTTATATAGTTTCATAAAGAATCACAAAGTACTTACTTACTTACGCCTATTACCCTTCGTGGAGGAGCATAGGCCGCCCATAAAGAATCATTAAGTAGTTAAGAGAATTGATTATGGGAAAGGTTAAGTGTTCAATTCAAAAACTTAGTTAATGGACTATTATGACTTATAAAAAATCAATAATATTTTGATCCTTCATAAAGTATTCAGTAAAGATCATTGAAATTATTATTAGAAAGAAGAATAAACTACTACAACCATCGTCAAGAAGTTACAAGTACTTATAAAACAATTGTCTACGCAAAATACTCAACATTCACTAGCCGGATTCCATCAGTAACAGCTTCTTATAGGAGAGGACAAACCAACTTCCAGTTCAAGAGGAAATTAGGAAAAGACGTTGGAATTGGATCGGACATACATTAAGGAAATCACCAAACTGCATCATGAGGCAGACCTTAACTTGGAATCCGGAATGGAAGCGGAAAAGAGGAAGGCCAAAGAATACATGACGTCGGGAAATAGAAGCAGACATGAAAAGTATGAATAACAACCGGAAGGGACTTGAAAGGATTGTTGAGGACAGGGTTGGATGGTGATTGTTGGTGGGTGGTTTTTGCTCCTCCACGAGGGGTAACATGCGTAAGTAAGTAAGTAAAAATTAATCACAAAATATAAGTCTCTCAGTGAAAAGTGTTAGCTTACTTACTAACTTACCTACTTACTAATTTAAGACTACTATCATTTTTGGTATATAAGTCACTTATTACAGTTGTTCAACCGATTCTATATTGAGCTCTCTTTTTAAGTAGTTCTGAAGTGTTATTCATTGTCTTAACGTCTGTTTTTAATTTAGAGAACTGTGTATTATTTGATCCGTCTCTTTCCTTCTTCCGTTTAATGTTCCAAGTTTGGACTTGGCTTGTTGTTCAGTTTTGATGGCTTTCGGAAAATGTGTTCAACCTACCCTTAGCTCCTGTTCTTAATTTTTTTCATCTAGGGTCTGGTTTGTTTTCTGTCTAAGTAGGTTATTGTTGATGGTCTCTGGCTAATGAATTTGGAATATCTTGAATAATTATAACTTGAGTGGTCATTGTATATTAAAATGGTTAAATAATCGTATATCAATGATTTATCTTCCCAACATTTCCTACAAGTTAGATTTTAATGAACAGAGACGACTGCGGACAATCGAATGTATTGAAACCCACATTACAGACCATCTCACTAAAATTTAATAACTATACAGTAAACAGTTAATTTGCAAAATAGAATTCAATCGTCTCAATCTTCACTGCTCTTTCTATAAATATCACTCCATCTTCTTTCATTTCATTGTTTGTGCATTTTCCTACCAATTGCGCTTTATTTCAGTTCTTTCCTTATCGGTCTTCTGCCAAAATACATTCTATGCCTCATCATCACCATATACTACTTATATGGATATAAGTAGACCACACTACAATTCTGTTGTGTTTATATACGCTTTACACTCATCAATTGAAATAAGATTCTGATTCTTATTACTAGTTGTTTGATGTTACACTTTCGACTTTTTTCTTCATAAAGTAGATTTACATTATGCTTTAAGATCTCTGATTGACAGAAAAAGATTCATAGAGCAACAAATGAAATATTCTGGTGAATGAATTTATCATAGAGAACTACTGAATTCAGGAAGCATTGAATGGTTCATTTATCTTAATTTCTATTTCTTCAAAAGGTCCCACCTCGAATCTCTCTAGGTGGTATCGTGGATACGCACTGCTGAAGAGACCCATAATAAGACGAAGTGGCCGTCTAATGCTTCCTGGTTTTCCATAGTGGTTTAGCTCCGATCGACTGATGATTTCAACCATAAAATCACTTCAATTCTCACAAAACCCCCTTCTGGTTATATTTTTGTTTGAAATTCACTATTTCAATGAAATATATTTATTGTCAGAATAGGGATTCGTGGAGATTGTAGTAATTTTAATAGTTGAATTCATAAGTCGATATAAGTTAACCCACCATTGAAAATCTGGAAGCACTGAATGGTTATTTTGTTCTAGTGTGGGACTCATCAGCAGTACGCATCCCCTATCATACATACAGAAAGATTGTCTACTACAGAAAACTATAAGAAATCCAACATAAAACATATTGAGATAAAAAAAATCTAGAAGCAGAATAGAAAAAACAAACTACAAAATTTAGAAATAAAAATGATACATAATAAATGAAGGTTTCCAGAAAATTTTCCGCAGTATCTATCATCAGTCGAAGAACCATACCATCAGTGTAACACTTATTACCAATATCATATCTCATATTAGTGTGAACGAGCTGGAATTTGAAATGTAAATCGTTGTATTTCAGCAAAGTGATTTGACGTTATTGTGTTCTATGAAATACCTATAAGCATTGAGTATAATTCTGTTCAGAGCTATGGATTTTCATTTCCAATGAATCCTCAACTAAGAAAAAACATCTGTTTAGAGTTTTACCTGTTTACTGTAGTTATTTTCCTGAAAAGCATCAGCTCATGGTAAAACCTACCTTCAAATTAAATTAAATTCTAAATTCACTTAGTATTGTTTGTTTGAATCTTCCCATTGATGTTTACGACTGCAACTGGTCAGTCTCTGATTGGCATATGTGCATACTGTGCGTATTGCCTCCACTCAGTAGCTGAGTGGATAACGTGATGGTATTTGAAGCGAAAGGTACTGGGTTCGAGTCCCAGAATGAACATCAACTCTAAGATGCAGGTACATCCAGCTGAGGAGTCCCATATAGAACGAAACATGCGTCAAACTGGATTTCACTGTTAGCCATTATCCATCTTTGAAATTCGAAATGTTTCTGAGGTGTACGAAAAGTCATGCTTTCTTATTTAACTCAAAGTTATACTACTTTAATTGATGAAATTGAAATAAAATCATTAGATTTCTTTACAACTCAGTAGCTAAAGAAAAATCCATAGAAATCAAGAAGCTAAGAATTATCGTTTTCTAAGGGAGCCACATCCGGAGCCTTGGACTTAAAGATCTGATCCACAAGGCAGTGGAGCATGCAGTGGAGATGCAGTCCCATGGTAACCGGTGACCACCCATTGATTCATACGCCATTCGTCCACTCGGGATACTGGAGTCCATGTGCACCAATGGTTTGGAATGAGGGTTTTCCAACTACCCTAGGTGAACTTTCCTGATAGCCATTCGCGATACGCACACCATGCACATATGCCATTAAGAGAATGATCAATTGCATTCCTAAACATCAATGGGAAGATTCGCACAAACGATACTAAATGAATTTAAATTACACAAATAGTTTATCATAATACACTTAGATTTATGTTGACGACGTTGTAAATGATCGATTTTACTCACAGATCTTCAGTGATTTCAGGTTAACGTTATGTGTTGTCGTAGACTATTTGGCTAAGTTGACCTCCGATCATATGATTGTTTGGTTTCTCTTCTTTTTTTTGCAATAATTTGTAGAATTAACTTAAGTCAATATGTCCACTAAACGTTGATTGACGTGCATGGTAGGGTTCCAAAAATTATGTCAGTATTGAAATGTATCAACCTAGAAGTATGACATTTGTTTTTTTTAAAAATTGAATTCATCTATGAAGTGATCTGTATAGCTTAGAATAACTGAAATTGCATTGTTCATCTACTCAAGCTGACATAGTTCAGTTAGTGTTGTTTTGTTATCAGTTTCTTCAGTTCATATACTTGGATGCCGGCTCGGATGCCGGTCTATCGGTTAAGTGCTCTGGTGCAAGACTGGTAGGTCCTGGGTTTCAATCTCGTGGGGCGGAGTCCTGGATGCGTACTGCTAAGGAGTCCCACAATAAGACGAAACGGCTGTCCAGTGATTCCAGGTTTTCCTTGATGGTCTAGCTTCAATTAGCTCACGCTTTCAACTATGAAAATACTAAATCCTCCACAAAACTCCTTCTGATCAATAAAGTAATTGTTTTAGTCAACTGAACTAATTTCAAAAGTTTTATTATATTTAGAAAGTGTCTAACAGTGAAATAATCTATACTTGTTTCGTTCAATTTTGGACTGATTTTATAGATATCTTTGAAGTTGTAGTGATCATGTACATACTGAGATCGAAACCAGTTGTCTGTCGTTTTAGATATGAATACATTACTACATATTATGACAATCCAATGGTACTTTACATGACTTTTTTCATATGGTGATGTGTCTTCGGGTTAACCTAACAAAATAGTCAATATCAAAACAAAAGTTTAAGAACTTATAATTGATGGAGGTATCAAAACGAATTAATTTGGAAGGAATGAGATAATTTGAGTGACTCATACTTTTATTCGAAGTTGACACTAGTTATGGTCTACAGAATATCAATAAAAGGTTTATAATAAAAACTATTGAGATAGATGAAGCAATGTCTAAACGTCAAACGAACCCTTCAAATGTAATTTTTTCTTAAAGAAAGATGTTAACCTATCTACTTTCATAGTTGAAATAATAAGTCCATTGAAGCTAGACCACCATGGAAAACCTGGAAGCACTGGATGTCCGTTTCGTTCACTTGTGGGACTACTCAGGAGTGCGCATCCACGAACTCAGGACCTATCAGTCTCACGCCAGAGCACTTAACCTATAAACCACTGAGTCGGCCGTCATCCAACGGTGTTAATGTCTAACTTAAAGCATATCATGATGTTTGAGCATTCTCTTGCGAGACCTATGGGTCCTGGGTTCGAATCTCGCGAGTTCGGGATCGTGGATGCGTGCTGTTGATGAGTCCCGCAATAGGGCGAAATGGCCGTCCAGTGCTTCCATGTTTTCCATAATGGTCTAGCTTCAATCGACTCATGATTTCAACTATGAAAAATAATGAAATCTCCACAAAACCTCTTCTGATCTATAAACTAATTTTATCAATTAAATGTCAAAGATTTTAGTAATATTAATCACATCGTGATGACTTATTTTTAGAAGTTTGATAGTTTTCTAAACAAGCTTAGTTATTAATAAATGATATCAAATTTTTTTTTCTGTATGGCATAGTATCCAGGGAAATTAGTGTTTCTATGCTGAAGTCAAAGGGTATCTACTTATTTTTGATTGAAAGTCAAATACTTATATACTTATAACTGATTGATTACTGTATGGTAACCTGTGTTATTTTTGTCTAAGGCTTTAAGTATTGATCGAATTCTATCCATTGAATTGCTATGTGACCATCAAACTAATCCTGGAATTCTATCAGCATTTATTGTATTATACAAACATAACATTGTCAATTACTCAGTGATCAATCAATTGTAAACATCTTAATTCTAATGAAGGTCATTCGTAACCCAAATAGCTTTGTAGTAACATCTCAGACTGTGGAGTTGATAAAGTTGAGTGAAAGGAGTTCATATCCACTAGGGGGTATCAGATCACTAAAGATTTCAGGTATACTTTAGTGGCTAGTGTCAATCAGAACAGAATTTAAGTTCAAGGTTTTTCAGTAGACTACATTGAGTTACCTAACTTATATGACTGACAGACTGTAGAAATATCAGTATTGTCTTGAAGTACTTATAAGTTATTAAAAACAAGAAATTAAAGGGTAAGTAGTTAAAAATATAAAAAATTTATGGGGGAAAAATGTATGTTTGATGTTAACTAACATGAATGTAAAAGTTGCCTTGAAACTTTCAATAAATTATGGATAGAAAGGATAAGATAGGTTTTGTGGAAACGTTTTCACTAAAGGTGAACGAGATTGCTTTATACTAAGAGGCATTTGTCGGCGAATTTGTTCTAGTTCAAGATTTTTAACCATTTTACACTGCCAACTTCATGCAATATCGAATCTATTACATCTTACTCACATATGAAACATGACATGGGTTTAAATCTACTAAATAGAAATATCATTAAGTTCTCATGATTTAATCCCTAGCCGGTAGATCTTGTGATCAACTTGAAGTTTGAAAGTAGAATACTGTTACAGTGATATCACTGTTGTTTTAAAAGCTTTAGTCAAAAAATATAAGAATACTTTGGGATGCTATTTTGTTCCTAGCAAATGTAGGTTAATGTCCCATGCGAATTTCATGCAGGTTACAGTAAAGCTTTTTAATAAAAATACTAGTTCAGAAGGTAAATTTACAAATATGTATTGATTGAGTTTAGACATTAGTACCGTCAGATGCCGTCTCAGTGGTCTAGAGGTTCGTTTGCGAGACCGAAGCTCTCGAATTCGGTTCCTACATGCAGGATCATAGGTGTTCATCATTGAGAAGTCCTATATTAGGACTAAGTTGCTGTCCTGTACTTTCAGTTTTTCAGTGGTGGTAAACTTACATCGGTTCATGATTTCAGTAGAATTATAAATATGTACTGAATAAGTCCCTTCTTAGACTATTATAAAATTCGATAGCTTGGACTAATACTATTCTGTTTGAAGTTATGTAACGAAATCTCTCTAGATTCCTAGTGCATCATTAATCAATTCATGGCAAGGCGGAAACACGTCATCATACAACATTTCGTTTTAATTACTTTCCGACACTATGTAGCAAATCATTCTGACAATGTATATATATTCACGAACATAAAATTGGTTATATTTTCGGCAATCAATACCAGAGTATTCTACAATGAATACTTCATCCTGTTTGAGGTATATCAACATTGATGTGATTATAACTCAATAGTGATGTTCTCAATGTGACTTTAATCCAATATCTTTTGTTATTCACTTGAGGTAGTTAGTTACCAGGTTACGGAGTTAAGATATTTACCAAACTTTCCCAGTCATATTAATTGTGATATATATATATATATATATATATATATATATATATATATATGATTGATTTTGTATATAGTTATTGACATTTCGGATGTTTTGTTACTACATATATCTGGTTACTTATGTCGGATCTTCATACTATTTTAGTGAGAGGAGAATTCAGGTTGGGACGGTCGATGCCTTTGTAAAATATGGAAACTATACATTAAATACACTATGTGCATATCTTTCTTCAGTTTACGTTTAGATGCTTCATGATTCTTTCAATTCTATTGTCATTACAATTACCCTCCCTTTTGTTTCATATTCTTTTCAATTCAATTTTCTAAATCTTCTGTTATCAGGTATTTCATTTCTGATTGGTGCAACATATTACTTATATCTGTCAACATAAGTAGCATACACCATACTATAAGTAATGTTGTTCATTTACTGATAGTAAATTGATATATGGTGAGTCAATTAGGAAGTTTTACCAACTTAAAATATTTACTTAAGGTTTTGACTAGTTAGTTCTTTTTTAAGCAGACTACACTGAAACTTAGATTTGGAATACATAAATTATTTGTTTGATTTCCTTCTTGAAACAAAAGATTTCCGTTTATCCATTTTCACGTTTTCTTGTAACTGGATTGAATTAAGTTAATTAATCTTTCATAAAACAATTTAGTTATGTTATAAGAAGAGATAGATGGCGGCCAGCAGTGAAATTTGGAACGTAGGTCACGTCCTATTTTTGGACTCGTCAGCTTGACATACCTGAATCCCAGAGTTGATGTTCCTCCGGGACTCGAATCCAGTACCGTTCGCTTCAAGTACAATCACGTTATCCACTTACCTACTGAATCCGGATAGCCATCAGGTTGTCAATAAGGTGACTATCTGGACCCAGTAAGTAAAAACCATAACATGATGGCGTTCGAAGAGAATGGTGTTGAGTTCGAGTCCCTGAGTGAATATCAACTCTGAAATACAGGTACAACTAGCTGACGAGTCACAAAACAGGACGAAACGCATGTCCTGGATTACATTGTTAGTCATCATCCATCTCTGCTTACAATGCTTGTGAACTAAGTCAATATCAAGGTAATCCACACAATATACACATATGCCACTCAGAGAGAGACCGATCAATTGCAATGGTAAATATCAATGTGAAGATTTAAACAACCAATACAAAAATGAATGATTGAGATCATGAATCGATTGAAGCTAGACCACCATGGAAAACGTGGAAGCACTAAACGACCGTATTGTTTAATTGTGGGACTCCTCTTTGACTATTTCAATCGTTTCAATACTAATTTCCATAAGAATTGATATTTGTAGTTTTGATAATAAGCCATTACTTTTGAATAAGTTCAATGTTTTCCAAGTTTGTATTGAATTATTTAAATTAGAAGTGGTCTTGTTACAGATTTTAGAAACATGAATATTATCGCATAGAACTGAGGTTTTAAAGTTTGATATTGAGTTACATGCTTCTTAAAACAGTCATCTTGACTATTAGTGAGAAAGTAGAGAGATAGTATCTGATTCATTGTTATAGATTGCCGATTGCATAGTATATTGGGAATATATCAGTTAATCATAGAGTTCTATGACCATTAATTTCACAGGGTAGGGTCGCTTGTTCTTATTAGATCGCATATTGATATACATTATAACCTTTCAAACTTTTTACATGAGTTAATTTTCGAAACTAGAACTTTACATTTCGGTTTTTACGAGAATGAGGATTTGTAGTATTTTTACAGTTGAATTCATGTGTCGATCTAAGGTATATCACCAGTGAATATCTGGAAGCACTAGAAGGTCATTTCGTTCTAGTATGGGACTCCTCAGCAGTGAAAATTCACGATAGGATTCACCATAGGGACTCCAACACACGATCTTCGGTCTCTCACATGAATAATTAACCACTAGATCACTGAGACGGCATCAAACGATGCTAATGTTTAAATTCAGTCTATCCATGATCTTGCGAAACTCTTCATTCATTGTCTGAGGTAGATATCTATCTCTACCTAACAGAGATTGAACTCTACTGGTCACGGTTTCTTACTAGAACTCCAAGAAACCTATCTTGAAGCTAGTCACTAATGAGCACATGATTCGGTTTTATTTACAATTTACATTATACAATAATATTTTAGCGAGCAAAAATAGTGCCACAACAGTTAGCTATCTTAATTTTTTGATTAAAAATACCGAAAATGATAGCTTATTATTGGACAAAATAATCTATTCAATGAAAAACAAAACAATTCAATCACATAGTATTGTTTGTTTGAATCTTTCCATTGATGTTTAGAACTGCAATTGGTCAGTCTCTAATTGGCATATATGCATTGACATCCTAAACATCAATGGGAAGATTCAAACAAACAATACTAAATGAACAATACAAACAATACTAAACTTCACTCCAATGCACAAGAAAGTGGCTATCAGAACTCAGTGGCCGAGTGGATAACGTTTGAATTGAAAGGTACTGGGTTCGAGTCCCAGAGTGAACATCAACTCTGAGATGCAGGTACATCCAGTTGACTAGTCAGAAATAGGACGAAACACGCGTCAAACTGGATTCCACTGTTAGCCACTATCCATCTCTACTTACAATGCTTTTGAATTAAGGCAATATTGAGGCAATACGCACAGTATGCACATATGCCAATTAGAGACTGACCAGTTGCAGTCCTAACACATCGATGGGAAGATTCAGACAACCAATCCTAAATGAAAGTAATGTATGTACGTTAAGGAGGAAATTATATTAGTAATCAATACAGTGATTGAACGTTTTACAAATATAATTTCCTTCTAAATGTCTTATATTAACTTGGGATCCAACTAGTGTGAAATGATTCGTTCAATCTTAGATGAAGGTTCTCTTATAAATAATATTATTCATGATACAGTATATATATATATATATATATATATATATATATATATATATAATATCAGAGAAGATTTGTTTAGAGTTGAAGTTGTTATTTATACTCCTATTTATTAATGAATGAACTATATGATTATTCTAGAAGAAGGGGATTTTGTGGAGATTTAGTATTTTCATAGTTGAAAGCGTGAGTCAATCGAAGCTGGACTACCATGGAAAACCTGAAAGCACTGGATGGCCGTTTTGTCCTATTGTGGGACTCCTAAGCAGTACGCATCCACAACCTCGCCCCGCGAGATTCGAACACAGGACCTACCAGTCTTGCGCCAGAGAACTTAACCGATAGACGACCAATAGACTCAAGCTTTCAACTATTCTAGAAGAGTTATTCTTTTGAGAAGAGAGTACTATAAGAATTCTACTATAGGTGGATAGATGTAATGATCTCAGTCATGAAAACATTTGACCTTATTTCTATTCTTTAGATGTATTTGCTTTAAGACTATTAAAAAGAAATAATTATAGAGTTTAGTAAATTAATTTTATTGTTTATAAACCGGTTTAATCCTAGAATTATTATAGGGTGTGTTTAAACAATAGATTATTATAGTTGAAAGCGTGAGTCCATTGAAGCTAGACCACGAGGGAAAACTTAGATGGATTGGTTGAAATTAGACACTAACACTGCTGGATCCCGCCCAGCTCAGTGGTCTATCGGTCAAGTGCTCTGGCGCGAGACTGGTAGGTCCTGGGTTCGAATCTCGCTTGCGAAGCCGGATCGTGGATGCGCACTGCTGAGGAGTCCCATAATAGGACGAAACGGCCTTAAAGCAGTGCTTTCAGGTTTTCTACGGTGAGCTAGCTTCAGTTGACTAATGGTTTCAACTATATATATATATATATATATATATCTACTGTTGTACAACTAAGTTTATTCAAATTCCTCTGATAATCAGTGTAAAGATAACATGCTAAGAGGAAATGGTCATTCAGTGGTTCCAGGTATTCAATGGAGGGTTAACATCAATCAGTTCATGATTTTAATCCATAAATCTATATTGATATAAAAATCAGTTTATTCAAATATAATCTGATCAATTTTTGGTGCATCATAAGTCTTCATTGGTTGTCATTACCCTTTAATTTGCATTGAGTCCTATCAATTGTTACTCAATTATAACATGAAAATGTATATATAAACTAGCAGATAGAATTATGAGTAACATAAAAGCAGGAAAAGGTCTATATTTGATGGTTTCAAACATCAATTCATTTTGTATAGATAGGTTCAATTGACTCATGATTTCAATCATGAAAATACGGAAATCTACACAAAACCCCTTCTGATTACAATCATATGATCACTAATGACTGACTTCAAGAGATATTTCCTGGAGTTCTAGTGGAAAGCAGTGACCAATGGAGTTTGACTAGGTCTATTGTGAGATATTAACTCACTGAAGACAATGGTGGACGGTTGCTCAAACTTCGTGGATTGGTTGAAGTTAGACATTAACACCGTTGGATGCCGGCCGGCTCAGTGGTCTAGTGGTTAAGCGCTTACGCGTGAGATTGATAGATACTGAGTTCGAATCTCGTGAGGCGAGATCGTGGATACACACTGCTGAGAGGTCTCATAATAGAACGAAACAACCGTCTAAACTAGGAAAACATTGAAATTATTCGAAAGTAATGACTTATTATCAAAACTACAAATATCAATTCTTATGGAAATTAGTATTGAGATGATTGAGATAGTCAAAGATCTCTATTTCTTCTTCTGTGTACATAAATATGATTTTGGTATCATTTATATATATTTTAAAATATCTCTCTCTGTTAAATGTATTAATTACATAGAATAAAATTTCAAGAGGAGTCCCACAATAAGATGAAACGGCCGTTTAGTGCTTCCAGGTTTTCATTGGTGGTCTAACATCAATCAGTTCATGATCTCAATCGTTCATTTTTGTATTGGTTGTTTAAATCTTCACATTGATATTTACCATTGCGATTGATCGGTCTCTCTCTGAGTGGCATATGTGTATATTGTGTGGATTACCTTGATATTGACTTAGTTCACAAGCATTGTAAGCAGAGATGGATGATGACTAATAGTGTAATCCAGGACATGCGTTTCGTCCTGTTTTGTGACTCGTCAGCTAGTTGTACCTGTAATTCAGAGTTGATATTCACTCAGGGACTCGAACTCATTACCATTCGCTTCGAATGAATTAAGGCTATATCGAGACAATATGTACAGTATGCACATATGCCAATTAGAGACTGACCAGTTGCAGTCCTAACACATCAACGAGAAGATTCAACCCAAAAATACTAAATGAATTTAATTGTGAATAAATTTTTTTCATTCATCTATTGGACAGTAATTACGGTAGTTTAATTTTGATTCATATGTTCTTCTATCTAACTTATAGTTTATCTTAAATCATATGTCTTGGTTTACTTTATTAAGAAGATTCCTCATATGTATATAAGGATAAAAGCATGTTGGTAATGATGATTACACGCCCAAACTACTTTAAATTTGATTTGCTTTTCTTAAATTTGTAGATAAAATAAAAACAAAAAAATTGGCTTCCATCTTAATGAATAGAAATACATTTTAATCATTGAAATTTTTTTTGTTTTAACTTTATTATCTTTAATTAAAATGGACATTTTGTTCTATCCTGTTCTGTTCTATTCTGTTTTTACATTTTATTTTTGTATTTTTTTCCTTTTTCTTTTTTTTTGAAATGAACCGCACCCAAATTAAAATTAAATAGTTTATCAATAAAAGAAAAAAAAACAAAAAAGGGTGAACTGATTTAAGAATATTATTATTTAATTGATAGGATGGTTATATAGTTTATCGATTATTGTCGTTTAGTGCTTCCAGGTTTTCTATGGTAGTCTAGCTTTAATTGATTCATGATCTCAACTATATAAAATTATTAAAATCTTCGAAAACCTTCCTTCTGATAATGATCAGATGCTGACTAGTGACTGGCTCAATGAGGTATTTCCTGGAGTTCTAGTGAGAAGCAGTGACAAGTGGAGTTCAAGTAGGTCTGTTGTGAGATATGAACTCACTTAGACAATGGTGATCGGTTGTTCAATTTTGTGGATTGGTTGAAGTTAGACACTAACACTGTTGGATGCCGCCCAGCTCAGTGGTCTATCGGTCAAGTGCTCTAGCGCGAGACTGATAGGTCCTGGGTTCGAATCTCGCTTGCGAGGCGGGATCGTGGATGCGCACTATATAAAATTACTAAAATCTTCACAAAACCCAATTGTGATCTGATGATAATTCTTTTCTTTTTATAGAAAATTAGAATATAATCAAGAGTTATTTCGATAGTATTGCGATATCAAATCATTTAATCATATATACATTTTAGTGAACAAGAACACGACTGTGGACAATCGAATGTATTGAGACACACATTACAGACTATCTCATTAAATTCTGATAATCATACAGTAAAACACTTAATTTTTCTCAATCTTGACTGTTCCTTCTGCAAATATCAGTTCGTCTTCCCTGATTTCATTATTCATTCATTTTCGTACCGATAACGCTTCATTTCAGTTGTTTCCTTATCGATCTTTTGCCAAAATCCATTCTAATGTCTGACCATTATCATATACTACTTATGTGGATATAAGTAGACCACATCACAATATCTGTATAGACAATGAGTCAGTGTGATAGATTCATATTGCCTAGATATAAAAGATAGAAATCATTCGATTTTAATATGTTTTTATACTAATTTAAGCATCAATTCATATGATGTTCTATAAAATTTTGAAGAAATCAGGTGAATTTTATAGTAGAATCATACTAAATATAATTAGAATCTTCACATATCTCCTTATAAACACTTATACATAGTGCAGTAGTTTCAATCCATTGTAGATCAGTATGGAAATTTGTAGTAGTTTCATGATTGAATTGACAAGTTGATCTAAGCTAGATCACTATTGAAAATCTGAAAGCACTGAATAGCTGTTTAATGATAGTATAGGACTTCTTAACTGTGTATATTCACGATCAAACACTTAGGACTCAAACTAAGAACTTTCGGTATCGTGCTCGAAAGCTTATCCTTATTCGAATTTATTTTTGGTTTTTGATGGTTCATTATTTTTGTAGTTATATATAGCTTGATACGCCTTATTAAATTTACAAAATAGATAATATCGTACTTAAAACTTAAAAAGTACTTACTTAATTACGCCTGTTACTCCCGATGGAGCATAGGCAGCCGACCGGCATTCTCCAACCCAACTTTTTATATATATATATATATATATATTGGAGATACTACTAGTCACTTAGTAAAAATAAATGCTGAACTATTGATAACTTTGAGGCACTAGATAGTTGCTTAGTTTCTAGTTTCACTTCGAACGCCATCATGTTATCCACTCACCTACTAAGTCTCCATAGCTACTAATTTGTGAAATAGGGTAATAGGGTTTAAATTCATTTTGTATTGAATCTTCCCATTGATGCTTAGAATTGTAATTGATCAATTTCTTATTAACATTTATGCATCCTTCGAGTCCCAGAGTGAACATCAAGTCTGAGATGCAGGACATCCAGCTGATGAGTCCCAAATAGGACGAAACGCGCGTCAAACTGGATTCCACTGCTAGCCACTATCCATCTCTGCTTACCATGCTTGTGAATTAAGGCTATATCGAGGCAATACTCACAGTATGCAAATATCCAAATTAGAGACTGACCAATTGCAGTCCTAACACATCGATGGGAAGATTCAAACAAATAACACTAAATGAATTTATGCATCCTGTTTAAAAATAATTAGCAAATTGTTATATTGATATGACTCATATAGAATATTAACTTGAATCTGCATATATATATGTTAAGTGAAAGTTTGAGATCTGTGATCAGAATATAAATATGGGTCAGATAGGGTGAAAGAGATATGATAGTGCAATTACAATTCGATCGAGTGAAAGACTAAATTGTGTGAAAAATTAGTAAGGTGTAATAAGGAGTGATCAATGTGAAGTGAATGAATCATGAATATGGGAGATTAATAATGATGTTTAACCAATAATAATAATAATATCAATAATATTTGTAAATAAAGATGAGAGAGACAGTTACATTTGACTACGAAAGGTCGTAAGTACAATAGTCAATTTAGGTCATCCAATAGCTAAGATTATTATTGATTAATTGGCCTTGTGGTTGGCCAAGCGTGGAGCAGAGGCTGGAGATATTTCTTCTGTAAGCATAGTTTCGGTTTCTTCATCCTAATGGCTACTGCCTCAGCCGTTTGAACGACTTTAGGCCTGACAAGCTTTGGTAAAAGATTGATGACCCTATAAATAATTGAAAAGGATTGGTTTATACTGGCACTATGACCAATTTGTACTAATTGGACCAATATCAATCTGTTTACTTTCTTCACCAAACCATTGCTTAGCCACGCTGGGAGATGTTCGCGAGCACGAAAATGTAAATTCCTAGAACATCGACCAATATGACTTGCTCCACAGTCTAATTGATAAATACAAAATGAGGTGTTCATTCTAGACAATTCATCTTTTAGCCTCAGGGTCACCATTGGGCCCGTATTAAACACTAATCGTAATTCACCGGCTTTGAAAGATTTTTGGATTGTTCTGCATAATCTCTTAGTTAGTATTTCGCTAGTCACATCCCCTCTAAATTGTAGGCGCATGAACAGGGATTTTTTATTCATCGTTTGTATTTCGCCTATTTTCACTTTCGTGATCATATATTTAATTATAAACTTAAGATAACCATTCTCCCTCAGAGCATTATGCAACGTATTTAGTTCATCTTCAACTATATCCGCAGAACATATAGTACATATTCGGTAACTAAAGAATTTGACCAAGTTTCTTTTGTATTGTAGAGGTATAAAGCTAAGGAAATGTGTATACTACCCAATCCAAGTATTTTTCTTCGTCCTCTTTGGGACTTGTCAGCTTGATATACTTGTTCATTCTAGGACTTAAAACTAGTATCTTCCACTTCAAATACCATCACGTTATCCATTTACCTACTAAGTCCTCATAGTTACTAATTTGTAAAATAGGGTAATTAGATTTAAATTTATTTGGTATTGAATCTTTCCATTGATGTTTACAACTGTAATTGATCAATCTCTTATTAACATTTATGTATCCTGTTTAGAAATAATTAGCAAATTGTTATATTAGGTTTCTATATGTAAAAGTTAATTTTGTCCAATACCTAGTAAATAGTTTATATATATATATATACATACAACTACTAATAATAATATAGCTGGATGTAATATTAGCCCATTCCAATATGACTGTATCATGTAAACGGTATACAAGTATCAACATATCAAGGTTCCAGTATCTAGAACTAACTTGCACAACAACAACAACAACAAAACAGTTTGAAAGGTCAAAATGTTTATTAATAAGTAGTATATATTGAAAGTATTTAAAAGAATCTCACACACACACACACACGCTCTCTCTATATATATATATATATATATATATATATATATATATATATATATATATATATAAACAAAATGAACCACTTTTATACAGGATTTCAATTATGTGATATTTTGAGGGTTAAGTTGACTTATTGGACATTTATATATGACAAGTTTAAGATTATAATCCATTAACTATTCTAATCTAAAAATAATCAATCAGATAAAGAGAGAGAGAGAGATTGGGTTTTTAAGATCCAGATCAATGATTAGATGTTTAAAGAATGGCAAATAAATTTTTGAAAAATTTTTTGTCACACTTTACTATCTACAAACTTGGCAACAATTCATAAAGTCACCAACCTCTGGTTTGAACCATGTTGATAGATGTAGACTATTTGGTTAGGGTGTGCGAAACTATCGTAACTAATGATTGGAGACTCCGGGTAATATAGATTACAATCGATCGTAATGATGTAGGTGTTTACATTCTTTGTTTTGCTTTAAACTATGAGATTAAAATTACTGTACACCTTTCTTTCTAAGAACAAATTCTTTCTTTTCGTATCATATCTTTATAAGTAATCTTTCTATTATATATTACTACCACTAAAGTCACTGCTTTTATGAATTCGGTGTTGTTCTTGTTGTGCTAATTAGATGTGACAACTTGGACGTTATAGTTGACTGATTGACTGACTGATTTGGAATAGCGTATATCCACATTTCTGAACTAATAAATGAGGATATCCTCATTTTTAGGCATATGACTATGAAACATAAACAGATAAGTAGAACTTAAAACAATAAAAATTTACTCTTAATATGTTCAATATTAAACAAATCAAGAACTTTTAATTGAGCTACTTTTGTACATATCAGTTAATCAGTGATCGTGTAAATCACTCACTTAGATGGTCTATGTCGAATAAATGGGGACCAACTCGAGTTAGATGGGAATGGTGTGACCAAAAGCTAACTTCGAAGTCACATCATGCGGTTAGTGCCTAACGTGGATAACCCCTTCAACGTATCAAGGCACTAGGACTGCTTCGAAGACCGAGTCACACAAAGGACGTTATTACGGAAATATATTAGTCAGACTACGTACAGGCGAATGTGAGACCACCACCATATGGGCCAGTCCATAGCGTACGATTAACTGATGCGCGTTGGTTGTACTTAATTTTGCCAGAGATTGATGAATTGTTCAATATTCACTGACCCAAATGTTGGATGATTTGGCTAAAGCTCAGTGTCATTTCACTGGCCCAACATATGTGTAATTTGATTAGTGTAGTTTTGATGACGATCATAACTACTCTGTATACAATCAGATATCGCTAACATTGTTGGAATAATTTACTTTCATTGAATTAAGATTCAAACACGTCAAGATTAGTTGGTCAAATCCAAAGTGACAAAATGTGCACTAACTTTAAAAGCCCCCCAAAATAACTTCATGAATTAATGAGTTTCACATATCCTTACTGAGTTATTATAGTAAACAAATTGTATAATAACTTTGAATCATTATCCAAAGTTCATACACTCTATACCAGGAAGTTCATTTTAATTATGCAATAGTCGATTATTGCAGGTGTACTAAAATGTTACAAATAAATAAATTCAACTATTTAATCAGTCAGTCAGCTACAACGTAGGACCAGGCACATTTATGCATCGGTCCAAGTTGCCATACCTCGTTAGTACAACAAGATGAATACCGAATTCATAGTAGTTAATTTAGTGGTGGTAATATATAAAAGAAAGATTGTATATAAGGATATAGCATAGGAAGGAAGACAGATATGAAGCAATTTAAATCTCATAGTTTAAGGGAAGACAGAGAGTGTATGCACCTGCGCCATCGTGATCGGTTCTGAGCCATGCCACACAGAGTTACTACCATTGGTTACGATAGTCGCTCAGACCCTGACCAAGTAGTCTGCATCTACCAACATAGCTCAGACTAGAAGTTAGTGCCTTCAAAAAATGATTCCACGTTTTGATTTGGCCGCCCCTAATTCCCTTCCAACCATCCCCAATACTAGTCAGCATTGCAAGTCGTGGTAATCGGTGTTCAGGCATACGTAACACGTGGCCCAACCATCTCAGTCGATGGAGATTCATGACCTCATCAACTGCTTTACCATCATTCCCTAATACCCTACATATAACCTCACTATTACTTACCCGGAGATCCCAGCAGATGGGAGCAATATTTCTAAGACATCTGTGGTCAAATACTAGTAACTTACTAGTATCGTCTACTCTTAATGACCACGTTTTGCAACCGTAAATTAGAACAGAGCGAACTGCTGCGCAGTTACTACAATCTCCATTACCCCCAATTGTGATAATAATCATCATCTCCTCACTAGTGATTAGCTTCAAGATGAATTTCTTGGAGCTCTAGTGAGAAGCCATGACCAGTAGAGTCCAATCCATGTCGAGTAGAGGCAGATATCTATCTCAGACAATAGATGAAGAGTTGCACAAGATCATGGATAGATTGAAGTTAAACATTAACAACATTGGATACCGTCTCAGTGGTCTAGCGGTTAAGTATTCATGTGATAGACCAAAGGTCGTGGATCTGAGTCTCTTTGGTGAAGGATCATGAATGCACATTGTTGAACAGTCCCATACTAGAACGAAATAACATTCCAATGCTTGAATATGATAGTCGTCATGATCTGTATATACAACTTATAGATATAATCAGGTTTATTTGTCATTGTGTTGATTGGTTTCAATGAAATGTCATGACAATATGATTTATACCTTTATATTTATATCTATATCTATATATTGAATGTAATTACCACATATATAAACAGACTTATACACATTAATGCAAAAGTATATTGGTCTAATGCTTTCATTGATAACATACTTTATTTTAATATTTAAGTATGACATATACACTAAGTAATCAGTCAACCATTTCACTTACTTATTCTATTAATACCTCTATTTAAATCAAGATTCCATTTCTTTGAATAACATACAAAAAAACAAAAAAAAAGAGAAAACAAAAAAAAAAGAAAAAACAAAAAAAAAGAAAAAACGTTTTTCTATTTTTTTACTGTAAAGAAAAAAATATTTTTTTCCCCAATTTTGCAATGCATTCATTGAATCGTTCTAAACAATCTATTATAAATAATAATGGTAATGGAATAAATAAAAATCAAGGACTATCTAAATTAGTAAGTAGACCTCTTTTATACCTTAAATCTGTTCAATGAAAATAGATTCGAAGAAATAATACATCCAGTTCTAATCATTCCAATAGATGTTTGATGAATGATAATGTAAAATGTAAGTATATTATACAATCATATTGTTTTTTTAATACATATATGTATATATATATTTAGTTGAAATCATGAGCCAATTGATGTTAGATCATTCTGGGAAACCTGGAAGCACTGGACGGCCACTTCGTCCTAAAGTGAGACTCCTCAGAAGTGCAGATCAACGAATCCGCCTCGCGAAATTCGAACTCACGACCTGTCAGTCTCGTGTGCGAGAGCTTAACCTTTAGACTGCTGAGCCGGCGTTAGTGTCGTGGATGCGCTCTACTGAGGAGTCCCACAGTAGGACGAAATGGCCATTCAGTGCTTCCAGGTTTTTCATGGTGATCTAGCTTCAATTGACTTATGATCTAAACTATTAAAATTACTATAATATTCACAAAAACCCTTTCTGATAATAATTTCTATCTAGTTAGTTAGATTTCTATTAATAATAAGATGGTATCATTGTTTTATGGTTGTTATAAGTGTTAATATTTTAATTTTAATTTTGGATCGTTTTTATATCGGAATATTTTACCACTACACTAAGTATCAAGGTTACATTTTATGGATTGATGTGTAATTCACCTAATGATTTCATGAACCTATCTGAGTTAAACCACTAGGGAAAACCTACCTGTAGGTATTGAACATTTGTTTTGTCCTAGTATGAGACTTCATAATGGTGGTCATCCATGACTCCGTACATGAGTATCGAACCAAGAAAATTTCGGTCTCGTATGTGAACGCCTAGCTTCTAGACTACTGAAGTTATACATAAGCATCAGTAGATGCCACATGTTGGGGGGTCCACGAGCGAGACCGAAAGTTATGGGTTCGATTTCCGGCCACTGAGTTGTTGATGGGTACTGTTGAGAAATCACATAATAAAACAAAAAGGTTACCCAATACTTACAGTTTTCCAATGGTGATCTAACTTACATCGGTTGATGATTTTGCTGAAATCTGGCAATCCTCACAACCACGTACTGAAAATTTCAGTTATATCTACACAACAATTAAATTTCATCGTGCTGATCTAGAGATCTGAATGTTTTTTTTGAGGTGAGTTATGTTCTATAAAAAAAGAATGGTGGACGGTAGCACACTATTGTGAATTGGTTGAAATTAGACATTAATACCATTACATGCCGGCTTAGTAGTCTATCGGTTAAGTGTTCGCGCGTGAGACTTATAAATCCTTTAATTGACTCATAAATTCAATGGTTAAATTATTCAAATCTCCATAAAACACCCCCCTGTGATAATTTCACAATACGACGAAACGGCCGTCCAGTGTTTCCAGGCTTCCCATGATGGTCTAGCTTCAATTAACTCATGATTAAATTATTAAAATCTCCATAAAACACCCCTTTGATAATTTAGTGGATTGGTTGAATTTAGACATTAACACCGTTAGATGCCGTCTCAGTGGTCTGTCGGTTAAGTGTTCGCGCGCTTCTGATAGGTCCCGGGTTCGAATCTCGCGAGGTGGGATCGTGGATGCGCACTGCTGAGGAGTCCCACAATAGGACGAAACAGCCGTCCAGTGCTTCCAGGCTTCCTATGGTGGTCTAGCTTCAATTGACTGATGATTTCAACTATAAAAATTTCAAAATTGACAATAAAATGGTCATGTTGCCGAATTAGTCTGTACATATATATACACATATGTTCGATAAAATATGGACACATAAAAGTTCATATCACTTTTATCATTTCTATTTTGTACGTCCAAGTACACAAATATATAACTAACATACATATGTATGTAAATCATTGATATGCATGTATTTTTTATCCAACCTTGAAACATTTACATGATTTAAGGTGATCACTACTTTTGAGGAATCATTTATGCTCATATATAATTGTCATGATAAATATGACAAAACAAACCAAACCAAACACTCGATATCATTTCGAATTATCATTTAGTATCTGTGTGCTTGTATACTTAGTATATCTCTCTTTATATATATAACCCTGAACTTGTCAATGATCTCATTTGAAATAGTAGGGTTACAAATAAACTGATAATCATCACTATTATAAAAATCAAATGTTCATGTGTTTGTATTTAGTCACGACAACGACGACGACAACAACAACAACAACAACAAACAAACAAACAAACAAACAAAAAACCGAAAAACAAAACAAACAAACAAACGTACACGTACTTTCAACACATATATACAAGTTATATATACGAATTGTAAATGTTAATATATTCATTGAATTAGTATTATTATTATTATTATTATTATTATTATTATTATTATTATTATTATTAACACACTGAATATCTAGTTAGTAGTAGTTGTTCAATACGAAACCCTAGATCACTGATCTAAGAAAAGTTTCCATCCGATTCATTGAATAAATTTCATTTAAAAATCTTTATGGATTATTTAAATTGATAATCACCAACCTTCTCCTTCTCCACCCCCACCTACACATTCACCTTCTCCTCCTCCTCTTCATCATCATCGTTACCATCATCATCACCAAAAAGAAAATATTTTTTTTTTCGGAAAAAAATGCCTAAAACTCCTGTAACCAGTAAAGAATTAAAATATTTTCCAAATTTTATTAAACGGAATAAAAGTGTTAATTTACAAAGTCGTCATAATAGTAAGTATATAGTTCTGTTATCTATTTTTTTTCCTTTTTTTTCCTTTTTTGGTTGGTTTGTTTTAAGAATTAGTGGGAAGGGGTGTGGTATAGTAATATTATAGTAATATAGTAATAATAATATAGTAATATAATAATTTTGATAGTTGAGATCATGAATCGTTTGAAGCTAGATCACCATGGAAATCCTGGAATCACTGGACGGTTGTTTCGTCCTATTATGTTTTATATATCTATAAGGAATAGATTTGGGAAAATTGTAACCTTATTTTGTAAACATATATGAATGAAGTGTTTTTAGAGATTGTTGAATTTTATGGGTTTTTTTTTGTTTTGTTATGGAATGACCATGATTAGACAATTACAGAAAACTAGGTGTCATTGAATAGTTGTTTTGTTTAAGTATAGAACTCCTCAGTAGTGACCATTCATGATCCTAATAACAAACTTAAACTTTAAATCAATGCGTCGGTATTCATTAGTTTATATTGTTTAAATTTCATTATTTCATGGTATAGAGATAACAGTCTTTTAGTGCTATTGATGGGTAAATAGCTGACATCTGATATGGTTGAACTCCACTAGTCATGACTTCTGGTTAGAATCCTAGAACTTGCCTCTCAGGATTAGGTACTAATAAACGAGACCAAGTGTTTACTACTCAGGAGTTTCATACAAGGATGAGTTAACTGTTCAATGTTTTAAACTTTCCTGTTACAAAAGTCACGTTCACTGATATCTTTTCATTTTTTAACTATCGAATCATGTCAGTACTATGTCAGATACTGTTGCAACCTGGATAATAATGGGCCGATATTTCTAGTTTTTTATGTTTTTATCACAAATTAGTATAATCTGTTGAATCATTCTAAGCCAGAGTCTACTTACCATATTATATTCATCAGTATACCTGTTCAGTTTATTCTTTGATTGAATTTACTACTTTTATGTATCGTGTAAAATAACTCATATCTTAGTGACCAAATTTAAATCTTTCAAAAACTTTTTCTTAACTAGGCATCAATACCATGGTTGAACTTGATAGTTTCAAATACATTGACCATTGAGTTGATAGTTAATAATAAATATTATTTACTTACTTACGCCTGTTACCCCTCATGGAGGAGCATAGGCCGTTCACCAGCATTCTCCATCCAACCCTGTCCTGGCCAATCCTTTCCAGTTCGTTTCAGTTGTTATTCATCCTTTTCATATTTACTTCTATTTCCCAGCGTAATGTGTTCTTTGGCCTTCCACTTTTCCGCTTTCCTTCCGGATTCCAAGAATAATAAATATACTTTTTGTTATATCTCAATGGGCACTATTTAAACTTGTGTCAGTTATATATTTACTCTGAAGAAATGGCTTATATTTAGTTACGAAACGTCAAAAATACAATCTCTTCCTAACTGTTGAGTAGAACTTTGAGACTAAAAAACCATTTAATTAAATTAAAATAAATACAATTTATTTCCCAATATATAGTGGATCATTTTAGAGTAAAGAACCTCACATCAAACGTTTTGACCTTTGGATTATTTGTTGAGCTAGTCGGTAAGAGATGTATCATTAACTGAATTGTTGCTAAGGGAACTATTTAAATTTTTGTAATATTTCGGAATCATAGGATACTTTTGGTATTTTTTTGCTGTGGACTATAGAGACTAATATAGATTCAATTTCCTTACACCAATCTGTATCAGATAAGATAACTTAAGCGGTATAGATTTTACAGTTAATCACTACTAGATAATAATAATAGTTTATTCTATGTTTGTGATGATTGACAGAAATTGCTAGAATTAGGCTTTGTGTCCCTTATCAGGTAGAAATATATCGTTTCTCGAAAAGCCTTTTTTTCACTCAGGTGGCTAGAGTACTCACCTTACAGTGTCGTTGTTGAAAGTGTTGCTACTAGACCACTTGTGATGAAGCTTGTATGACCCAGATTCATTAAGCGTTGTGAACAGAGAATACAACACAGAAGTACAATGCATGAGATGTCAAGTCATTTAGACAATTTATCACATCTCAAAATTTTCGATAGAATTCAGTTACCCATGAAGAACTACAAAAACACGATATAGGCCAGTTCTTAGTAATTAATCAATTTAAATATTTCATCTCTACACTAGGTCAGCCAAAGACTGACTAGCTCACTGGTAACATCACCAGTTGTCACACTGGGTGAAACAGGTTGAATTGTCGTAGAGAATATGAATTCTCTAAATCTTGTTGATATACCGTACTGGAGAATGCTAAACAGTGAGAAACCTGGAATCAGTTTCCTTCCGACCATTTCTAACTAAGTAACATCAATGGTTGTTCATTTAATCACTATCTCTGATTCCTCTTACTTTGTCGGTAATAAAGGGAATAGTAGGAATTAACACTCAATTTAAGTTCTTATCCTAGGTCACTCAATGCAGTTAATTTATCACCTTGGTTGAAGTATTTCCATAGGAAATTTATGGAACATAAAACTAGAATAACTATGTTTGGAAAGACCATGAAAGCATTTCACTTAAGCCATGTAACTCAGAGAACGTAATTTCACTAAAACGACCCATATTGTTTATATTTCTGCCGCATTATTTGATTAGCGAATTAGATTTCATTTTAGTCTATAATTATAACATACTCCTAAAGATAAAATTCGACAGTAAATTTAAACTTTAGAACACTTTGTCTTCCTAAAACAAAAAATGCAGCCAATTCATCTAAATATAGATTTTATAATTGAACCTCGTATTATCAACATTACAGTTACACCTTGCTGACGAGTTCCAAGTAGCACGAAACCTAGGTCCAGGATTCCCTGTTGATTACTTATAACCGCCATCTTATTTCGATATAGTGCACGCAATGTCGAGTCACCTAGACTGGTTTACGTGCCTGTAGGTAACCCTCGTTCTCTTGATAGAAGAAACCAAACTAGTAATAAATAAATCTTATATAGACTGAAAGACAGTCACAGTGGAGCAGAGGATTACTTGATCAAACACACAAAGCTTTTCAACATTCAATAGAAGATCATTGGAAATATAATGTCTATACAAAATAAAGGAAGTAGATGAATACTTGAGCTCTATTGCTTTGACATATTGTTATAAACGTATAACAATCGTTATTGTATATGAAACGTGCAATGATACGGAAAATACGTACGAGCAGTCTTGATTGCTATTCGGTCCTTCCTAACTGCCTAGCCCAGCCAGTTGAGTCCAGAACACAAATAACAGCCTCGGAAATATGAATCATTATTCACAAGCATACTGGGTTTATATACTAACCAAACAGACCCCATATACCAAAAAATAGAAAAATAATATTTGTACAATAATTGGCCAATGTGGCTATGGATAGGGGGAAAGTAATCAATAATAATAGTTCAAAGGTCAAAATAAGGTTACGGTAAGAGGAACACGAATACAATTAGGTCAGTTATTTAACAACTAAACAATAGGAATTAGGCATATTACCTTTGTCCATAATAGACCTCAGATTTACCATTCATGATTCACCAGGGGATATAACACCTCCCCTTTTTGAGAAATCCGGAGTTGATATCCGGATTTTAATTTTTTTTTTCGAGCTCCTCCTCCCCCACGAAATAGTGTTGGATCCTCATATACCCAAGTTTCTATTAATGCGATTCTAGTTATAACATGTTTCTGGTATTCAATAGGGAACCCGTTAAGATTGACTGGATGGTGAGGATCGACATTTGATGTGAGGTCAGAATTTGATTCTGCAGAAATGTAGTCATCAGACTTATTGCAAACATCAATGGCAGGTTGTGGATCAGTATGATAAACAGCGTCCACCAAAACTGCGCTAGGTTCCAGATTTGATGCATGTAACAAAATTTCTGGACAAGCTTGGGAATCTTTATCACTAGATTCTGTAGACATTTCTATTGCAGAATGAGATTCGCTCGTTGAACCGCTTGATATGATCTCTGGTACTCTGTGGGCGATTGGTGCGACCATTTTATGGGCTTTTAACATAGCATCGTATTGATGAGAGCTGAAAGCGTCATTGTTAGGACCTGCTAATTCAGGGATAGTGGTGTTTGAATCCACTACCGGGCACGTTTCTGAAATGGAGAGTGCTGGACAACCGGGCGTCTCTTGAGAGACTGCTGTTTCGTTTGAGTTGCGGCTGGTCGAGGAATCATGGGGGCTGCGATCATTTGCTAGCTCTGTGTGAAATTCATTGATTAATCCATCCACTTCCGACGCGTATGCAAAGCATTGGTGATCCAGAAGCTGTGTGCGTAGTTTGACCATGAACTCCAAATGTCGGTCAAATAGCAACTGTAAGCGGTCAGAAGGGAGCGTCATTTTTCACTTTTGTCCCCGTCGCCAATTGTTATAAACGTATAACAATGGTTATTGTATATGAAACGTGCAATGATACGGAAAATACGTACGAGCAGTCTTGATTGCTATTATACGTTATACGTTTATAACACATATACATAGTTGTTTAAGGTAAACTCTTAATTAATTAACCTAAGCTGTTACATGGTGACCACATTGTAACTTGATCGATAGGATTCGATCCGCACTAAGAAGGACCGAACGTACGTGACATTGATCACCACCCAGTGATTAATCAATTGTAAATAATTTATATGCTCAGCATCGTTAGCTTACAAGATAGATCATATATTATATTTGTTACGTCCTTGAATCTGTAATCAGAAAAATACAATTATGTCCAAAACTGGGGGATTATAGTAGAAAATAGGGTACAAAAGATTACGTCTAAATGACAATAGCTTTAGAACAGAAAAATGCTATGGCAATGAATTATACATCAAACGAAAGCTTATGATCTGTAGAATAGGCTAGGGACAAAAGTAAATGTTACAGTTTTACAAGCTTTGAATGAAATGAATTAACGTCTCCAAAAATAGCTTCCGTAATTTGTTAAGGCTTCTTGTTTTGCGGTTCACATCAATATTGATTTGATTAAGTGTCTTGTTTTTAAAAAGTCTAAAATGTTTTTTTTTTTAAAAAAAGAGACTTGAATTTATCATGCATAACTTCTAAGTTCAATCACCATAGAAATGTTGACACATTCTAGTTTGTTTAAAGTAATCGAATTTCATACTACGTGATTGAATGTTACTTATTAAATCATGTACGATCTTGAAATATTTGATTTATGTTGTCTTTTACTTGATCCATAAACTAAATTAAACTAAATTATAAGGTTATATCTATTTAATGATCAATTGTATATGTAGTAAGATGATTGATTCATAAAATACTCTATACCACTTTGTATTGTTTGTTTGAATCTTCCTATTGATGTTTAGCATTGCAACTGGTCCGTCTCTTATTGGCCATATGTGCATACTTTGCGTATGGGCTCGATATAGCCATAATTCATAAGCATTATAAGCTTGGATGGATAGTGGCTAGCAGTGGAATCCAGTTTGACGCGCGTTTCGTCCTATTTGGGACTCAACAGCTGGATGTACCTGCATCTCAGAGTTGATGTCCACTCTGGGACTTGAACCCAGTACCCGTTCGCTTCAAACGCTATCGCGTTATCCACTCAGTAAGTTGCTATCAGGACTCAGTAGGTGAGTGGATAACGTGATGGCGTTTGAAGCGAAAGGTACTGAGTTCGAGTCCCAGAATGAACATCAACTCTGAGATGCAGGTACATCTAGCTGACGAGTCCTAAATAGGAACTTGTGTTGAAATAGTGATACTGTATAATATAATGATATGATAAGAGATCATTCAAAATGATTGTTTTTAATGATGAAAAATATGTACTAAAAGTCTTTGCATATAGATTTCATTCATTTTTAATCATATATATATAAACCACTATATAAATCAATCAATAAGTTGTCTTAGCAACTCAGATTTAGTGAATAATTAATTCCAGTATGGTTAATCATCACACACACACTACCTCATATAATCAATATTGCATAATATTATAAATATATATTGGTAATTGATGTATGACATTGAAGAGGAAGAATGTAGTTATAAAATCTCAATGAATAAATTTGAAATAAATCCAACATTTTACTTGACAATCTGGTTCAAGCTTTTTTAAGGAAATTTAATCAGACATCAAAATTATCGAATATAAGGAGGTACATGGTTCCTGGTTAACTGTATATTAAACAGTTATTCCATTTGATTATATTTCCTTGAAAATGCTTAGACCAGATTGTCGAGTAAAACATCAGATTTACTTCAAATTCATTTGCTAAGATTTTATAAATAAATTCTTGGGTCAATTAAACCTAGACCACCACGAAAAACCTGGAAGCATCAGACGGCCATTTTGTCATAATATAAGACTCATCAGCAGTATGCATCCATGATCCTGCATACGGAACTTGAACACAGAACCTTCGGTTGACCTCTTAACCTTTAGACTACTGAGCCGGGTTCCAATAATTTTAATATCTAACTTCAACCAATCCATGAAGCGGTGTCACCGTCCACCATTGTCTTCAGTTAGTCACTGCCTCACAACAGACACAGTTCTACTACTCTAGTCACGGATTCTGACTACAACTCCACGAAATACAACTTGAAGTCAGTCACTAGTGAGTATATGGTAATTATCAGTATAGGGTTGTGGAGATGGTTGATTTCAGATTGATATTATGAATGGTGGATAAATGTTAGGCGACAATTTAAAATCTGCACTTAATATAAAAGAACTTTTGTCTAAATTTGATGGAATGGTTTCACTGTATTTGGCGTGCCAAGTTGATATAAGACATTAAAGAGGAAGAATATAGTAATAAAGTCTCAACGAATGAATTTGAAGTAAATCCAACATTTCACTTGACAATCTAGTTCAAGCATTTCCATGGAAATATAATTACTGAATATAAATCATATATCTATTTATATTCGATAATTTTGTTGTTTGATTACATTATCGTGGAAAAGCTTAAACCAGATTATCAAATGAAATGTTAGATCTACTTCAAATTCCCTCGTTGAGATTTTATAACTACATTCTTCCCATTTTAAATTTGACTATTTTTGAAAGTTGAGATAAATTGTGAATACTATCTGACTTAATCATACTTACTTACTTACGCCTGTTACTCCCAGTGGAACATAGGCCGCAGACCATCATTCTCCAACTCATTCTGTCCTCAGCCTTCCTTTCTAGTTCTATCCAGTTTTTCTTTATTCTTCTCATGTCTGTCTCCATTTCTCGGCGTAATGTGTTCTTTGGTCTTTCTCTTCTCCTTTGACCTTCAGGATTCCATGTTAGGGCTTGCCTTGTGACGCCGTTGGATGCTGTCCTACGTTGGAATCTGGTTTATTCTCTCCCACGGTAGGTTGTTGCTGATAGTTTCTGGCCAATAAGTCCGAAGTATTTTGCGTAGATAACTGTTAATAAACACATATCTTCTGGATAATGGCTTTCGTAGTTCTCCACGTCTCCACCCATACAGTAGAAATGTGTTGACATTTGTAATGAAAATTATGATCTTGGTGTTGGTTGACAATTGTTTTGAGTTCCAGATGTTCTTTAGTTGTAAATATGCTGCTCTTGCTTTGTCGATCCTCACCCTCACATCTGCATCTGATCCACCGTGTTCATCAATGATGCTGTCCAGATATGTAAAGGTTTTCATATCCTCCAAAGCTTAATCATGGTTAAATATTATTCTTGATATTCACTGTTTAATTGCTGATCATATTCAGAACTAACTTTAATGCTTAATAATTTAGAGTGTCTAAATAGTTTTATTAATTAAAAGAACAATCATATTGTAAATATTTCAGATATTTAGATGAAAAATAACTTCAACGTTTCACTTAGCAGTTCGGTCTGTGCTTTTTCCGGGAAGTAGTCTGAATTCAAAATTATAGAATAGATTCACAAAATGACTATATACTAAACAATTGTTCAATCATGTTATGATGTTGAACATGGGGCTTGTTAACTTGTGAAGAGGAATCATTTAGTATAAAATGTACTGAAATTGTGATATGAAAAGTAATGCATGTATTTGTCTCCAGATCTGTTGTGGAAAAAAGCCAGTGACCATATATGGTCCCGGGATATGATCTGGGACAGAATTATGCAATCCCTTTGATCGTCAGGAGTGTGAAGTTGTTAGATTAGTATGTTTCAGTTGTTATGTTAAACAGATTGGTTGTTTGAGATGTACCAGAGATGAAAACAGATTAGAAAAAGTGGATGAACGTCATTATTCTTCACAAATATAGAAGTGAAAATGAGTAGTATATGAAATTTGTTTTACTTATTACTTAATAGTTATCATAGCGTAGCGCATTGTACTTCATATTGTCTATTTCGATTGTTTAGGTTTGATCATATATGTAGGGCTTCGGCTGTGAATCTTTTTTATAAGGTTCAAGACCTTCCTGAAGGATTTTTATTTTATGTTAGTCGATTATGTGTTATGTTTTTCCAGAATATAGTTCTGTCGCCGACTTATTTTTAAGTTGTCTAAAGTATTGTGAAGACTTGTGAATATGCTTCAAGCAATGTTCGTGCTACTTCACACTCGAAATTAGTGATATCTCACTTACATATCTATCGTTACAGTCTGTTCATCTGATCTCAGAGACCCGATTCTGTTGTTTTTCCCTTGTTAATATACCTTTGAATTTTGACAACAAAGAACTAGAAGTATTGATAACTCGAAAATTCTTTGTTATATTATGTCGATTGACAATCATTTTGATTTCTTTTAAGCTTCTTTATGGTATGGGCTAACCATCAACTCAGTTTATTGTTTTAGTTGATTTTCCATTTGTTTCCTCGGCCTTCCATTCTAATTATTTTTTATACAAATTCTTTAAGTTGGTTCTTTATCACCAGTGTAGATATAATCAAATTAAACTCAGTTCCCTCGTCTTTGATGCTGTGGCAAGTTCATGAAGTTCGTTTATCGGATTCTAAAAGACTACCACTATTGGGAATGGTGTATATACTGGCTTGTTTACGAAACTGATAGGGAGAAAATCGAATATCCGGCGCTTTAACCAGGGAGCTGAAGAACTCTTATTTCAAACCATTGGTGCTGTAGTTCAGTGCTTCGTTAATCTTTCACCTCGATAACCGTTATAACATAAATCTTAACGGTGCATGAAATCAAAAGGCAAAAAGAAGCTGCAACTACAGTTTATTATCGAATGACGCAGGCCACAAAGTTACAAGCACATGAGTAAGTACCGGCGAGCAAGCAAAAGTAACGTACATTGGAGATGGCTAGTAAGCCAACTCGCTTTAATCAAGCGTTTATCAATATTTCTGGTCAGATAAAATAAATTACAGACATGTAATGGTTAGGATAAAAAGTGTACACACATTCGCTCATATAAAAAATAGTCAGGGTTGATTAGTGAATAATTAACAGGGTGAAAACGTGACTCATGATTGGTAGGTAAATTGGCTTATCCTGAAGCTGTAACAAGGTATATAGGCTTAACATATCAACAGTACACATGGGCTTCAAAATCCTGAGGAAACAAGTATTATGTGAACCTATTGTTAGTCACAGCTACCATGGGATGATGAGATTGGGCGACCCCGTCTTACTGTGCTCTATAAATGAAACGATAGAGAGCGATGATTGTATACCCTCACTCTACTCGAGAGAAGCCCAGTGGTACTTTATTTAGAACTGGAGATAAGCGGCATTTCAGAATTTACAATTTCTTTTACGCATCTGATTCGTTAAATGGGTTAATGTTTGTTCGTAAAGAAGAACAAGGCAGTTTGGTTGGTACCGCTGAAGCGACAGATTATCTGAATCGCTCCTCAAGGAGCGCGGACCACCACCCCTCATGTCCTTGAATGTTACTTACTAGGATCCATCGGCTTCACATGTTTCACTGACACCATATTTATTGCCGTTAGTGTCTCGTATAAAATGAAATGTCCTACTGTAGTTTACAATGCAGCTAATTCCTCTAACTCGTCTACACGCTTCGACCACCAAGTTTTTTAATTCTCACTCAAAGTTTGTGAAAATTGTTTGCGTGAAACCAGCATTTATTATTAAAAATAGGACCCTGCTTAGTGGGTTAAAGTAACTAAAATCATTTCCACAACCTCTAGGAACTCAGTGCCTATGGGTGTGACGTTAAATAAAAACTCAAGAGACTGAGTCATTTTGTTCTCGCTGTTTCTTGCAAGGGTTTCGAATATTCTCTGTAAGATCCAAACTACGTTTGGCTGAAGAATAACTGTTTATTTACGTAGAGACGCGTGGATGCCAATCGAAATCAGAACGAGGTGATTGGGGAAACAACGTTTCTAAGCAAGTTATTCCACTCAGTTATTCAACCAATAATTGTTCCCACAATGATCGATCAAAAGTTGTGTTATTCCATCCTTTCTGGACAGATCAAGTAAAAATCAGTTCAAAAGATAATAATTTGTTGCTTTATAACACAAAGTGCTTCCAATTCTGGAAAGTGCATCAATTCAAAACCAAAATGCACGATCCCAGTCAAATCAAGCAACACAATCAAAGAGGGAACAATCAATATGGCTACCGCCAAGATTAAATATCAATTAAAACAACATAGATACAGTTCGGAAAGAAACATAGAAATTCAGTAAAAGCAAAAGAAAAAATGAGAAAACTATTATGAAATGAAACATTACAATCTCAAATGGCATCAAAAAGATCAACAAAATGTACAACTAAAGAAACCATTGGGAAGAAGTTGCAAGTGTATGCATGGAGGGGTTTTCACACACGAAACCTTCGAAATGGATCTTACACTCTCTTATACTGTTCGTGTGTTGATAGCTTATTATTAACCTGGCTCGGTGTGATGCTTGATTACACCTTCAGCCTCATGCAATCCGCTGACGTCTACCTATTTAGGTTGGTAGTTTTGTTGGTCACGGAAATATAAAGTAAGTTTGGCGCAACCTTTGTCATAACCAGTGATCAGTTGTGTGCACTAATTGGAACTAAAGTCTTGTACATGACCATGCTGGTGACAGCTGATCACGATGTTGTCATTCTTTGTTTGGGCTTGGAGAACTCAAAACAGCTGATAGACGATGAATGTTATAGGGGCTGGTGCTGACCAAAAGCCGGTTGTTGTTTCCTCAAACATTCACAGAGTGGTCGCCACTCCCTCTTATGCTATCAAAAAGACCTCAATAACCGCCTACTTGACTCTCCTATGTTCCATAACTTTCAATCTTCGCGTTTAAACATCCTGTTAGTCTCCTAACAATAGTCCATTGAGTTCAACTGATAATAGAACTTATCCTTGGTTATAATCGGTCTACAATCCATCATTATTTCGTCCACTTTCTCCTCACTGCAGTGAAGCTTTTTAACCTGATGGCAGACAAATGACTATTATTTAAGATACAGCAGATTGGTGCTGCTTCTGCTCTGGAGATTAATACATCAATAATGGCCAAACCAGACGACATCGCAGGATAATAAAACTAATCCACATGAAACAGGTTTCTCGGATCGACAAGTGGTGGGCGTATTTTCAGTATCCTACTTGGGGTTTGATACTTACCTCAAAAACCTAGAATGGCCACGTGGAAAAAGTTTTAAAAGACAACCTAACCTGCTGTTAATTAATCTGCATCGAACTGCGAAATCTAGGAGAAAACAGTTCAAAAGTGACATATGCCTTAAAGAAGGCGTATCCATTTATTTTATTTGGTCGCAGTATTCATAAATCCCACCACTTAGCACTTTGTATTGTTTAGACGTCAAATAAATGTTCATGAGGATGAGGGTTTGAGTTAAAAAAGAGCAGAAAATGCTGAAATGAAGTGGAGTAACATAGAAAGTTAAAGCTTTGTTACTTAAACAGGTTAAAAGTAAAGATTAGTTTCAGTATAGGGTCGTGGAGATTGCGGGATTGCTTTGAAATCATAAACCAATCCATGCGAGACCACTATTAAAAACCGGAAGGCTGTGACAGCCGTTTTTCTTGGCAGTTCGCATTCACGGTCGCACATGTGGGGCTAGAACCATGGATCTCTGGTCTTCCACGAAGGCCACTGATCTGACATACAACGATGTCAAGTCCATCTTTAAACAATCCGAGGCATTGCGCAATCATGTTTCACTGTCTTTGCTGTCCCTAACACTGAATTATAATACGTTTCAGTTTTGCTCTGGAGGACCAGATCTCATAAACTCCGAAGACTATATGCTCAATGAGACCTCACTGTCATCATGGAACGGTTTGGAGTCGTCGGATTAAAATTTACCATGTAGTTTCATAGAAAGTGATGTTATGTGGCTCTATGTTGTACATTTTTCGCCTGACAGCGGGGATTTCACATTCTAACTCTCTTAAAATGTTGTATTATGGAAAACGAACACTGTGTGTAGCAAGGGTCTTCTTGAGAATAACGTCTTCAAGTGAAAAGCCAGACTTTAATAAGCAGTTATACTGGTGTCTTCTGAGTAAACGGAATTTGGTTGTAATGTTTCAGTATTCAGTTATTCGCGAAATTACATGCTCAGTGAGATTATTGAAATTATATAAGTAGAAGTTAAAGTAGAACACTTCTTAATCGGTTTGTGTCTAGGAAAATCAGCCTCAGGTTTCAGTCCGATTGCCTGGGAGTTCTCAGTTTAGTTTTAATAAGTCTTATCCCTTTCAAGAAGGTGAGTGAGTTAGGGCCATGACATCTAAAGAGTTCAGAATGTAATTTAAGTTATACAGATAAGATAAGGTGTAAAGCTCTATATAATCTTATTACATCACTAGCTGATACATCTTTCAGGTTGTGTTTGTCTTGGGTGGTTCTTGGGTGGCCTAATTTGCAAGTAAGCATGTTGTCCGTTAATCCTCTCTTTGATGAGGGATGCAACTTACCATTGCGGAAGAGGTTGTGAAATGATGATCGATTTACTTGTAGATTGTAAAAATTATGGTCATCTATGAAATCCGTATAATGTCAAACTTCAGTCTATCGTGATAAATAATACTGATAGTTAAAGATTTTGAATGAGATGTCTCAGTTGTAGTCAGGTAGTGGTTTGTTTCTTTATCTCTCATATATCTTGCATTTCAGCGTTACTTATGATATCGGTTATACTAATAATTCCCTGCGTCTTGAACTCTCTGTTTTACCAATTACTTTGTCTTTCATCCGCATATATACTTGTAGTTTCGTTTCACTGTGATGTCATTTGCAACTAAACCAACATTGCATATTTGATTGAACATAAATTATTTTTAGTTTGTTGACCAAGATACACTCACAAGGTGTATGCTTTTACTGGCAGTTGGGTATGTCCCATCCTTGAGTTACTTCTTCATTTTTATTGACCGCCTGTCAAGTAACCCTAGTCCACGGGTTCTTGTATACGTGAGTTATTTGGAAAGCACAAGACCTTTGACATTCAGGTTAAGGCAAATAGAATAATTAACGGGTAAATTGGAAAATCATCCCTACTTGACGCTGAAAAACTAAATGTCTTAGTCGCCGATATTCTTGTTGAATCAACTCCTTAATGGATTCAGGGTTTCATTTTTCACCACAGAAAATTATTTGTATATTAATCTGTCTGACAGTATGGATATTCTTTCGCATTCCATTAATATTACTCAGTAGAAGCATCTTTTATTGCTGCTTTAGGTACTTTAACTTCAGACTGATACAAAACTGTTTCCAGGGCAAATTTAAGACAAGCCCAAGAAATACTATTCAGATTCTGAGACAGTTTCATAGAAGGGAAACCAAAAAAACTGCTTAGACTTAAGAATAAACCTTACCAAGGTTGCCTGGTGGCATTGACATTGTGACCTATGTGACTCAGAATATTACAGGATTTACTAGCTGGGCAAATAGCTTCTAACGAAACATTATAGGTTACCAGAAACCTTGTAAATCATACGAACGATGAAACTATTCTAGTATGTTGAACAACTTACGACTATGTTTGTCGCCTTCAAAAGGAAATCACTGTGTCTGTAGCAGTATCCCCATAATCACTCTTGTGGTAGCCTGTTCTGGACTTCGACCAATCCGCAAAGAGACCTATTATGCTGCTGTCCAATGGTAGCATGCCACGCTAATATTCTAGAAACCAACACCATGTTTTGATTGGATGGAAAATCACCGAATTCTTTAAAGCCTCTAGAGGCTTCGCTGTTGTTCTCGGAAGCCGAATCATCAGGAATATAGACAGCTTGTCACTATTCAATAATTTCTACCCTATTATCTACCTTTTCCCTGCAATTAGCAATCAAGACTCTCAGAGCATGTACCTCTTTACTCGTGCCTCTGTCACTGTGTACTCATGGTTGATGTGCTTTTTGGCTTAGATATGTCTGTCATCTGATTTCTGCCTGTAGTTTTTACACTTACTGATTTCTGTAAAAATTGACAATTTAGTCGTTTAATAAGTTAAATACTGACATCAGTATCCATTGTTCTTACATGATTCATCTGCTCTCTACGCGCACATGTAAAAGTACTCATCCCTATTTGATCTTATGTTTCCACGTTTCATTAATGTGGTCAATTGATAGAATGTGCATGTATGTATTTCATTAGGAACGTGTAGTTGTCTAGAGTAAACAACGGGTACTAAATGTCCTTAAGAATTACTATTGTAATAAAGAGAGATATTTATGAGCATCAAAATGCTTACAAGTTTTTAGCCAAGTAGATATCGTTGACAATCATCTGTAGGATGAACCGAATCGAGTGACGCCAGAAGGCATCTAAAAAGTTAATTACGCCATATGTGTTGAATTCTTTCCGAATTTTTTTTAGTATCTCCTACAAGGTACCGAGAATCAGTATTTCCATTTACTTGTAACTGAACTAATGTTAGAGACTATGAAGCTAGTATACTAATAAAGGCACGAAAAAAAGATGTTTTCCGTATTCAGTTTGCACGCACTCAACTGTACGACGTTTTTTGAAGAACGAACTTTCATATACGAACATTTGTTTAAGTCACCTAATTGGAGCAACTCTTTTGAAACGCGTAATATCACTTGATAGTCAAAATCGATGGGTAATGCACAAGCTGCTAAAAAGGGTGATCCGGCGGATGGTAAGTAAAAGTTTTATATATTTTTCATAAATTAATTGTCAATTTTTCATGCATCGTTTAATTTGAACTTTTAGTGAAAGCTCTTTTGGAAGAAGCAAAGAAAGAATTTCTAGAAAAATGGGAGAAGCCTGCTCAGGTGTGTTACTTGTTGATTTCTAATTTTTTTAGAACACAGCCACTTTGGATTCGTTTGACCGAATCAAAACTTTGGGCACTGGGTCTTTTGGACGTGTTATGTTAGTCCAGCACAAAGTCAGCAAAGAATATTATGCTATGAAGATTTTAGATAAACAAAAGGTTTTTGAAGTTACTTAAGTTTTTATTTTATGTACAGGTGGTGAAGTTAAAACAAGTTGAACACACGTTAAACGAAAAGCGTATATTGCAAGCTATTTCATTCCCGTTCCTTGTCCGATTGGATTACCATTTCAAAGTAAGTCAGCAGTAAATGATTCAAACTGTTATGGTAGTAACCAGAGCCATAAAACTTTCGACCACTATATTAGTATTCGGTTTTTGAAGGTTTTCAGGGTTATTGTTATGGTTTTACCTATGTTTAATCATATATAAGTAGTCTATACATTATGTCCTTCAATTTATTCCACCGCATTTATTTTTCTGGTTGTTTGTGGGGTTGGGCTATAATATATATTAATAGATATGTCTATATATGCATTTAACGTTTCATTTGCGTTCTGCTACAATAATTTACTATCGACATTCCATCCCTAAGGTCAGGGTACATCCGGTCCAGAACTCATTTATGCAACTTCAGATAATTTTTCTTTTAACCCTTTGTAAGGTCGTAAACATGTTTTCTAGAAACCTTTCCAAACTTCCAAATTGTTCAAGTAAACATCAGAGTTGAGTGCGTGTTATGAAGTGGAAGGTGTAATGCTGAAGCTTTTATAAACATCGTCACATGCTTCATGTAAAGTGGGCTATTAAGATTTCTGCACATACACAGTTAACATCTTGCCGTATCATGATTCAACTTTTCAGCTAAGAGAGAAAACCCCGACAGAATTATTTTATTAAGCTACAAGTCTTTATCTGGATTAGACACATTTGTGCTAATTCGTTTTTTCACTATAGTCAATAAGATAATTCAATGAAATGACTTTGTTACACAAATTTGTGAAAGTATCCAAACCTGTTTAGAGACGCTTAGTATATATCACCTCATTCTATTCGGGGTATAACTAACAATATGATTTACTTCAGAGTTAATTTTGAAGGCGTGAAAACAATTAATCTCCATGGATTTACTGTACTAAGGAAAATACATAATGTTTGAGTAGTTGGCATCAGAGCATACCTGTACAGAACTATTTTTATTTCATGTAGTCAGTCAGTCAGCTACAACGTAGGACCGAGCACATAAATGCATCGGTCCAAGTTGCCATACCTCGTTAGCACAACAAGATGAACACCGGATTTATAAAAGAAGTTAATTTAGTGGTTGTAGTATATAAAGAAAGGTTGTATATAAGGAAGGAAGGAAGAAAGTTATGAAGCAATTT
Organism: Schistosoma rodhaini; assembly: GCA_944470415.2. Classification (NCBI taxonomy): domain Eukaryota; kingdom Metazoa; phylum Platyhelminthes; class Trematoda; order Strigeidida; family Schistosomatidae; genus Schistosoma; species Schistosoma rodhaini. The sequence continues at coordinate 5,028,694 of OX104044.1, forward strand.
TAATCTCAAGGTTTAAGGGAAGGTAAAGAGTGTATACACCTACGCCATTGTGATCGATTCTGAGCGATGTCACCTAGAGTCTCCAACCATTGGTTACGATAGTCACGCGGACCCCAACCGAGTAGTTTGCATCTACCAACATGGCTCAGACTGGAAGTTAGTGACTTGAAGGAGTGATACCACGTTTTGTTTTGGCCACCCCTAACTCTTTTCCAACCATCCCCTACACTAGTGAGCAAAGCGCGTCGTGGTAATCGGTGTTCAGGCATACGTAACACGTGGCCCAACCATCTCAGTCGATGAAGATTCATGATCTCATCAACTGACTTACCATCATTCCCTAATACCCTGTGTCTAACCTCACTCACTATTACTTACCCGGTTATCCCATCAGATACGAGCAATATTTCCCAGACATCTGTGGTCAAATACTAGTAACTTACGAGTATCTTCTACTCTTAATGGCCATGTTGCACAGCCGTCAAGTAGAACAGAGCGAACTGCTGCGCAGTATACTCGTCCCTTAATTGATAGACGGATATCTCGTCTTCGCCATAGGTGACGTAAGTTGGCAAAAGCCAAACGAGGTTTTTGAATCCGTGCTGAGATTTCGTCAGACACCAATCCATTAGGGCTGACCAGAGTTCCAAGATAAGTGAAGTTGTCAACGCGTTCGACTTGTTCACTCCCTATCCATAGTTCAGGTGTTGACACAGGCCAGTCCTGGAGTAACAATTTGCATTTGGATTGGGAGAAACGTATCCCAAACATGCTGGCATTATTACTCAGTTCTAACAAGACTCTGCATTTTGTCAGCGTCTTCACCAAACAGGACTATCTCATCTGCGTATTCTAAGTTGATAAGTGAACCTCCTGGTAGAAGATCAATTCCTGAAAATTCAGTCGGCGAGAGTGTTATATCCAGCAACAGGTCTATAATGAAGTTAAACAAAAATGGGGATAGTGGACAGCCTTGACGGACACCACTTGAGGTTGTAAAATTATATGACAGTTCGCCATAAGCTCTCACTCGACTAATAGTGTTCGAGTAAAGAGCCTTCAAAAGGTTTATGTACTTCTCAGGTACAAAAACATGTCCTTTTTTAGGAAAATCTAATTAGTTAGCGAACTGCATCTTCGAATCCTTCACCAAAGTCTAAATGTCCATTTGAACCAGACGTTTTTGAAAGTGTAATATAATTCTACTGTAATCGTGTATAAAATATGTGTGGATAAAAATCCAGTGCATAAACTTTAACCGGGTTATTGGATTAAATTATAATATGTAAACATTTCTGAAATGTATTTATAATTAGTATACCATGTAGATGATTTACATCATTTATTTTTCTAATGATTTAAAACGCTTCATATTATTTGATTCTCTTATTACTATAGGACAATAGCAATTTGTATATGGTATTGGAATTCGTTAATGGAGGAGAAATGTTTTCCCATTTAAGACGCATTGGTCGTTTCAGGTAATTAAAAATGTATTGTAATTATGTTTTGAGTAGAAATTCATGTGTGTATACACGTGCATAAGGGAATTATTCGTTATGCTTTCATTACAGTAGATACGCATTACCGAATTAGACTATTATTATTATTACTATTATTACATAAAACCATGTGTGAACTATAAAGTTTGAACGATGGATTTTTTACTGGCAGGTGGGGGAATTTCATCAGTAAAGTATCTCAATGTATATAAATGAACAAAAGCAAGGATATCATCGATTTAAGGGGTTAGTGCAAATTGTCTAGTTTAAGATCAGTTTTCATCAGATGGAAGACAAACTATAAAAACTTAGAGAGCTCGGAAAAATCTTTTGTTCTCAGTAGTATTTTGCTTTGCAACTTAGCTAGAAGTCAAAAAGTGACTACCGAAATCTTAGAATTATCACGTTGTTTCGGTAATATAGTGTTGTTGCTTACTTACTTACTTTTCTGGTTAGCGTTTTTTTAACGAGTTGGTTTTCTACGGGATGAGGTCGCTAACCCCATGTCCAACCCTCCTCCTTTACCCGGGCTTGGGCCCGGCAGTAGCCCCCGGAGGAGCTACAGGCTATTCTTCCTTAAATATTCACCAATTACGTTGAACAAGTAAACCGCCAGACATATTAGTGTTTCATATTGCAAATTACGCGCTTGCTTCACTAAAACCAATATAGTAAACAACGAAACACTGAATAGCTGCTTTGCCTTAGCATGCTTTCACCAGTGAATAAGTTTGAGGATCGATTATTCAACTTTAAGTGAGTGGGCATGATTAGTGGAGTCCAACCATTTCAGGTGTGAGGTAGTTGCTTATCAATGTAATTGGGAGGTGGTTACACAATATCGCAAATTGATTTGTGTTGGAAATGTAAACCATTAAATAGCGACTATGGTTTAAATCTTAAGTGCTCACAACGAAGCCTGAGAGTCTTGGGTCTGATTCCCTATAGGGGTGTGTGTACTCACTGTTGTAGAGTCTTATAGCAGGATGGAAAAATATTCCTATGCTTCTTGGTTTTTCGTGGTCATCTAAAGTTATTTCGTAATGTAAACTGCGTTGTGTGCATATTTGACCATAATTTTCGTTACCGGTTAACTATTCACTGTCTGCTAAGTAAAAATATTTGAAGGTATGAAATTCGTAGACGATATCTTACTAACTTTTTTATTCTTTTGATGATTATAATGGTTCTGAGGATAGTTATATAATTATTGTTTAATTTTAGTGATAGAAACATCTGACAACAATAAAAACTACAATTTTTGACAGTTGAAGTTATTATAATACAACAGCAAAAAAATTAAAGTTATTTCGCCCTTATATTTAAGTCAGAGTGGGATTTAACTGTTTGAGACAATATATTTCCATAATTAAACCCAGACATTGTGTTAAACTGTCATTTCTGTGATCCAAATGAGGTATTTGCAAATCGATACCATCACAAAATCACCATGATAACTAATCTGTAATCATTAGATCTTGGGATAAATTCTTCTGGATAAAATGCTTTGCTTCTTTTTGGGAACTCTTTTGATCTTTAATTTATGGCATGAATCGAAAAGTAAAGCGTTTAGTATGTGGACCTTTGGCACTCAGCTTTGGGACTTCCTTTCATGTAATGTCTAGTGATACTACTCGGCCGTCCAAACAAAGTAGGTGGGGCGAGACTCCAACTTGAGACCAAGTGGTTAGAAGTTGGATACTTTGACCACTAAGTTACTGCTCCACAAAAAAGGTTAACCGGATTTGTTCTATTCAAAATGCCTTTTACCATAATACACTGTATTACCTCAAAGCATCACTAACCTAATTTTTACCACCGTTTTCATCCTTAACCATTATTGCCAGGATCATTTCTACTTTAAATGTGCCTTCGGTTTGATAACTTTCAGTTGACTAGTCGGTTTTATGTTTTTAATTAGTTTTGACTTTGTTTAGAATCGGGCATTCAATAAAGTTAGTAGTTGGCATTGTTCATAAATCTGTAACCAGCCTTTGATATTGTTTTCACTGTGAATAGCATTTAACTTACTATAAAGGTATACTATTTGATGCGTTAATTTAAATCACTTAACCTGTTTGTTATTGGTCAAGAGCTAGCAAATGGTCACTTTCTTGAACGAATGTAAAAGATGCTCGACTTACATTTGCAGTTATAGACAACGTAGAACCTAGGATAAATGTGCGTCAAGTTTCCACCTTGCATTTACACATCAATATGTGATTGTCAAAATAAAATACTAATGTGTTGGAAGTAGTTCTAGTAGTAATATCAGTGGGAGTATAGAGAATTATCTATGGAGAATGTAATTCAAAGAGAAAATGCCGATTCGTATGACTATAGTATAGAACATTTTTGCGACTCACTCGATGATCCCAACATATACGATTGACATTTTGAAGAAATGTTGTTTGAATCTTCCCATTGATGTTTAGGATTGCAGTTGATCAGTCTCTTATTGCCATATCTGCATCTTGTGTGGGTTGACTTGATATTACATTAGCACAATAAGCAGAGATGGATGGTGGCCAGCAGTGGAATGCAGACGCACGTTTAATTTTGTTTCGTGACTCGTCAGCTTGACGTACATGCATCCCATAGTTGATATTCGCTCCTGGACTCTAATCGATTACCGTTTGCTTCAAACGCCGGTTGTTAATGTCATCAAGTGAATTTGATCGAACTGATGAGCCCCAAATAGGATGGAATGTGCATCCTGAATTCCACTGCTAGCCACCATCCATCTCTGCTTATAATGCATGATCAGTTTACAATTGGTCTTAAAGATCTTATAGGTGGAAATTATTGAGGCAAGTAACAATATTTTAGTGAAGAAGTGGTGAATATTAATTAATCTAAATTACCGGACTCATGTCTCGTTAAGTGCAATTTTGGAGATAGTAGGCATACGTTTTCAGAACCATAGTATGATCAGTAGACGGGATGGTATTGTTGTTCGAAAGTTCTGTTTTTTCTCTAAAAAGTAGACATTATTATTATCTAGTCTAATCAACCTCTAAAAACCAGCAGTTCAAAACAGATATGAACATCTAACTTTTAACTAATATAGCAGGATTAAAACACGACTTTTTACTATAAGTTCTATTGACTATATGTATCTACTTTAGTATTTATGGATGAGAATACGGTAAAAGTGTCAGTTAAAAGAATTAATCTTTTCTTAATTACAATGTTCTCTTTTTATCTCCACCTATCATATTTTCCGTTGCGTTCTGTAGTTTTCTATACCGGATGTACATATTATGTTAGAAAGCTGGCTTGAATAATGGCATTACTAGACATGATTTAATATTAAATTCACTTAGTATTGTTTGTTTGAATCTTCCCATCGATGTGTTAGGACTGCAACTGGTCAGTCTCCTAACACATCGATGGGAAGATTCAAACAAACAATACTAAGTGAATTTAAACTTCACCCCATCGCACAAGCAAGTGGCTATCAGGACTCAGTGGCCGAGTGGATAACGCGACAGCGTTTGAAGCGAGGGTACTGGGTTCGAGTCCCAGAGTGAACATCAACTCTGAGATGCAGGTACATCCAGCTGTCGAGTCCCAAATAGGATGAAATGCGCGTCAAACTGGATTCCACTGCTAGCCACTATCCATCTCTGCTTATCATGATTTAATATTGTTGTGATTTAACTATACACATTTATCAGTTTTCATCTAAAACATAAACATTTGATTACTTTATTCTTCTAGTTTATTTTCTTTATCTAATCCGTCCTGGCAATTCCACTTCGTCTAGTGAATATGTGAAACATTGACTATTATTTAGTTTTTATCTATTAGTTTATTAAAATTTATATTTGAACATCAAATACACTAAATTCTGTTAATATAAAGGAGTTATTTCACAAGTGTTGAAGTTTTATTCAACTGGACTTAATTTTTGGCATCAGTCAGTCAGTCAGTCACAACGTAGAACTTCGTACGTACGTACGTACATCAGTTCCAGTTGCCATACCACATTAGCACAGAGATACAGTTGTCGATTCGAATCCCATAGTGGTAGAAGTACTAAGAGCATAAACATTATGTGAAAGATTAGGGTTTGAAGATGTCATTGAAGGAGTATAGTACAGTGAAATAAATTTGAAAAGAGAAAAAGGATAGGGACATGAAGAATTTAGAAGATTAGAATTTAGTAGAACACAAAGAGTGGATGCACCTTCGTCATTGCAAACGATTTTGAGCCACGTCATTCAAGATCTCTAACTATAGATTGCTATCATCTCGAGAAGCCCAACCAGGTAGTCTAAACCTACCAACATGGCTCAGTCCACTTGTCAGTGACTTCATGGATTTATGCCATGTTTTGGTCTGGTCAGCCCTAGCTTTCTTTCAACCTACTCCTATACCATAAAGCATTGCACGTCGAATTTTCGGCATACCATTTTCAAACATGGAGTTTATATAATTATCAGAAAGGATATATTAATTATTTCGTGGATATCCAAGAATTTGTTGATATATGAATATCGTGATATGGTCACTTTGTCACAGTTTTTAGAAAATCATTGAATTGTGGTTAGCAGTCGAATGCAAGACTCACATTCCGTTCCAATTGAGACTCATCATTTAGATTAACAGAATAGCCCCGAAGTCTTTTTTATATTTTATAAACATCATGCTTATTGGATAAGTTAGTGGATATATGAACTCACTGGCTCAGTATATAATGCGTTGGAAATTTGAAAGGAGAAGTACTAGGTTCAAATTTCAATGTGGACGTCAACATTGGCATACAGGTACATTCATTCGGTGAATCCCAGATAAGACGAAACAGACGCTCTGGACTCCACTGTTAAGAACAATCCGTCTGTTTCATACAGAGTTTGTTTGTTCTCAGAAATTATTCGTTCTTTTTGTCCGTTTGATACCAATCGATCAATCAGTTAGTTACCCATTTTCACGCAGCATAGAAGAAAACAGTAATCATTGAGTCTATCGATTTTCATTTATTGAACCCTTACATGATATACTTTTATATCCTACTCTTAAGCAATGTAATTTATTAAATACATTCAATAAGGTATTTTTCTTCATGCTACTATTATTTTTTCGTTTAGAAATATGCCGAAATTAATCTATGAAAATGTCAATTTTTCTGAGTCATTTCAAATGACCCCATATATTTTATTTTGATTTATTTATATTTCAAATGGAAAATGGTTGACTAGTCAGTAAATTGAAACTACTACGACTACTACCATTACTGCTACCATTACTACAACCATTACTACTACTACTACTACTACTACTACTACTAATAATAATAATAATGGAAATAACATTGAAGTCAATATTTCATTAGTCAACTAAATTATTTATTTAAATATCCCTATTAAATCTAAAACAATTTATTCATTGAAGTAATACTTTTCCAACAAGTTCATTTTTAGTGCACAATCTGTCTGTTTGCATTTTGATTAGTTATCATATGAAATTTGATGACATCATTTTTTTTTAAGCAAACAATTTAGTATCGAAGAAGGATGAGATTAACAAAACATGAGATATATATATAATGAGTAGGATGAAAAAGTAGAATTGTTTATATCGTTTAATTGAAATGAACATGTATAATTGGTAAATGAAGAAATTTGAGTAGAAAAAACGTTTGTTATAATAATAATAATAAAAAAAAAAGAAAATCGAGTAAATTATAATCATAGAAGGGGTTTTGTGGAGATTTAGTATTTATTATAGTTGAAAGCGTTAGTCAATTGAAGCTAGACCACCATGGAAAACCTGGACGAAACGGCCGTCCAGTGTTTCCAGGTTTTCCATGGTGGTCTAGCTTCAATTGACTCATGCTTTCAACTATAATAAATTATAATCATTTTTAAAAGCCCACACCAACTAAAACCATAGTAATGAAACAGATATAGCTTCAATTCACTCATGATCTCAAGTATATAAAATTACTAAAATCTAGACGAAACCCCCTTCTGATAATGATCATATGCTCACTAGTGATTGGCTCCATGAGGAAATTCCTGGAGTGCTAGTGAGAAGTCGTGACCAGTAAAGCTAATCCATGTCAGGTAGAGACAGTTATCTACCTCAGTACAATGAAAGTTGGTCGCGGAATTTCGTGAATTGGTTGAAGTTAGACATTAACACCGTAGGATGCCGGATCAGTGGTCTATCGGTTAAGTGCTCTGACGCGAGACTGGTAAGTCCTGGGTTCGAATCCCGCGAGGCAGGATCATGGATGCGCACTACCGAGGAGTCCCACAATAAAGCGAAACGGCCGTCCAGTGTTTCCAGGTTTTCCATGGTGGTCTAGTTTCAATTGACTCACGTTTTCAACAATGATTTTATACATTAGTTACAAAAACATTATAAACGCTTCCTCTTTTCAATAATTATTATTTCAACAATATACATGTACACATACGATGACCTAAATATATCTATATATAAGCATAGATGTTAAGTTCATCAATAAATTTGTATTGTATATTGCGTATATAATATTCTTTTTATATGAATTGTGAATTAAATACTGCATCGTTACTATTATTAGCATATATTTATGTAGGCAAAGCATCTCTATATGAATATGTGTGTAGGGATATGGTTATCATCATTCCATTATTAGACTATGTTTATGAATGTACACTATATTATTCGTTAATCGAATTGTTTATCTTAATATATTTGTTTATGTATATTTGATCTTTTTTTCCCTTCAAAATGTAAACGTAAACTGTCTTCCATACATATGAGTTAGATAGTGTGTGGTGAACTCCATAAGAACCGAAGTCGAACGTAGAAAATATGAAACCCAGAAACCATTAAATAATTGTTTTGTCTTGATTTAAACAATTTATTGACTGAGGTTATGAAATCTTATTCAATGGATTAAAAATTTTTTTTTCCAGACTTTTGGTGGTGGTCTAACTAAGATCAGTGAGTGATTTAAACAGAAAATTCTACGGTTTGCATAAATCTCTTATGTTAAGAATAATCGTGAGGTCATAGGTAACTAGCTTCAAGGTGTAACTCATGCAGACCTAATGAGAAGCCATGATCAGTGGAGTTCTATCCGTGTCAAGTGTGAAACATTTATCCGCCTCAGTCAATGGAAAATGGTCACGCGATATCATTAATTGATCAAAACTACACATGAAAACCGTTGAATGTCGTTTAAGTGATTTAAAAGTTTAGCGTTTATGCGCGAGATTGAAGGTCTCGTGTTCGATTCTCGGTTACTGGGTCACGGATGTGTACTGTTGTGAAGTTCTATACTAGAACGAAACGACCATCCAGTGCTTCCAGGTTTTCAGTGTTGGTCTATCCAAGGTTAGTTCGCTATTCAAACTACAAGAAGTATTGTGTTCTTTGTAAGACTTGTCTCTTTCTAGAATCATTCTGTTTAGTGCCATAGGTGTAAATGCTGGGGAATAACCAGAATAGGATGAAACGATTATCTTGTGCTTACTGAGTTTTTTTTCGTGCACACTATTTCCTAATAAAAATTATTTTTGCATGTTTTTTAACCATAATTTTGAATTTTATTTATTTAGTTTATTACTGTAATACTGTAAAAGTTCTGTTATAACGTTCAGTTTTCCTTGTCTACACGAATGGGACGCTAACGAATCTCTACACTAGATTCCCTCCCTCTGTCTATTCAACTGGACTCCAACAAAACTCAGATCAGGAACACGTGACTACTTAGACTAGAACGTAAGTATATTCCCACACCAAAATCCGACAACAATTACAGTAACAGAAAGTGTATTAGAATAAATAACTCATCTAGTACTTGTCAGATTGTCTACTAGTTTGACTAAGCAAACAGCCAATCATTATCTTGCTCGCTCACGTCAAGTTCCTGATACTACTCTGTTCAATAAATATGAGAATTGAGGTCAATCATCTGGAAAATGTAAGGCATATAGGTTTTATTCTCTTCAAAATACCACCAAATTCATACATTACCCTTAACGTATTTCAGTGTCCATGATTTAAGACATCTTCAGATGTTTTTAAAATTCTAACATCTCAGTTGCCCCATCGTTGTTTCATGTTTTATTGTCTCCATTATCTATTGAAACTGTCTCTTTATAACCGTTGTGTTTTGTTAAAGCAATTGAAAAGCTTAGAAGGCTATATCCGATTAGTAGGTAGGGTGATCTAATGTAATGATTGAATTATTGACCAGAAATTCTCTTACGATCACTACTAAATTCACAGGTTGATTGTCCCAGTGCGTCCAAATCCCCACAGAAATGATTGATTCATTTATAAAGCTTATTTTATTAGTGCTTTATCTTTATACATAGCTCCTAGTATTTCATGAATTAACATAAGTTTCTTCATATATTTTGGCTTGAGATTTCATATCGCGTTGCCACCATATTTATTCGACTAATCATATACGTTAGATCGTCGTCGTGTGATCGAATTTCTTAGTGTTTCAAAATTGCCTATAACATTCTATGATTTAATAAATTATTCAGTTAATTGTTTATTTGATAATAATCAGTTTTCGTTTTGCTTAAAGTATAAGTACAACAGTGTAATATATAAAACCAATGGTGTTATATGGCAGTAGTCCATGAATTCTCATTAATTTTTGGTTGAACTGATATGCGGAGGTATAAGCTAACCTGGATGGATTTCAAAGCAAAAATGGATAGTGGATAACAATGGAATCCAGGCGACGCGTTTCGTCCTTCTTGGGACTTAACAACTGGACGTATCTGGATTTCAGAGTTTATGTTCACACTGAGGCTCGAACCGTGTATCAGTCACTTCAAAATATATCGCGTTATCCACTTAGCTACTCAGTTCTGGATTCTATTGCTAGCCACTGTCCATCTCTTTAAAAATGCTAGTGACTTAATAGGAATATCTTGGCAATCCCCACGTGATGCATATATGTCAAAAGAGACAGATCGATTACAGTCCTAAATAACTATGAGAAGATTCAAACAACCAATATATATGAACTAACCCACATATAGTTGTTCAGGTGGTCATTACGAGATCCTGTGAATGACATAGTCAGTCAGTCAGCTACAACGTAGGACCATACACATTTATGCATCGGTCCAAGTTGCCATACCTCACACATTAGCACAACAAGATGAACACCGGATTCATAGAAATAGTTAATTTAATGGTGTTAATATATAAAAGAAAGGTTGTATATAAGGATATGAAGCAATTTGAATCTCAAGGTTTAAGGGAAGATAAAGAGTGTTTACACCTACACCATTGTGATCGATTCTGAGCCATGTTACACAGAGTCTCCAAGCATTGGTTAAGATAGTCACGCGGACCCCAACCAAGTAGTCTGCATCTACCAACATAGCTCAGACTAGAAGTTAGTGACTTCAAGCACTGATGCCATGTTTTGGTTTGGCCGCCTCGAACTCTCTTCCAACCATCCCCTACACTAGTCAATATTGCGCGTCGTGCTAATCGGTGTTCAGGCATACGTAACACGTGGCCCAACCATCTCAGTCGATGAAGATTCATGATCTCATCAACTGACTTACCATCATTCTTTAATACCCTGTGTCTAACCTCACTCACTATTACTTACCCGGTTATCCTAGCAGATGCGAGCAATATTTCCCAGACATCTGTGGTCAAATACTAGTAACTTACGAGTATCTTCTACTCTGAATGATGAAATAAACAAACAGAGTATCAATTAATGGTAAGCAGAGATGGATAGTGGCTAGCAGTGGAATCCAGGACGCGCGTTTCGTCCTATTTGGGACTCGTCAGCTGGATGTACCTGCATCTCAGAGTTGATGTTCACTCTGGGACTCGAACCCAGAGTCCCAAATAGGACGAAACGCGCGTCCTGGATTCCACTGCTAGCCACTATCCATCTCTGCTTACCATGCTTGTGAATTAAGGTATATCGAGGCAATACGCACAGTATGCACATATGCCAATTAGAGACTGACCAGTTGCAGTCCTAAACACATCGATGGGAAGATCCAAACAAACAATACTAAGTGAATTCAGAGTATCAATCAGTTTACATATCTATTCGAATGATGAACAATTTTGGAACACTATACTAACATGTAAAGTAAATTCATCACTGTGTAAGCTCTAATGTTTACTATATAGTGATAAATGATGTTTCATTTAAAGGCTAAAGAATGCTATTCATGTAAGAACAATACATTTCAATAGGTTCTTTGATTCAGACAGAGGATATTATAAATGAATCGTTGAAAGTTCCAGTTATTCTTATACAATTTATCATCTAAATCAAATTACACCGAATCCATACTTAAATTTATCTCCCTTGATTTCTCTAGAAATAGAGAAAATTTTATTCATTTTCACTAAAAAAAGGGCATGACGTATGACTGTCTTATCATATTTGTTTTGATAAAAGTTGTTTTTTTAAAAAAAATTATAAAGTGTTAAATTTCAACAATGGATTAGAAATATTATAGGTATCTGTATAGAATTGCTTTGTGGATTGTTTTTGTAAGTAGTTTGTTGTTGTTGCTTTTTTAAAATGGTTGGTGTCTTTTTCATTTGTGAATATAAGCGGGTACTTTTATACGATTATCAAACGAATAACTAAACCATATATTCATGGATATTTCAGTTTATATTCTTATCTTGTTAACTTTATGATACCTTAACTAACATGAATTGACTTAAGTTAAAAAATTAGGATGGTTAAACTTAAACATTTTAGGAGACAAGTTCATGTTGTAACATAATGACTATGAGGTTCAGTCTCTGGTGGCATCATGTGTGTATAGCTGTTCACTGGCTTTTAGTTTTCAAGGGTCTCTCAGATAATTAAATTGTTTTGTTTATTTCAAACTTTATTAATTCATTGCCAATAATTTGTTCTATTATTGTTTGATTGATTGTTTCCCTCCTTGATCTATTCTCATTCATACTATGTTACCTAGATTTTCTGCTTATTTTCGTGAATTAATCCATGATCCTTTCATGTTTTTAAATAAATCAAACCAATATACAATGAACGTATCAGTAGCTAAGATAAAATGGATGTCAAAACAGGTTACTTAGAATCCAAGGTATCAATCAATGAGATCGAATCCTGTCATCCACAAATTTAAAGAATAGTATTTTCTATTTATTTAGATTACTCAACATTATATTCTGTTTTTGATCATAATCAGTAACTTAATTTTTTTTAAATTATTTTTCTTTAATTTTTCCATGTCTACAGTGAGAGTCATTCACGATTCTATGCTAGTCAAGTGGTATTGGCATTTGAATATCTACATCATTTAGAATTAGTCTACAGAGATTTGAAACCGGAAAATATTCTTATCGATCAATATGGATATTTAAAGGTATTTTCAATTGATCTTTTTGTTGTTGTTGTTGTTGTTACTTCAATATTCAACTATTTAATTGGAAATGATTGAATTCCACTTCAATTTTAGCCAGTTGAGTGGCTGAAAGTTGATCATAAGAAAAAGATTGTACATGATCCAATGGGTTACATTTATTTTTAAGGGGTTTTGTGGAGATTTCAATATTTTCATAGTTGAAATCATAAGTCGATTGAAGCTAGAGCACCATGGAAAACCTGGAAGGACTAGACGGCTGAAGTTAGACATTAACACCGTTGGATGCCGTCCAGCTCAGTGGTCTATCGGTTAAGTGCCTTAGAGCAAGACTGGTAGGTCCCGAGTTCGAATCTAGCTCGCGAGTATGGGATCGTGAATGCACACTGTTGAGGAGTCCCATAATAGGACGAAATGGCCTTAAAGCAGTTTTTCCAGGTTTTCCATGGTGGTCTAGCTTCAATTGACTCATGATTACATACATTTATCATTAATTAAAGTTGTTGACTAATCCTTTTTTTCAAAATTCATATGATCACTTTGTTGAAATATTCGGAGATTTTTATTATTAAAATCACAATTGAGAGTGATTTAAATGGAAAGGTTTTTTTTTTAAAAAAAAATTGATTTTCTTCTTTTGGAATGTCTAAGATAAGCTCTACTGATGAGTTATAAGTAGTAAGTAAATCAACTACATACTACTTTTTGGTTTTCATTCGTTTCTTTTATTTGAAATCAATCCCATGACGAAAACTAATTTTAAATAAGTTTATATATTTTATAAAAATGAATGTATGATGAATATATATGGAAAATATTATGATAATAAATGAATGTCTATGATATAGAATGAAGAATCATGTAGATGGCATCGAGTCTCGATTGACTATGATCACCACTACAATAAGATAACGCGCCCGAAAACGACTTGGTTCCTTTGATAGCTCGTAAACCAGAAGGCTGTAATTAGTTCAAGTAAAGTATATTTATTGGTGACCTCGTGGTATTGAAAGAATACCGAGACGTGCTAAGTGGTACAGGCAAAAAGAGCAGAGCGTAAGAATGTTCGAACAAACAAGATGGACAACGGATGGGTTTATTGTAAACAATTTCACTGTTAAGTTTTTAATAATCTCGTCATAATGTTTTCAATAAACTGTTTCTTAATAAAAATTAATTAGCCTAGTAATGAACCTTGTCGGATTTGATATCAAAACATAAAGGATTTACAAATCAATTTTTTCATATTCTCAGTAGATATATTTAAGTTGATATCTTGACTAAACAATGTACAAATATACTTATAAATAAAAGACTATCAAGTCATATCGACAAGCACAATCTGTTTGAATTGTCATGTTATATACAGGTTTGGACAATACAACCACATAGTGATAACAACCACAGTAACCTTAAAGAAGATATTCAGTATTTATATTCGCTATTTGGATCTTCTCATTGATGTGAACATCAACTCACAAGCAACAGGTATATCCAACTGACGATTCCCGAATGGGACAAGACAGGCATCCTAGATTCTACTGCTAGCTATCATCCATCTTTGCTTAAGATTCAGTATCTGATTAACGTTCTTTTCGAAACATTATTTGTGTCCATAGTGAAACCATTTGAATGAATAATGCCACAATTAGACAGTTAAAACTGTATTGGTATTGGTCAGTCAGTCAGTCAGTCAGCTACAACGTAGGACCAGGCACATTTATGCATCGATCCAAGTTGCCATACCTCGTTAGCACAACAAGATGAACACCGGATTCATAGAAGTAGTTAATTTAGTGGTGTTAATATATAAAAGAAAGGTTGTATATAAGGATATGGTATAGTAAGGAAAAAAGTTATGAAGCAATTTGAATCTCAAGGTTCAAGGGAAGATAAAAAGTGTATACACCTACACCGTTGTGATCGATTCTGAGCCATGTCACCTAAAGTCTTCAAAGTCTGAGGTGGTCAAAACATTTTTTATTCAAAGTCATTCCTTTCATATTATTCTGATGAGAGATGTTGGTTAACATAAGGATAGGTAGAAAGGGGAAGGATAAAGTCAGTCAAGCTTAGTTATGATAGTCGTTTTCGAAGAGATTGACCACTGTTAAAAGCCTTGTTGACTTTCGTTTTAAGAGATGGACAATAATCATGAATTACAATTGAAATCCTTAGATTTGATGGCTCAAAATGGACGGTGTTAGTGAAGTAGTATTAAGTTTTTTCTTCTGTCTTGTACTTCTAGGCCTAGTGTCACTGTGAAGTTTTCAAACCATATTTTTTATGTATTGCCAATAGTCGTAGTCAGTATTATTCTCCTCTTTACTTTTCAATCATGTTAAATCAATTACTTCACTGTGTATTGTATATAATGTGGTGATTTGAGCTGATGAAAATGTTTACAAAGTTGTACATTGTTTGCAACTGATCTATTGTTGATTTTGGCTTAGTTTTCATTGTAACTTGTGTTAATGTTTAGAGTTAATCATTTTATTGTGGTATATACTATCGCTAAGTAACAGTCATAAAGCTTTAAAAACTAATCTATCACTGAACAGTCAAGTGACAACAACAGCATCTAACACGATTTCATTTTAATTGGTGGGACAGTGATTTAGTGATTAAAGTACTTCTCATATTCAATGAATAATTTGACAGTTCAAACCTCGTAATACCCTTTGGTTTATTGCAGTTGAGTAATATCTGACTCACTAGAGATGTTGACAATGTGGCTCAAAGCTGATTACATTTTCCCTATACTTTGTAAAAAGAAAATTTACGCTAACATTTGAAACGTCTTTCAGAAGATTCAAACAACCAATACAAAAAATGAATTAAACTTTACCCAATTCCACAAGTTAGTGGTTATTTGCAATCAGTAGCTTAGTGGATATCGCGATGGAGTTTTAAGCGAATGGGACTAGGTTCGAGTCCTAGAGTAATCATCAACTCTGGGTTGTAGGTATATCCAACTAACAATTCTCAAGTAGGACGAGTCACGCGTCCTAAATTCTACAGCTATCCACCATTCATCTCTGCTTATCATGTTTACACTACCATTGATTTAAGATTTCCGATTATAAAGTAAACACTTTTTTTCTCCAAAAAGCTTATATTTAATCCAACAATAATGATATGATTTCGCTTCTTAACACATCTGATTTATAGCTTTTTAGATATGTGATTAATATCAGTCAGTCACAACGTAGAACTTCGTACGTACGTACATCAGTTTGAGTCGCCATACCACATTAGCACAGAGATACAGTTGTCGATTCAAATCTCATAGTGGTAGAAGTAGAGTGATTAATATCATGTACATTTGTATGTTATTTACAAAATACACTATTTTTTAATCTAATGTCATATATGAGTGTAAATGAATTAAGTAGAAAACATTCTCCAACCCATTTCTTGAAAACTAGTGTTGTTTTTTTTTAAGAAGAAAAACTTATGGATTTTATGTTAGAAAAATCAATTCCATGTCAACAATATTTGACTCGAATCCACAGCCAATCGATATATCTTAATAAACAGTCATTTTATAATCCAATTCTTATACTACTATCAACCAAATAAATTATTTTCAAATCACGAGGAGATTTTAGTAATTATGTAGTTGAAATCATGAGTTAATTGAAGCTAGGCCACCATGGAAAACCTGGAAGTATTGGACAGCCGTTTCGTCCTATTGTGGGAGGAGTCTCTAGCTTCAATAGACTCATGATTTCAACTATATATATAAAATTTACAAAAAATCTCCACAAACAACCCCCAAATGTGTATTAATTAAATATTTTACATTAAGCTTTGTGGTTATTTTCTAAAAAAAATATACTCTTGGAGGCGTTTGTTTCTTGCCATTGTTAATGTCAAGGTTTAATTAGTCTCTTTGTGACATTTATGCATTTTGTATAAATCCCCCTCTATAATATCATTCAGTGGTAAATTTTAAATAGAATAGCTAACAGTGGAATCTTGGACATACATTTCGTTCTGTCTGAAACTTGTTGGTCGTTTGATTTTAAAGGTATTGAGTTCGACCCTCGGTATGAACATTATCATTTGGGTACAAGTGTATTCAAATGAAGGGTCCCAAGTATGACAAAATGCACGTCAAACCGGATTCCACTGTTAGCCACTGTTCAAATCTCATTAAAACTACTCTTGGAATTGATGGCGTATCTATTATAAGTTAGCAGTAGTAATGTTAGACATTGATTTGTAGGTGAGATGGATGTATTTCTGAATAAATAATATTGTGAATTAGTCAATGCAACTGCACCATTTTTGATAAACTTGATATTGTTTTTACTGGTGTAGGAGTATTATAGGTAACTTTCATACTATATTTTTTATCCTGTCACTTAGATATCAGGAATCAGTATCTAAAGGTATTAAGTGGCACTGTTTTTATATTGTACATTTAAAAACACGGTAGGGTAAATTACTGAATCTATTAAAACTTTATTATCAGAAGGGGTTTTGTGGAGATTTAGTATTTTCATAGTTCAACGCGTTAGTCAATCGAAGCTAGACCACCAAGGAAAACTTGGAGAGACTGGACGGTCGTTTTGTTCTATTGTGTGCTTCCAGGTTTTCCTTGGCGGTCAAGCTTCAATTGACTCACGCTTTCAACTATAAAACTTTATTGTTTAATTGCATGGACCAATTGACTAGACAATAGAAAAGTTTCAATGAGACAGTATGACAGAGCATATTTATCTTAAGTTTATGAATATTGGTTTTGTTGTGCAGATCTGTTTGTTCATCCACTAAATTTGCTTCTTCCTCCTTGAATTTGATCGATAACAGATGATTCGTTTGAGGTCAAAATTGAGTATTAATTCAAAACTTCTTTCTATGCCGTATGTATTTGATACAGTATTTAGATGCTGAAGGTTGTCTTCCTTATTGTTTCATTGTAGATAAATAACGCGGAAGTGTTTCTTTTTCATTTAATTATATGACACATGATCTCTATTGAGAGTTATCTGAGATTAGGTATACCCTTATACCGCTAAAATTTAAAATTATCACTCATTTCCCAATCGTAAATTTATTTTCATACGTCTTATACTTGAACACGTTTAGAAACCGACCTTCTAACCGCTTCCTAATCCTCAAAAGTTTTCTATTCTTGAACCTTGAACACAAAAAACAAGAAGGGGGGTGTTTGAAATTAGTTTATGTACATAAAATAAGGGTATTTACGTGAACATATATGACCTTAAGTTATTGGAAGCCAAAATTTTTAACACTCTGAATAATAGTTCAATCGGATATTAACAACACATTAAGTTATTCCCTAAATATCTCTTAGGTGTTTCTAAAGTACTCCGACTAGTTGAACTGTTTCTAACGTTCTCTCGGCGTTTGAAGACATTTTCGAGGAATTATCTAGGCATTCTGATAATTTCACAAACTCGATTCTCAGTTTCTCTATTAGAACTGGCGTTATACTACGTGAACGGAAATAGATGAAGCAGGGTTTTACAATCTACAACCTGATGGTCGAAAATTGAATGACTTAACCACTCACTAAATCACAACATCCATTTAAGTTTTGGTTCATATCTTAAAGATAACGTGAATTAATTGGATATTGATCCACTTCCCTAGGATTCTTACTAACATTTCATTATTGATCCTTCTAGTATTCTATTTTACAGAAACAAAATATCAGTTAAATCTCTGATTTGTTCTCTCAAGGACTATTTTTTACACTTCACGTTTACGTTATCTTGCTTTTTGTATTATTATTATCATTACAACTATTAGTTTGGTGGTAATGGATAAAAATGTCAGACTGTTTTCTGACTTTCTGTCACTTCAGTTTGCCTAGTCAGTAGTTGTTGATGTTCTTCTCTCTCTGTTTGTTTGTAGTTTATGTATTCTCTGTATGTACATATGTATGTTTCAGTTTGTAATTGTCTAATGCAAATTGACTGACGAATTGGGTTACATCATAGTACAATATTCCTAATGGTTCTCTGATATAAAAAGACTTGAAACTATAACACGTAGTTAACGTAAATACTTATCGATTTGATTACTACTAATACTATCATACACCTTTATCTGACGATTTCTATTGATAGAAGTGGCAACAAATACTAATGATACTTCCACTACATGCTACGAACTACTGTTATCTTCATTTGCCTCTCGTTCGAATGTAGTAAATCAAACAAACGTTGGGTGTATGAGGCTATATTTATTCATGCCTATATATATATATATATATATATATATATATATATATATATATATATATATATATATATATATATATATACGGGATTTCAGTTCTAGTTACAACTAACAAAGTGTAGTTGACAGTAAGAAAAGAAGGAAGGAAACAAACCTAGGAAATGAAGTTGTGATCTCATAAAGAAATATTTGATTGTCCGAATATTGTTTTTGAAGGTTTCCTAAAATTAGTTGAAATTTTGAAAATTTCGGCTTATCACAATGATTACCAGGATTATTACTATGACTGGGAATATTTGTTTACACATTGATTAATCATTAAGTAGACTAGTGGCCAATGTCATGTTTATTTAACTCACACTGAAGATCGAATTCTGTAAGTCAAATTGAAATATCACTTGTTGACTATTTTTGATTTTGAGGTTTTGTAGAGATCGTGGATGCACACTACTTAGGAGTTCCATACTAGAATGAAACTAGCGTCGAGTGCTTCTAAGTTTTTGATGGTGGTATCGCTTAGATTGATTCATGAATTCAACTCTATTTTTAACCGAATAATTAATATTCATTCATAAATTAGTTGGTCGGATGATGTTTCTTTCCCCGAGGATTAATTAGTTAAAATTTTCTAAATGATTATTAATTGGTTGGCATTTTGAATTGAGTATGTTTTTTTATTACTGAGATTAGCTAGTACTAATCTTTCTTGTTCTCTCTGTGTCGCCTTGTTCTTTTTTTACAAACATATTTCAAGTAGAATTGGGTATAATCAGAATGGGTTTTGTTGAGGTTTCAATATTTTTTCATAGTTGAAATCATGAGTCAATTGAAGCTAGACCACCATGGAAAACATGGAAGCACTGGACGGCCGTTTCGTCCTATTATGGGAATCCTCAGCTGTGCGCATCCACGATCCCACACTCGCGAGTTGAAGTTAGACATTAACACCATTGGATGCCGGCTTAGTGGTCTATCGGTTAAGTGCTATGGCGTGAGACTGGTAGAATTGAACATTTTAAAATTGCTTCTGCATAAACACTAAATAGTACATCCTGATTAATTTGTTTGTAAATTGGTTGTTATTTCATGTGTTAGTATGCTAATCTATTATGGATTTTTGTTAATTATTGTTTACAATTGACTTTCAACCATGTAATTGACTTTTTGGATTGATTGATTGACTGATTCTTTCTCGATATGTTTATTGATTGGAGATTGACCTAAATGTCATGGTTCTAGACATTAGTTAACATTTTTTCTAAGATCCCGAGTTTCGACGTTTTCCAAATCTAATGATTGCTTGTATGGATTGATATTAATGGTAACATACTGTGTTATTTCACTGTTAGTCTGTATTCGTTAACATCTCCATTTGTTCAATATGATGGAATTTATTTTGTCAATGATATTTCACGTCTCGTTCGATTTTTAGAATAGACTGAGGAACTGTAAAGAAAAAAATTCCATAGTTATTCAACAATAAATTGTCGAACTGTTGATTTAGAAACCCTAGAATCTGTAAGGATGACTCGTTGGCAAACTCAAGAAAGCTTCAAGAAGCCCAGAAAGAGCCGAAGACATTTCATTTAATCACCGCTAGTGGAACATCCTAAAATGTCGACGTGTAGCTCTCCTATTGGTTGAATAAGAAGGACCCTCGATGTGCCTATTGGCTATCCGAAATGATGATTTACTTTCAGCCAAAAACTAAAAAACATGAGATTTTTGTACTATATTTGACATTGTTTTAGGAATAACATTCCAACTTACTAGTCTTCTGTCTTCTCTCTTGCGACGTTACGGGTTCGATCGTTCAAGTAGTCTAATAGAACGTGGCATAGTAAGAATCTAAACTCTAGATATAACAGAATCATATAGAACAATTAATGAAAACGATACTCTGAATACTGTTGCGTTTTAATTGACTGAAAGAAAGATTTGATTTAACTCAAAAGAAGTAACCACAGTTACAGAAATATTTTGATCATGATCTTACTCCTTTTTCCAACTATCAACGCGTGTATGTATTTAATTTTAAGTCATACCTAATGTGTAAAGATCACTGATAATAATTGATTATCCAAATTGAAATAGTTTGAAGACAACTTAAATCTTTGACATTGTTGGTTTGTACACTTAATAAAATTAATTGGATATATATATTTTAATATTTTTTGTTTACAGATAACAGATTTTGGTTTTGCTAAACGTGTAAAAGGTAGAACATGGACTCTATGCGGTACACCAGAATATTTAGCTCCTGAAATTATTCTAAGCAAAGTAAGTTGTATCAGTAAGTTATCTTCTGTTTTTATTTAAACACATAAATATTAGTGCATGGGGGGGGTACTAAACATATATATGTTTCACACTTCGTTTGATTTGTGTAATGGCTCGGATACTATCCGGGTGTCAAAACAGAAACAGGTGATTTTCTTAGGGAGCCACTCCACAGGCTTTCGACCTAGAGGTTTAATCCACAAGGTAGTGGAGTAACGTTAGGAGATGCAGTTTCATGGTAGTTGGTGACCAACAATAGTTTTATACACTATTTATCCCTTAAGGATTGTGGAGCCCATGCACATCTTTGATTCAGAATGAGGGTTTTCTTACTCGCTTAGGTGGATCCTCCTTATTCTTAACAAAATAATTCATATCAGTAAATTATCATAAATATTTGGCTATCTTTTATTTAAAAACTCAAATTGTGAAAAATTTCATTTATGAATTTAGGAACTTCACAACACAAGGGAAAAATTATATCATTTACTCAATAATCAAGATAGAAGTGATGTAAATATGAATTTCTGAGTTCAGTATTCATTCTGCCAGTGTCCAACAATCCCAAATGAGAGAAAGAATTACATTTATATATATTACGTCAGCCTAAAGCTTCAGTATTGTATTGGTTTAACAGTAGTGTGCATGATCAAGATTAGTGCTCTACACTTCTGTCTCTAAAAAGTGCCTTTTTTACACTTATAAGATAGATTGATAAGTCTGTCATAAGTTTATTAGCATAGTACTGAAAAAAACGTTTGGTTAACTCCTTGGACCTTTAGATATGCTTGTTTGTAAATTATAATTGATATACTAGACATAATAGTCTTATCAGAATTTTCTAAGTTAAAGTACATAAAGCCGTGTTTACATCTACAATCCGTTCAACTACTGTCAATTCATAGTGTAATATGATGTTTTAATGATGTAGGTAAATATTGACACAAATAAACCTTTCCGTGATTGGTGTTTATCATATTCCGCGTATTAGTTTTGCTCATGATTCACGTGTACTTTTACTGTATATATATAATATAACACATTTGACAAGTGTAATTTTGTTCCCAACTCTTTGGCACATTGATTGTGTGTGAGATAGTGATACTATTCATCTGTCCAGATTAAATTTGGGTGAAGTTGAGTTGGTGTCTTTGGATTATCGATAGAAAGTCCAGTACTTTAATTACTATTCCATTCTATTTTTAAAAGAAATTTACTCAATTACTTTCATTACACTGGACATCAACATACCTTATACGTTCATTCAATATTTCACTTACTAGACTAAAGCATTTTACAACTTCCTTGTCATTCATCAGTTCGTACTTGTCATCTTATTCTTTCTACTTGAATTGTTTGAGTATTCACCTCTTTATTCTTACGTAACCACTGTTATTATTTAATCATGTAAGAAGACTTTTCAAATCCTTATACTACCAATTTTATATCATGTTTCAAGTAATTTATTCAATCCATCCTAGGAACATGATAATCGACCACCTATTCACCTTTATCTTTGAATTAATCACACAACAATCCATATTTATGGAGAGACTGTAATTTTTGGACGAACTAATCAGATTTAAGTTAGCACATCTTAGATTATGACTCGAAATTCATTTTTTCACATAACTAAATACTATTTTGGAATTATATTTGATATTAGTTCATGATAAAACCCTAATTCTAATTCCTAACCCTAATGTTCAACTGTATATCTTAATCCTAATTCCTCAAACTATTTTACAAATCTCATTTAACCCTAGTAAGTAGGTGGACATCCTCAAGATCTTGGGAGTCTCATCAGCACTTGTGGTCTGGTGTATGACGAAATCTCAGCACGGATACAGAAGGCTCGTCTAGCTTTCGCAAACTTGCGTCATTTATGGCGTAGGCAAGATGTCCGTCTAGCAACAAAAAAAACGAGTTTACTGTGCAGCAGTTCAGTCCGTGCTACTTTATGGTAGTGAAACATGGCCGATAAGAGTAGAGGATATTCGTAGGCTACTAGTATTCGATCATAGGTGTCTTCGAAGCATCAATCGTATATCCTGGGACCACCGGGTAAGTAATGCAGTTGTTAGGAAACAAGTACTAGGTAAGGATGGGAAGTCGATTGATGAAGTAGTGAAACTTCATGAGTTGAGATGGCTGGGACACGTGTTACGTATGCCCAACCACCGACTGCCCCGATGTGCAATGTTTTATGGTGTAGGAGTAGGTTGGAACAAAGCTAGGGTTGGCCAGACCAAGACGTGGCATAAATCCATGAAGTCACTAACTTTTGGATTGAGCCATGTTGGTAGGTGTCGACTAACTGGTTGGGATTCGCGAGATGATAGCGATCGATGGTTAGAGACCTTGAATGACGTGGCTCAAAATCGTTTGCAATGGCGAAAGTGCATCCACTCTTTGTGTTCTACCAAATTCTAATCTTCTGAATTTCACTGTATTATACTCTTTCGATAACATTTTCAAACCCTAATGTTTCGGATTACTGCTTATACTCTTACTACTTCTACCACTATGGGATTTGAATCGACAACTACATCTCTGTGTTAATGTGGTATGGCAACTCGAACTGATGTACGTACGTACGTACGAAGTTCAATGTTTTGACTGACTGACTGAAAGATTACTCGAAGATCATCCATAAATTATAGTCTCATCGTTTGTAGCTCTCAACTATAATTTCTTTCATTGTTCTAAGTATCACTAATCATGTTAAAAAACGTAAAGAATGAATTCTATGTAACATACTTGAAATCTATCATATTTGTTTTGTTTTGTTTTGGCATTCGACAAACACATTCAATCTCGTTTCATTGATCCTAAAGGTTTTCATTTTCTATTTTTGTCATTGATTTATCTAAAAAAAAGTTGACAAAATGTAAATGCTTTAGCAATTATCAATTTATATATATACATGATGAAAGGCATGTGTTACCCTTTTTTGTGTTTCCTATCTGTTTTAATTATTTGGTTACTAATTTTGAGATTCACCTAATTTATTGATTTATTCTATATTCTTACACCTTTTTCTTTTGCTAATCAACTTTTAAACACTAGGTTTTGTAAATAAATATAATTTCACATGAAGTAACATATTACATTATGTATCAACACAGAAAAAAAAACAAGGTTTTCGAGGTTTATAAAACAAACACCTACGCCATTGTGATCGATTCTGAGCCATGTCACCTAGAGTCTCGAACCATTGGTTACGATAGTCACGCTGACCCCAACCAAGTAGTCTGCATCTGCCAACATGGGTCAGACTAGAAGTTAGTGACTTGAAGGAGTGATGCTACGTTTTGGTTTGGCCGCGCCTAACTCTTTTCCAACCATCCTCAATACTAGTCAGCATATTTGTTTGGTGTATTCATCATAGATTGATCTCATTTGTGATATTATTGTAAACCAAACGGCAGTAAGCAGATATCTCGTCCTACAACGGGCTTGTCAACGGTACATGACCACAAGCTCACTAAGGGTAGAATCCGGGACCTTCAAGTCTCATGACAAACGCCTAATGATTAGAACTTCTTGATATCATTTCAACTAATTTGTGATGATATAGCGTACCGATCATCTGATACCTTTGGTGACAGTAGTTTCACTGTTGACATGTCTGTTGAGGGGTGGGATAATGGCTGTATTGATTTGATAGATTTCCCGAAGTAATAAGTTTACTCAGAGGATTGTTATCGGAATGTAATAAAATTTGAGACAAATTAACCTAATCTAAAACAAGTGAAAGTAACCCTTTTTTAAGAGTTCTCAATGACATGTCCATTAATTACAGCATTCAATCTGGAAACAATTAAATGATTCACGCGAGACCAAAGGTCCTGAGTTTGAGTCTCGCGCCCGTGATCGGGGATGCGCACTGCTGAGGAGTTGCATACCAGGACGAAACGGCCGTTCAGTGCTGCCAGGTTTTGAATAGTTGTCTAACGTTGATCAATTAATGATCTCAATTAAAATATTAGGAGACATAAACATCACTCGTTGACATATTATATGAGTATTTGATATGTACTGCGTATGCTGACAGATATAGGTAGTATGTATCAGTGATGGGAAGTGGAATGTCTGCGAGCAGAAGATTGAATTGAAGAGAACAAGAAAGGAAACGGAGTAAATGAAATAACAATAGAATTGAAATAATTGTGAAGTACCTAATGGAGACCTGATGGAAGGTGTGGAAATAGTGATTTTAATGTATGATTTTCACATTCCACGAACATGAATTAAATAGTTTAAAAGTAAAGACAATTCAATAAAGATGATAGTAGTTTAAGGATCATAAGCATGAACAGGTTTAATGTCTTACGCGGCTTCCTTTTCATCCATTTTCATATTTTACACTTCCAATCAGTTTATTACGTAGTGGAATTCTCTTTTTTTAATTTACTACAAAGTTTTTTTACTCGCTGCATAGTCTTTACTTGTTTAATGGTACTGTAGATAGATCACTTTCATTGTATCAATTGACAATGAATAAGAAGTCTTGAAATAATCCTTAATTTTTTACTGAAACTACAAGTTTATTATCCATTGGTTTTATTTCCTTCAATTTTTGTACATATTTTAATGTAAATTTGTATGTTTCAAGTAGATACATCTAGTTGATACTCTAGAATTACTGAGAGTACTCAATGAAATGATACTTTGAAGATGGTGACGTGGATTGATTGCGGTTAGGTTTGTACATTGTTGGACACTAGCTCAGTGGTCTAGAATTTAATCATTCTCGTGCGAGACCGTAGGTCCCATCGTAGAATGGGACAATCATCCAGTGCTTGCAGTTTTTTGCTATGGTTGTCGGTCCGTGATTTCAATGAAATTTCGATAGCCTCTACAACCTATTCGGACAGTTATGTGCTCATTAGTGACCAGCGTCAATAGTAAATTTCTAGAGCTTTAGTTAGAAACCGTAGTATGTGGTGATTCTTCGTGTATGTGAGGAATGTATCAACTGAAAATAATAGATGTTCCCGCAATACCGTTTATTTATTTAAGTTAATCTTGCAAACCATTGGGCTGTAGCTCTAAAGGTTAAGGGTTCGCGCACATAACTGAAATTCCTTGGTTTTTATCCCGGTTATTGAGTCATGGATGTGCACTGTTGAGTCTCATACTAAAACGAAACGGCCACCCAGGGCTTGCAGGTTTCAATGGTTTTGTAACATAGATAGGTTCGTGATTTCAATGTAATTCTTTTCTGTAAACCTAGAAAATTAAAAATAAAATTATTTTCTCGATGGGGTTTCTAGCTATCTCTCTCCATGTATATAATCATATGATTTTGGATTGCGCAAATATGATCTAGATTCCAGGAGTTAAAAATTTAAAATTTACTTAATGTATGTTAACAGTTAAATTATTGAGTTGTGAATGTCTTATCAGTTTTCGTAGAGAGAAGATTTACTTAGAAAATTAATTTAGTTTGATATTACCTAGTTTATGAAACTTGTAGAGAGTATCCCAGTTGAAGCAATGTTAAACTAATTGAATTCAATAGTACTTGTTCATTATCCATTTTCATTAGAGGAGTTTATGGAGTTTGTTGAATTTTAATAGTTTATATAAACGACTAATCTTAGTCAATCACTGAAAGCCAAGAAACATTGAACAGTTTTTTTCATCCTGGTATACGTTTCTAGGTCAGTGGTTTAAAGGTTGTGCACCCACCTAGAGACATAAAGGTTTTTGTTCGGTCCGCAGTAGAATCATGGATGTGTATTGTTAAGGAATCACATCATAAGGTAAAACAGCTATACATTGTATCCCAATTCTCATTAATTCTCTAGGATGAATTCATGATATGAACTATGAGAATTGCTTATGCTTCTTTCAGAACGATTTTCAATTTCGTTTGAACAATAGCATACTGGTGAAACTCAACATGGTAACAATGAAAGTAAAAGATTTTATAAACACCAAAATTAAAAGTATCCATTTGAGTTATGAATAAGTTTTTATCATCTTGGGATTTTCATAGTTGAAAGCGTGAGTCAATTGAAGCTAGACCACCATGGAAAACATGGAAGCACTTGAAATTCTCGTTTTTTTAAGTGATTATGTATGTATGCTGGTTACGTTTTTTGATTATATTTTTAATGTAAAATGTCTGGTCATATTTATTTACATGAAAATATGAAGAGAAACGTTGTATCTCTGTATAGTTTCAAATAATTACTTGTCGAGAAAAACAAGTAGTATATATTTATGTACGTATATACTGTTCAACAATTCTATCTGTATGATTCCATAGATAGGAAACGAGCTGTGAAAGTAGGAGATTTGTGTAGACTGTAGATTTTTGATCATAATTTTTTTCTAAGCATTGCTCACATATCTTCTAACGATTGAGTATAGAATATTAATGTTAGGTATAGGCTTTATTTAAAAAATAACTAATCGGTTGTAAAGTTGTGAATCTTCACTGTCTGATGTTTTTTGAAACATACATTATCCTTGCCAAAGTACCGCCAACTTCGATATTCAATGTTACCTAGTGCAACAGTCAGTTTGTAGAAATCGTAGGAGCGGCCAAAAATTGTGATATGAGTTCATGAAGTCATTGACTACTATTTTAAATCATATGGGTTGAGGTCTGTTCAATAGCATTTAATGGTTACAGACGTTTATTGATTTATTTCAGAATTGTTTATAAGGACATATATACACCCATTTTTAATCCTTCATTCTGTCATAAGTCCTAGTATACCTTCATACGTACCTTTTCTCTCTGTTTCTTTGGTCCATATTCCGAATGTTCCATATTTTTCATTATTATTATTAATACACTAATTCTATTCCTTCATTATTGATTTTGTTGTGCTAATGTGTGCTAATGATAGATTTATTCATATGTTAATTTGGTCGAGCACTTAATCAACTATCTAATCTATGTAATTCATATATATATAGAGTAGTATCATATTCAGGTGTTACTTTGACCCTAACAACAATTTGTTTTTCTTTATATTTTCTATTTTATTCATCCCCCCCCAAAAAAAATTTTTTAATCAACATTTGAATATTATCAATGTTTCCTTTATTTAATCATTTATTGAATTTTCATAGTTGAAATCATGAGCAAATTGAAGCTTCCAGGTTTTCCATGGTGTTCTAGCTTCAATTGACTCATGTCTTCAACTATGAAAATACTGAAATCCCCACAAAAACCCTTTCTGATTATAATCACATGCTCACTAGTGAGAAGCAGTGACCAGTGAAGTTCAACCACGTCTGTTGTGAGATAGAAACTCACTGAAGAAAATTGGTGAACGGTTGCTCAAATTTCATAGATTGGTTGAAGTTAGACATTAACACCGTTGGATGCCGACTCAATGGTCTATCGGCTGAGTGCTCTGGCGCGAGGCGGGATTGTAGATGCGCACTTCTAAGGAGTTCCATAATAGGACGAAACGGCCGTCCAGTACTTTCAGGTTTTCCATGGTGGTCTAGCTTTAATTGGCTCATAATTTCAACTATGAAAATACTGAAATCTCTACAAAAACACTTTCTATTTAATGAATCTGTTTTATTTAGTGTACTTTTAATAATTTTTAAATACATCACTCTCTCAACCTAAATTTTATCATACTAACTAATGTTTGTTCCTTTTTAAAAAAATTACTTTTTTTCTGAGAATTTTTTTTGTCTTTTTTTGAGCATATATCTATAATATTGATAAATGGTTTACACAAATTAGTCAATAAAATACACCGCAAAATGTGTAAATCTAATTTAGGCTAAAACATATGATATCACACGTTAGTGAATGTATCAAAAAAGACCATTGATTTTTTCAGTTATTCAAACTCAATGAAGAACCTAATATGTTTGTATATATCAGTTTAATTGATCATAATCCATTAGCGTTGAGAGATGAGATTGTTAGGGCAAATCTCCAGAGTAGTAGAGGTAGTGACTATTGATTAAAAAAGATTGAAATGATGGAAAAGTTTAAAGAATCTAAAGACTTAGGTTCTAAAGGAAGACAGTGAGTAGATGCATGTGTTCTATTGTAAACGGTTATTAGCTATTATTCAAAGTTTCTAACCGTTGATTATGGTAATCGCGTTAATTGAGTAGTTTACATGACCCAGTCCAACTGTCAATAACATCATAGACTGATTCCACGTTTTAGTCTAGCCACCTCTTAGACCATCCATCATCACATGTGTGAAGGTAGGTAGTACGTAGTACGTAGGTAGTACATGTTCTAAGCATCTCATTCAATAAACATTCTGTACCTGGTCAATCGATTTTCCATTCTTTGCGTCTAACCTGAGATAGGCTAGATCAATGTATAAGAGCTGTGGTTCAACTTTTTACCCATATATCGTCAGTTATATTATGTTTTTGAATTTCAGTGTGCAAATGTGTAATACCTTTTGTTATAAAATGCTTTAATGTATTTGTATAGTAGTTATCATTGAAATTCAGAATGTACATGTCATCCTATATACGACTTTTCAACTGGGATATTCATTAATCTCAGTGTTGATATCCGAATACTGAAACTCAAAGTCGCTTTAAACTCTAACTCAATATTCATTAAACTCTATTAATTACCTTCAAAAACTTGTTTAATACATAAGAAAGTATACGTATGGAATTGATTTAACACAAAGAAAGTATTGCCTTTTTATACTGTTTAAATAAATAATACAAATTACAAGGTACATGCTTTTTCATTATTGATTCTCCTCTTCTAATATATTCATCACTTACTGTTGTTAGTCAGTCAGTCAGCTACAACGTAGGACCAGGCACATTTATGCATCGGTCCAAGTTGTCATACCTCGTTAGCACAACAAGATGAACACCGGATTCATAGAAGTAGTTAATTTAGTGGTGGTAGTATATAAGATAAAGGTTGTATATAAGGATATAGTATAGGAAGGAAGACAGCCGTAAAGTAGAACAGAACGAACTGTTGCATAGTATACTCGTCCCCTAATTGATAGACGGATATCTCGTCTTCGCTATAGGTGACGTAAGTTGGCAAAAGCCAAACGAACTTTTTGAATCCGTGCTGAGATTTCGTCAGACACCAATCCATTAGGGCTGACCAGAGTTCCAAGATAAGTGAAGTTGTCAACGCGTTCGACTTGTTCACTCCCTATCCTTAGTTCAGGTGTTGACGCAGGCCAGTCCTGGAGTAACAATTTACATTTGGATGGGGAGAAACGCATCCCAAACATCCTGTCATTATTACTCAGTTCTAATAGAAGACTCTTTTGTTATTAGTAGAGGATATGCATGAATATTTTATTTTAATTCCATATATACTACTAACTAATTATATTTTCATTTTATTGAATCGATCATAATAATTATTAATAATTGTAATTAAGGTCATTTAGTAAAATGGTATTATTTTTAAAGACAGTAATGATTATTATTATACATATAAACTAGTATATAATGTGAATATAATTGTAACCAATTAGATCATTGTCGCGATTTAGTTATATTGAAGCCAATCATTCGAAATGTTAGAATCTAGATTTTGTGCAAATTAGAATGAAATCAATAAATTGGTACATCCATAGTTCTACAAGAGGAAATGGTGACACTTCTTGCAAACTTTGTACCCATGTCACAGTTGGGAAGGATAATATTATCTTACTATTCAAACTACAACAATATTGTTGTTATGGGGAGTTGATTGCATTAAAGATATCAATGTTACATTTTCTTGTCAAACTAATAATAATCCTATACCTTCATAGTTAAGATCATAAGTCAATTGAAGCTAGACCACCGTGGAAAACCTGGAAGCACTGGACAGCTGTTTCGTCTTATTGCGGGACTCCTCAGCAGTACGAATTCACGATCCCGCCTCGCGGAATTTAAGTTTAAATCATTTAGTACAATCTGATATCTGATAGAATTAACGTGAAGAATATGTTTAGTAATTATGATCCGTTTCAATGACTAGTTACAAATTTAGAGGCATTATTTAGTCGACTGAATGATGATATTCAATTTGCGGTTGTGCAGGCTGTTGAATTTCATTGAAATCAGGAATTGATCAATGTTAGACCACCATTGAATACCCAGAGGTGTTAGATGGCCGTTTTGTTCTAGTATGAAACTTCTCAACAGGGCACATCCATTATCCTGCGTGTGGGATTCGAACCCAGGACTTTCTATCACACGCGTGAATGCTTAACCACTGAACCTGCATTAAACGGTGTTAATGTCTAACTTCGACTAATCCACAATGCCGAGGAGTCCCATACTAGGACGAAACGGTCATCCAATACTTCCGGTTTTACATTGCTGGTCAAACATTGATAGATTCATGACTTTAATGAATGATCATATATGATGGTAAAAATTTGCATAGGTTACACAGATTCGATTGTTTCTTAGACAACATTTACGAGAATTGGATTAGTCTGATTATTTTATTTATTGATTATTAATGAGTTTTCCAATAATCATACTTAAAAGAAGTTCAAAAAGGGTTATTGTATAGGTACTAGGATCATTTATATCGTTATCACTAATAATACATATTCAAAAAATGAAAAAAAAGTCAATAGTTTTTTTTTCAGTCTATACTATTAGCATTTATATTCAACTTTCAATATTCTACTGTATTCTTTTAACCTCCTTTTTAACTAATGGGATATTCATCTGTCTATCTTTCTAATTCTATTATATATATACATAGATACATATACGCTTTCTCTGTTATCAATTACTTAGTTATTTTATTCTAATCTGATTGATTTATATGTCTATTTTCTTTCTCTATTTATTTCCCCTTTAAAAATTTATATTGATTATTAGGATAAATGAAATTCATTAATTTTCGTATACTAATTTACTACTACTAATAATACTAATGAATTATACTACTGATAATAATAATAATAATATTAAACGAGCTATTTAGTACTAATACATTTAACTAAGGAGATAAAAATATTTCACTTATTGAAAGTTAATTTTAAGGACTTTCAAATGTATTCATTTAATTCATTCATTATCTAAACCCTAATTGTATAAATAGTCCTTAAAATATACATATATATATATCATAAACTATTAAATATTAAGGTCATGTAGAAACAAAATATTTTCAGCTAGTTACTTATCTAGATTTATTCAATTGATGAGTACCAATGTTTTTATTAATATATACTAAGTTGACCATCATGGAAAACCTGGAAACACTGCTTTAAGATCGTTTTGTTCTATTGTGAGACTCTTCAACTGTGTGCATGCATGATCCCGCACTCGTGAGTTTCGAACCCAGAACCTACCAGTCTCGAGGCAGTGAACTTAACGGATAGACCACTGAGCCGGTATCCAACGGTCATCCAGTGCTTCCAGTTTTCTCATGATTGTCTAGCTTCAATTGACTCATGATATCAACTCTATAAAATTACTAAAATCTCCACAAAACCCATTTGTGATAATGATCATATGTTCACTAATGACTGGCTCCATGAGGTATTTCCTGGAGATCTAGTGAGAAGTAACCAGTGGAGTTCAACAAGGTCTAAATAAAGGTAACTAATTGCATCAACCAGGCCTGTTGGGAAATATCAAATCACTGAAGACATTGGTGAATAGTTGCTCAATTTCGTGGATCTGTTGAAGTTAGACATTAACACCGTTGGATGCCGGCTAAATGGTCTATCAGTTAAGTGCTCTGGCTTGAGACTGGTAGGTCCTGGTTTCAAATCTCGCTGGCGAGGTGGAATCGTGAATGCGCACTGCTGAGGAGCCCCACAGTAGGACGAAACGGCCGTCCAGCGTTTCCAGGTCTTTCATAGTGGTGTAGCTTCAATTGGCTCGTTAATTCAACAATATAATTACTAGAATCTCCACAGAATCTCCTTCTGAGATAAATTATTGATGAGTACAAATTAAAACCAATGTTTTTTTATAAACTAAGTTGATTGTTTCATTGATCCCAAGTATATTTTAATAATAATTAGTTAGTGAATAAGTGAGTAAGTATTCGGTATCATTTATGTACTATGAAAGTATGTTTCACTACTATAAACTAACAACATTATCTTATTGTTATTACATTGCTTTTAAGTCACATACTATTAAGAGTGAATAGTTATTTTGATAGTTTTGTTTGGTTTCCAACAGTTCTCAAATTTTGACAACTGAATTCACAGATTGATGTATGTTAGATCACCATTGAAATCTTGAAAGCACTGTTGGGCTGTTTCTTCCTATTATGAGACTACTTAGCAGTGTACATCTACGATCCTGCACACGGGACTCGAACGCATGGAAATGCATATTTTACTAACAGTTGAAAACATGAACGAACAAGCACATAATTCATGTGTGTATTTACTGTACAGAAATGTCTTAGGAAAAGAAGAAATAAACCAATGACATTTAAAGTCTATCCAAATGAGAAATATAAACTGTTAGTAAAAATGGACACTTTTAGCGCGAAAATAAGAAATTCAAATTTCTGAAGATCTAGCATTCTAAACAGTTTGAACATTGATAAAATATACATTGTATAAGATTTTACTATAATTTTTTTTATTCTAAAAAGAAAATATACTTAATTGATATTTAAAATCTGTTCTAACTATTCTTTTTTCATAATTTTCTATTGTCATTTAGGGTTATAATAAAGCTGTTGATTGGTGGGCACTTGGTGTATTAGTTTATGAAATGGCAGCTGGTTATCCACCATTTTTCGCTGATCAACCAATACAAATTTATGAACGTATTGTATCAGGAAAAGTAGGTGATATGGTTAATTGACATTTTTAAACAAAAAAATTAATAATTAATAATTGATGTATTTCGTATATTTTGTTGTTGGTGTTGATGTTATTGGTGTTTTACTCTTTAAACATGATTGGATATCACTGACAAGATCCAGATCAACTACAGAAATGAATTGGGTTAGAAAAAAAGAATAATAGAAGTTCTTGGTTGATGAAACATAAAGAATGTTAGAAAATGTTTAGAAGCTTTATATTAAGATTATTTAACAAGGAACAGGTATTTATATATAAGTTTAATCTATGAATTCATATGAAAGTAAGAAAACAATTGGTGAACGGTTGCTCAAATTTCGTGGATTGGTTGAAGTTAGACATTAACACCATTGGATGCCGGCCAGCTCAGTGGTCTATTGGTTAAGTGCTCTGGCGCCAAACTGGTAGGACCTGGGTTGGAATTTCGCTCGCGAGGTGGGATCGTGGATGCGCACTGCTGAGGAGTCCCATAGTAGGACGAAACGACCTTAAAGCAGTGCTTACAGGTTTCCTATGATGGTCTAGCTTCAATTGGCTCATGATATCAACTATGAAGATATAGGATTAATGTAAAATTATTCAAAATAATAAAACATATTCCAGTATCGGATGTAAAAGTCAAAGAAAATGAAATGGTGTTACATAATGCAATCAAAGGTTATAAAAAGATTTCATGTATTGTCTAATAATTTATAAATGGATGTTATTTCAACATAATCATAGTTCTCTGGTATTAAATAAAAAAGGAGGTTGCATCATTCAACTGTATCTTCTTCGAGTACAATGTTCAAGACTAAAACTTTATTCGAAACTGTAAAAGTACTTTCAAATTGACGTTTTGATTTTAGATTGTTATTATTTTTTAAGGTGAGAAATTATTCTACTAGAGTGTTCATCCGATTATATTCAGCTTATCAGCAAGTGTATCTCCAACTTCATATCCTTCTGGCTCTTGAATAAAGAGAATAGGTTAAAGTTCTCTTTCTATGCAGCGACACCCAACTTTGTATTTTCTTATACTTCCTGTATCAAATTAGCTTTCTGTATATCCAGTGTTGCAGAGATTCATCTGGTCTTCGTTTTAGTAAAAGAACAAGAAACTGAAATTTTGAGTT
Organism: Schistosoma rodhaini; assembly: GCA_944470415.2. Taxonomy (NCBI): domain Eukaryota; kingdom Metazoa; phylum Platyhelminthes; class Trematoda; order Strigeidida; family Schistosomatidae; genus Schistosoma; species Schistosoma rodhaini. The sequence goes on from OX104044.1 coordinate 5,063,937, forward strand.
CAACTCTGGTTCTATTATGGACATAATCGAATGGTGGCAATTATCGAACTTGTATCATTTTATCAGGGTCATTGTCTTCATCACAGATGATGACTTTCATATCCTATACTTAAATAAGTTTAACTATCTTTGATCATTTTGTAGCGCTCCGCTATTTTAATAAATAGACTACAACATGTATATATCAGATTATACAGCCTCGTAAAATTGCTGATAAGTTTCGTACGAGATAAGGATGGTGGCCAATAACATCCATAGATTTCTACCCTGTTAACTTTTTTCATAGAAATTACTCATGTAATTAGTTCGATCTAACTTTTTTACAATGTGATCCAAATCGTTTACTTAGTCACTGTTTTACTAATACCCACTTGTTTTCTTGCAATTTGTTTGGATTGTTCCAATCGTAGGTTTATAAAAGATTGTTTTAGTCGGCTCACCTACTTAAAAAAAATAAATTCTCAAAGTAATTAACTTTATATATAGTTGAGATCATGAATCAATTGAAGCTAGAGCACCATGGAAAACCTGGAAGCACTGGGCGGCCGTTTCGTCCTATTATGGGACTCAGCAGTGCGCATCCACTTAAGTTTAATTACTAATAAATTAAGAAAATTCATTAACCTTTTGTGTTAGTAGGCAAACTGTTCAATAATGGATATATTAGTTATTAACGATGTATAAGGCTTAAAACATGTTAATGGTGAACTCTTATTCAAACATGTTCAACAGTTAATTCTTTGTATAGCGAGAATTAAAGTCATTTGATGTGGGATGACAACCAAATTCTAAATGTAAAATGTGTACACCAGTATATATGAATATGACTAAAATATCAACCGAGTTATCAGAGGTATAAATGAGATTTAGAAAAATAGGAGACATTTAAAGCAACTCATATATTAACTGTTGCACACATGAAATATGTGTAATGCCGAACTCAATGATGAATACATTTTACATGCGAACGATTATGGCGAAATTGGAAAGTTCACTCTTAATAAACACAAGTTTTTCATGATCATGGTTACTAGCTTGCTTGGAAAAAAATTAAGCTAATCAACAGCGAGTGAAAATTATCACTTTTTTTAAGAGAGTTGTAAACGACATGTTCATTAACTACAGTATTCAAGCTAGAAACAATTAAGTGATTCACGCGAGAATGAAGGTCCTGTGTTTAAGTCCTGCGCGTGTGATCGTTTATTCGCACTGTTGAGGAGTCCCATACTAGAACGAAATAGCCATCAAGTGCTTCCAGATTTTCAAGGGTTGTCTATCATTGATCGATTCATGAATTCGGTGAACTAATAAAAAGAATGTCGGCGTTTCAGGAAAGAAAATGTACTTCCATTTTTTAAATCTTTACAGTCGTAATTACATATAATTTTACCGTGTGTAATCTGTAATAAAATATAATATTGACCTGTAAGGTGTCATTAATTTAATCACAATTTTGGCATACAATTCTCATTTTGTTACAACACCGAATGAATCAAATAATTTAATCATGTAATATGTGCGTACAACTGCACGCATATATTACGTTAATGTTACTAGTTACAATTAAATGGTGGAATACGATGTTAATGGCAGGTAAATAAAACTATATAAATTGTGTCAAACAGAATTGTTACTATTGTAAGTGTCGTAGACGTAGAATAACTCATATTTACTGTCTGACACACATCAACTGTTTAGCCTTAAATAGGTCAATCTGTCGAAAAAAATTTACTGATTAAAAATAGAGCAGAAGGGGTTTTGTGGAGAATTTAGTATTTTCATAGTTAAGATCATGAGTCAATTGAAGCTAGACCACCATGGATAAACTGGACGGTCAAATCGTCCTATTATGGGACTCCTCAGCAGTGCACATCCACGATACCACAATCGCGAGATTCGAACCCAGGACCTATCAGTCTCGCACCAGAGCACTCAACCGATAGACCACTGAGCTGGCCGACATCCAACGGTGTTAATGTCTAACTTCAACAAATCCACAAAGTTTAAGCAACCATTCACCAATTGTCTTCAGTGAGTTGATATCTCTACAACAGACGTGATTGAACTCCACTGGTCACTGCTTCTCACTAGAACTCAAGGAAATATCTCTTGAAGTCAGTCCCATAATAGGACGAAACGTCTGTCCAGTGCTTCCAGGTCTTCCATAGTGGTCTAGCTTCAATTGACTCATGATTTCAACCATAAAAATGGAACATAACATTATGTGAACGTCCTTAAAGCAGAAATCCATATATATATATATATATATATATATATATATATATATATATATAATTAGGTAGTTGTATTTCACCTTTTCCATGCTTTATGTAATACGCATTTAATATTAAAGTTATTACATGGCTATTTCTATGACTTGCGCGGACTACTGTTAGTACATTCCTCAGTATTAAATTAGTTTGTTGAGGAGGCCCTAAGAAATACCATGTTGTGTTCTCTTTGAATGCTCTTTGATATCTACAATGAAAAGTATTATTAAGTGTGGTATTCACCCATGCCTACATAACATAACCGTAACACTCTATACACAGGTTACCCTCAACGGTCTTTGCAGAGCAGACAAGATGACTGAGCTGCATCTCAATGATCTGACCCATTCTACCAAACCATATTCAACTCTTTGGGGTTGGAAAAAATAACACACAGCACAAATGTCTAAATTTTCATGGTCAGACTCTTTACTAGGTTTAGGGATTTCATTAGTAATTTGGGTATCTACGTTCGTTTCAGCTCTACCTTCCTAGTCATTACTGCATATAGTAACATCCAGCCTTACATTTCTGAAAGCATCATTTCCGTTGTTGATTTCTTCTATTTCTCGGTCCATGAAATTGGATAATGTTTCACCAAGGTTGTTATACGGATGGTCAGCTGTATTAAATGAAAATTGTAAATAAAATTTAGGAACTGGAACCAGACTAAGAATCTGCTAATCAGCTGGGATTTTTCTCTGGCCAGAGAAAAATCCCAGCTGATTAGCATGTAATGCCATTAACTCTTATAGGGACATTTCCTCCTTGTTGTACATTTCTGTACCATGAATACATACGACGTCGGTAAATCAAAGAGCTAGATTTTTTTAATGTATTGTTGAAAAGATGTAGAATTCCAAAAAACCATTCATTACATGATACACCTCCAAGCTGAATGATATTTTTAGCAAGCGTCTCAAAAACACCTTAGTAGAGATAATAATAAAGGTCAGACACTTGGAAGTTTCGGTCGTTCAAATAAACATCGTCGTATATCGAAAACATCTTAGGCGAATATAATTATCCCGTAATTTTCATACAGAAAATTGATGACAACAAATACTGCAGCTTCTGACATCAATGAAGAACGAATTATATTCTTCTGCTTTTCTGTCAAACGACGAAAGCTAAGATCTTCCTCATAAGTGATACGCCACAACTAGCGATTAAGACAAATTGACCATCTAGATACTACATAGCTTATCATTTTTACATAACAATTGTATGATACATTATTTGTTGTTATTTTTTGTACAATAAACAGTAACATCACATACTACTAGTCCATCATATAAGTAGTTGGATACTGTCTCCTATAATGTCATAATCATTTGATAAGTATATTAAAATAAGTTGTTAGCAGTTCTCTATTGTTTCTATTATGGATGAAAAGATAGTTTTGACTTGGATTAAGACTTGACATCTTTTATCGTTCTTTTTCTGTGAAGTCACTCTACCAAGTAAATTAAAGATACATTTATATACTTATATTTTTTAAGTCGAGTAATTCCGAACGTTGTAATTACTTTTCTCTTATTTCTTTCCTCCTCTTGTTTCTACTCCTGCTTCAGTTTGCGCACCTAGGAAGTATCACAGCCCTCACACCCAATTCAATGAGATTTATGCTGCTCATATATATTTGGTGCCCTCTTGTACCATTATATATGTGTTTATATAAAATAAACTTCCTTCTACTATTATCATCCTTACTTATCGCTCTATCGTAATAATAATAATAATAATAATAATAATAATAATAATAATAATTTTTTATCCCGCCCGAACAGGTTCGTTTCCCGTCACATTTTAGTTCAGATTTAAAAGATTTATTAAGAAATCTTTTACAAGTTGATTTAACTAAACGTTTTGGAAATTTAAAAAATGGTGTAAATGATATTAAAACACATAAATGGTTTGCAACAACCGATTGGTTCTCTATTTTTAAACGTGATGTAAGTTTTTCTTTTTTATATATATAAATTTTTTTCTCTTATTCTACATATATTACTGTTTAAAATGAATTTGATAGTAGTCAATTTGGTTTCATTGAATGAATAATCAAAAGAAAAAATGTTCATCAAGTTAATTTGAGTAAATACGATACTTCACCGTGTTAGGTGAAGATAGTTATCAGCATCAGACGATAGATGAAGGGTTTCGCAAGATTATGGGTGGATTAAAGTTATTTTCATAGTTGAAATCATAAGTCAATTGAAGCTAAGCCACCATAAAAAACCTGGAAGCGCTGGACAGACGTTTCGTCCTATTATGGGACTGACTTCAAGTGATGTTTCCTCGAGTTTCAGTGGGAAGCAGTGACCAGTGGAGTTCAATCACATCTGTTGTAGAGGTATCAACTCCTGAAGACAATTGGTGAATGGTTGCTTAAACTTCGTGGATTTGTTGAAGTTAGACATTAACACCATCGGATGCCGAGTCAGTGGTCTATCGGTTGAGTGCTCTGGCGCGAGACTGATAGGTCCTGGGTTGGAATCTCGCTCGCGAGGCAGGATCGTGGATGCGCACTATTGAGCAGTCCCGCCATGGGACGAAACGGCCTTAAAGCAGTGCTTCTAGATTTTCCATGGTGGTCTAGCTTGAATTGACTCATGATTTCTGAGATCTTCACAAAACCCCTTCTGATCGATTGAAGTTAAACAGCAACACCATCGGATGCCGGATCAGTTATCTAGAATTTAGGCGTTCTCGCACAAGACTGAAGGTCGTGGGTTTTATTGTCGTGTGCGGAATCATGAATGCGCATTGCTGAGTCCCATACTAGGAGAAAGCTGCCGTTCAGTTCTTCCAGGTTTCCAACGGTGATATAGCTCAGATCAACTCATGAAATTAACTATTACAACAACAAAAAATATTGTAATATAAAAAACAATTTTTATTAAAATATTTCATTAATATTTTATTTTAAGTTAGTATTCTTGAATTCATGGTGAAAAGTTATGGCTGATAAAAAGTTAATCATATTGGAAATAGGACAGTTATCATCAGTGGAATTGGCTGACCATCACTCTATAGCTTAAATTGATTTTAGTTAAAATTTTACTATTAGATGCCGACTTAATCGTCATAATTGTTAAAAGTCTTGTGTTAAGTCTGTAGCACAATTGTAAGTATGCACTGATAAGTGGAATCTCATAATAGGCTGCAACAGTTGTTTATTATCATCTTGTTTTCAACGGTATACTAACTGAGATCAGTTTGGGACATATACAACTTATTATAATACAGTATAACTTCTTAGATATTATATAAATATTAGCGGTAAGCGGAAAATTTTAAAACATGTAAATAAAGTTTCACTTTTTTTCATTGATCATATCGAATTGGCTACTACCATCACTGTTATTTAGTATTTTAGAAACGGTGGATCGATAATGTACTCGTTAGCGTCTCCACCATCTAATTGTATGTTGTTATCACATTGTTTCTGCTGAACTTATGGAGATTGTTATATCTGATAAAATAAACTCATGATCGGTTGATGATTATTCAATAGAAACTATCTATGTATTTAAAGTTGGTTGGTTACTACTCTGTGATCATTCTATCATAAATATATCTCAGTTCTAGAGGACGTCAATTACTGCCCGGATATATCGGTGGTAATGTGTCTGACTGTGAAGCTGTGTGATATGGGATCAAATCCTCCAGGGAGCTAGAGTGCTTTGTTCCTTTTTTTCTTTTTAATATACATATGTTAGTCTTCTATAGCTATCGAACTTTTCTTAACTTACTCATTTGTAGACAGTTAGGTTGGTTTGTTAATTATTAGTAAGTTTTCTAAAAAAAATATTGACAGAATTCCTGAATAAATGGTTAGTGATTAGCAACGGAATCCAGAATATGCGTTTCATCCTAATTGTGACTTGTTGGCTTTAGTATACGTGGTTCTTAGTGTTATGAGTAATTGGTAATACCAAGGTAGTCCGTTCATGAACACACCATTTATGTTCGAATTGTAAAGCATTGGGATTGATTTTCAATAGAAACATTAAGATACAGTTACATTCAGTTAAACAGACCTATATAGTACAAACTATATGTTCTGCATTATACACTTTTAAACATCTTACTTACGGCTGCTACCCCTCGTCGAGGAGCATAGGCCGCTCACCCGCATTCTCCATCCAACTCTGTCCTGAGCCTTCCTTTCCAGTTTTTATTCATCCTTTTCATATCTGCTTCTATTTACGGACGTAATGTGTTCTTTGGCGTTCCACTTTTCGACCTCCCTTCCGGATTCCAGGTGAGGGATAGCCTTGTAATGCACATTGGTGATTTCCTTAATGTATGTCCTATCCACTTCCAATGTCTTTTACGGATTTCCTATTCAGCTGGCAGCTGGTTTGTCCTCTCCCATAAAACACTGTTGCTGATTGTATCCGGCCAGTGAATGTTGAGTATTTTGTGTGAAAACAACTATTTATAAATACTTGTACCTTCCTGATGATAGTCGTTGTAGTTCTCGACGTTTCATCAGCGTACAGTAGGACTGTCTTGACGTTCGTATTAAAGATCAATCTACTTTAATCATTTTTTTAGTGATTGAAAATTCACTTTCAAATAAATTTTCCTTCATATTAATAAATCTTTTATTAATTATTTTTTTTTAGATTGAAGCACCATTTACACCAAAATGTTCCGGTGCTGGTGATGCAAGTAATTTTGATGATTATGAAGAAGAACCATTACGTATTGCTACAACAGAGAAATGTGCAAAAGAATTTAGTGAATTTTAAATAATAATGACGAAAATAATAATGAATGATTAATGAAATTGACAATTGAACATTTGATACTGACTGTAAACAAACACAACCATTATCAGTTGTTACAACTATTACTACTACTACTACTACTACTACTACTACTAATAATAATAATAATAATAATAATAATAATAATAATAATGATAATAATGATAATGGTTATATTATCATTATTCCTTTTCAAGTGCTTATTATTTCCGACTTGTTTTCACTAATAATTTTTTTTGTTGTCACCTGCTTTTTTCTTCTTCCTGTTTTTTTGTTATTTCTTTTTTTTTGTTTTTTTTGCATTGACTTTCATTAATCACAGTGATGAATATTGTTTGTCTTTCTTTTGTAGTCTTTCTCTTTATATTATACATGAAGAATTGTCTATGATCGCCAATCTTGCTTTATCGATCGCTTATTTATTTATTGTCATGATTGTATAAGTAATGTGTTTATTACTGTAGTATATGGAATACACAGTAAATCTGTATTTTTTTCCCTTGAAAATAACAATTACAAATGTGGTTTTCTTCAGTGTATGTATGTTTGTATGCATGAATTGTGATTCTACTTCTTTTCTTCTGTTTTAATTCAAACTATGACTGTAAACTACTTTATGGAAGTACTGTTCCTTCAATGATTATACATCTTTATGTATGTGAAGATTTTTTGAAATTATAAACTTGTAATTATTAATTTAGATCAAAGCAATACTACTGATATAAACATTAGAAATAATAATAATTTTAATGTATATTAAAAATAAGTATATCGTAAATGGTCTCTTTTTGGGGGGGGATGGGTGGCGTAGAAACATCTATCTGGAATTCTCTTTCAATACTTTTTTAATAGTTTAAGTAAAGAAAAAAGTTTTATAATCATTTATGCTTGTGATTGTTATTATTATTATTCTTCAAATAGCTGATCTCGTACATACTACTAATAACACGACTATCAACACCTAATACTAGAATGTTTCTATGAAAATTGAATTACATTGATCATCTCTTCATATTTTATATGATGTTTTTATTGTGGTTTAAATAGGTCCAATCAAATGTTCCATCTCTATTGCCAATCTATTACCTTATAATTGATTTTTTTCCCTTCTTTTTTTAAAAAACAAAAACAAAAATCGATCACTATATTTCATGCTCATGTTTATATTTTGATTGTCTTGGGGAAAATATTGGCATTCCATTATTGTTGATGAGTTGAAGCGTTATGAAAGTGTTTGATTTATGAACACATTAGAAACAATGCTAACATTGTTATCTATTCCCATTACATTCTGCTATGCATTATATTGTTTCTTCTCTTTCATGTCAATCATGATCTTAAAGATGTGCTTGTTTAAAATGAATGTTGATAAATTCAGGTGAAACTACACTTGTACATTTTATACAAGTTAATCCTGTACTGATGATGATTTTTCTAAATTGGGTTTTATCTGTTTTCATAATGTGTATTGTATTGCTTCACATAAATTAATTCCTCTTTTTTTTCTCTCTGTCTCTCTCCCTCTTCTATTTATTTACTTTCTTTTATCTCGTTCGAAAAAGAAAAGCACAATTGTTTTCTTCCACCATATGATCTGTTCCCACTTCACATTTTTGTTTCCAAGTGTTCGCCCAAAAAAAATTTTTTTTATTTCAATTTGTAAATATGTGCGTGTGTGTTTACTGTTACTTTTGGTCTGTTGAATAGAAAAAACAAAACAACGTTTGTATGTCTATTTCTTTGGACAAATTTGTTTACTCGATAGTATGGTTATTTTGTTTTGTTTGTTTGTTTACTAGGTCATCATAACAAAACAATCTATGAAAATTGTTTACTGTCAAAATTATCTATATGTTTATCATTGTGTTGTTACGTAATCTATTTATCTAATTGATTGTAATTTTCATAGTTGAATACTTTTATGAATGAATATTGTTAATCTTCTCTGACTGTATTCACATACCTACACTCACTTCTATTAGTATACACAACCAATGACATTTTTAGCTGATTGTCACCTTTATTTGTTTTTTTTTCTGTGTTGTTCACTTGTTTGTCTAATAATAATGGTAAATAAATCATTATAGAGATAATCATAATGATGCTCTATGTTCAGTCGGAACATATATTTCTATTGTTATTCATATCCCTGCTTTTTTTTTCAATTCACCTATTGATACTACTACTTACTACTTAATTGTTTGTTTGTTTGTTTTTTGAACAACATATGTAAGCGAACAACTGTTTTCAATTAGATCGTCATCAGGCTTTACTCTAATATACATGAATATTTATATAAAAATGTTAGACCAATCAAGGCTATTTGAGTCAATAATAATCACAATGAAATAGAAATACGTTACCAAGCATAATAATAGTTAAAAATACAAGTTGATAGTGGGAAGACAGGTGTACTGATAGTAGTAAGAATAGTAAATTATGATAACAAAAGTCTTATCAATAATTAAACATAAGAATTAAGAGGTCAAACGTGGGTAAATAGTCTGGAATAGTAATCACAAAACATTAAAATCATTACGTAATAAGAAGTATGTAAGTAAATAGATAGTGAAGAATACAAACGGAAAGAGGTAGAAAATTACAAACAAACAAAAAATGATAACCAAAATAAATAAAAAAATTAAAAAACATTTTTTTACAAATAATAATAATGTCAATTATTAAGTTATGTCCGGCCATGTAAGGGATAGGGGGGTTACGAATTTTTCTGTACACATAAATTGGGATGGAATGTACGAATCCCTATGGCTTCTGCTATATGAAGTAGACGGGAGCGAACTCCGTTGGGAAACGATGGAGGTATACGATAGATCACTTGAAATGATTTCAATTTATCAACAGTATGACCACTATCAATTAGATGTGCCAAGATAGAACTGCGTATTGTTTTTATTTGGCCCTTTCCAAACCATGCTGGTAGATGTTCACTCATTCGTTGGTTAAGTTGCCTAGTAGTACGCCCGATATAGCTATCTCCACAGGAGCAGCTGAACTTATAAATGCACATGGAGGAGGCCAACTCAGGTAACTTATCCTTCGTTTGAGTAGACATCACTGGTCGACTCGAGAAAGTCAATGCAAGATAGGCTGCGTAGAAAGTTCTACTAATTACTTTTGTTAACCTATCTTTCAGAGTTTCACTAGCTAAATCCCCGTTGAATGGTAATTTTATGTATAGAGGCTTCTTACGAACAGTTAAAATCTCCGATTTCTTCCTTGTATCATACATGTACTTTTTGATGAACGCAGCAGGGTAGCCGATCTCAGTCAGTGAGTTATAGATAAATTCCAGTTCCTGACTTAAAGTATCAACAGAACAGATCTTATTTGCTCTACTAGTGAGGCATTTAACCAAGTTTCTCTTATATTGGATAGGTGTAAAGCTATAGAAGTGAGTGTATTGGCAGGCAGAGGGTCTTTTTCTATACACGCTTCTACTTAACGAGCCATCACTTCGCCTGCTTAGTGTAACGTCAAGGAAATTCAGCTTCATGTCACATTCACCTTCACCAGTGAAACTAATCGCTGGATGTACACTGTTGAACTGTTCTAGTAGTTCATCCTTACTGGTGTTCTGATCCACGACTATGAATGTATCGTCGATGTAGCGGCAGTATAGATCGAGCTTCTTAATAGCCTCCTTAAGTGGGCCATTTTCTAGCTTAGCTAAGAAGAGATCAGCAAGAATCGGGCCTAGAGGTGAGCCCATGGCTATTCCGTCTATTTGTCTATAATAGGAATTGTTGAAGACGAAATGAACATTCAGTGTACATCTTAAAAGCAGTTCTTTCAAACAATCTTCCGGCAGGCCAATGTTGATTTGTTTTTCAGTTATTTGCTCGCATATGAACTCAATAGTCTCCATAAGTGGTACGTTAGTAAACAAGGATACTACATCTAGTGAGAACATATTTTTCATACTAACATTCATATTTTCCACTTTGGAAGTGAAGTCGAATACATCTTTTACACTCGTACTAACAATTGATTTGTGCAAGGGCTCTAAGATACGTACTAGCCACTTTGCAATTTTGTGATAAGGGGAATTGAACATATCTAGGACTGGGCGCAGTGGAAGACCTGGTTTATGAACTTTGGGTAAACCATACAGTCGTGGCGTATAAGATCCAGACGGTTTGATAGAATCCAGAATCTCTTTTGTAATTATTCCCTTATTCTTTAAATCCTTAAGAGAGTTAGTCAACTGGTTTTCCACTTTTTTATTGATATCGGAATGACTGGTGACTGTTTTTTCTAAATTTGTGTATGTTTTCATATGAATGAAGCAAAAGGGAATATGCACATGTGTGTGTGTGTGTACGCGTACACTTACATAACGTATATACATGTAATTCTCATTGTTTAATTATTATCATTGTTGAAAAATATATATAATAATATAACTAGGTTTGTTATATCTTTTCAATGAATTATTGAATAAATAAATAATTATTATAACTATTTTTCTATTCTATTCTATCGGGTGAATGAAATGAATCTTAAATGTAAACAGCCCTCCGAATGCCGTGGTGTGGTCGAGGGTGGACAGAGTCAGCTCTCCCTCTCGAAATGTTCTCAATGGGCCACGCATAAACATCTACTACAAAAGTAGTCCTACTCACTGCCTTCTCGTGACGGGGGTATTGTCTACGAAATTGAGAGAATGGAAAGTGAATGTCTGACACTTTAACCGGGATAGTAGATATGAAGGATCCACTTAGGGCAGTTGAAAAATCCTCATTCTAAACCAATGGTGCACATGGGCTCCAGTAGCCTGAGAAAACAAATGGTGTATGAACCTATTGTTGGTCACTGGCTACCATGGGAATGCATCTCTTGACGTTGCTCCACTGCCTTATGAATCAGATTTTTTAGGTCAGAGGCTCGAGGAGTGGTTTCCAAAGAAAACCACTTGTTTTGGTTTAGTCACCCAGGCAATATCACAGTCTACACACAAATCAAATGACATAATGAGAGATAATATTCTGTAAAAATTGTATTTGAAATAATTTCACGGTTTGACATTTTTAAATAATTTCAACGTTTAGTCTGATAAACTAGTTCAAACGTGAAAACCATGAAAAAAAAAGTAGCTCGAATCAGTTTTCTAGATGAACAGTTAGAGTTATTTGAAAGTTCCAATTACTGAGATCATTTCAAATATAATTTTCTAAATAAAGATAGAACAAATATTGATGCAGAATAATATAAATTCATTATATTTCGTGGTTTCTCATCAGCTGCTTACAACCAAATATGCATTAGAGTTTTAGCATTATGGTAATAAATAGAATGGAACGACTGACATAAGTGAATGTAAAGGATTAGAATAACAAAAGTTATCGATGATAACTACATATATATATATGGGCAAGGAAAGGTCAGAGGTTACTAGGTATTAGAATAAAGGCTGGCGTAATAGTTGAGTGGAGTTCAGAGACAGATAAAATCAAAAATGTGATTATTTTAGAGGTAGTTGAAAACAATTAGGGTAGGTAACGTAATAATTGAATAATTTTTAGAGGTAGTTGAAAACAATTAGGGTAGGTAACGTAATAATTGAATAAAATTATGAGAGACAAATGAGCGGAAATGTGTGAGAGAAAGGGTGGTTTAAGAATCGGATAAGGGGAGGGGAATATAATAAAAGCTGAATATTAACCAAAATTGAACTAATAACAACAAAACAAAAAATGGATTACCAGGGTAGTGATAAGTTTATCACTGTCTCTTTTAGTTTGTTTGAGTGAGCAGTTTGTTTCTCACACTGTTGTCAGTTTAGCTGCTGGGTAGGTCGCTTTCAACGCGCAATTAAGTCAGTGGTTAATTATTTCAGCGATTTCGTCTCCTTTGAAACGTAGGCATAGGAAGCATGTTTTCTTTTCGACTCGATCATATTTTATTCGACGGTTGGTGTTTGCATATTTGTGGATGAATTTCTCTGGATATTCATTTTCACGTAGACATTTGGTGATTAAAGCTATTTCTTCCTCAAGACACTCATTGGAGCAGATTTTGCGTGCGCGGTCGAAAAGGGTTCGTACAATACCCTTTTTGTAACTCATCGGACAGAAACTGTAGTAATTGAGATACAGTCTACTCCAAGTGTTTTTGTGATGAACATATCTTTGTAATGTACCCGCTAGTGTTTGTCTAATTCCAATATCTAGGAAATGGAATTTATCTTCGTCTTCATGTTCCATCGTAAATTCTTTATCCTTGTGTGCTTTATTAAACAAACTGAGCAGATTGATGGAGTGTTTATGATTGTCACAAACAAGAAAGGTGTCATCCATGTATCTGCAGTATAGTGTGGTACTATCGATAGCATGTTTAAGCTTCTTCTGTTCAAGGTTCCCCATAAATATGTCGGCCAGAATAGGACCCAAAGGGCTACATAAAAGGAACTAACTGCATGAGATATAATTTTCTATATGAAATAAGTGTAAAATGATTTGATATCAGTTGATTATCTTAAATTCGTAGCTATTATCCAGAATGCTCAACACTAAATAGATGGATACTAATTAAAGGTATATTATAGATTGCATGTTGAACATTTAAGACTGCAGATATCTTAAGCAGAGATATCTTAGCTGTTAAAATATCATATCTTATATGAAAAATAATTACAAGTATCATAGCAGAGTTTCGGAGATCCTACTATTTGTTGGCCGTTTAAACTGAAGTTAATTTATTATAAACCTAATTGAAGCTTATTAGGTTCACATTCATCAATTAGTTAGGTCAAATGAGAAATGTTTCTTTATAAGTAATCACCCATCCGTATATGTTGTTAGTATTACACAAACCGTGAAAAATTGGACTTTAAGTAAGTAATGGCCATTTATCGAACAAATCTTACTAGCTTCCGAATCCTTCAAGGCTGTGGTTATTATAAATGCGAAAATATTAGTTTGAACAAATAAATATTTATTAGTATATTGTTATAGAGATTGTTGAGTTTTAATTCAAATCATGAACCGATCGATGTTAGACCACCATTGAAAATCTGGAAGCACTGGATGGCCGTCTCGTTTCATTATGGAACTATTCAGCAGTGCTCATTCACGATTCCGCATGCAACACTTCAACCCACAACCGTCGGTCTTGTGCGCGAACGCTTAACCTCTATATCACTGACCAGGCATCAAGTGGTGTTTATATCTAACTTCAACCATTCTACGATATTGATCGACCGTACTGTATTGTCTTCAGTGATTACCTGCCTCACACTAGACACGATGAAACTCCACTGGTCACAACTTCTCACTTGAACTCCATCTTGAAGCTATTCATTAGTGAGTACATATTTCAAACATTTGTTACATTGAAGTTAACTCAGAGAAATGTTCAATATAGTATCTTTGAGATACCCAGATATCCAAATGTTGCTCTTTTCCTTTCAAAATGAGCACTTTAATAAAGTAAAGTCGTTGAGTTTTTTTTTTTCATTCTATAATAACATTACGTTTACCCTCTTCACATAGATTTTACATTATGTACGAGATGGTGGTGTATAATCTACTACTCGAGAAAACACTTACAACGAGTACTGGGTTCGAGTCCAAGAGTGAACATCAACTCTGAGATGCAAGTGCTTCCAACTGACGAGTTACAAATAGGACGATACGCGCATCAAACTGGATTCCACTGCTAGCCACTATTCATTTTTGCTGATAATGCTTGTGAATTAAGGCTATATCAAGGCAATACGCACAGTATACACATATGCCAATAAAAGACAGACTGATCAATTGTAGTCTTAAACATCAATGAGAAGATTCAAACAAACAATACCAAGTTCATTGACAAATGAACTATACATTGATTACAATATCCTCAAATTATTTCATATGAATAAATGAAAATAACAAAAGAATAGTGATTTATCCTAATTTATACATAATGAATGATTGACTTATAACTAACTTCTTTATAATACTTACTTACTTACTTACTTTCGCCTGTTACTCCCAATGGAGCATAGGCCGCCGACCAGCATCCTCCAACCCACTCTGTCCTGGACCTTCTTTTCTAGTTCTATCCAGTTTTTGTTCATTCTTCTCGTGTCTGTCTCCATTTCTCAGCGTAATGTGTTCTTTGGTCTTCCTCTTCTCCTTTGACCTTCAAGATTCCATGTGAAGGCTTGTCTTGTGATGCAATTTGGTGATTTCCTCAATGTGTGCCCTATCCACTTCCAGTGCTTCCTCCTGATTTCTTCCTCCGCTGGAATCTGATTTGTTGTCTCCGACAGTAACTTGTTGCTGATAGTGTCTGGCCATCGGATCCGAAGTATTTTGCGTAAACAACTGTTAATAAACACTTGTATCTTCTGGATACTATAACTACTATTAAATATGCTACTATTAAATATAATTGAAGGAAATGTTTTACTATTTATATACAACAATAGAAGAGAATTAAAACTAAAAAGAAGTAAAATTCAAATAGCATATGTACGTGAATATGTATAGTTTAATAGAGTTCACGAGTCAATCTAGGTTAGAACACCGATAAAAACCTGGAAGTACTGGATGGCCATCTCGTTTCAGTATGGGACTACTCAGAAGTGCTCATTCATGATTCCTCACACAACATTTGAACTTACGATCTTCGTTCTTGTGCGCGAACACTTAACTTTCATATCACTGAGCTTGCATCAAATGTTGTTTATATCTAACTTCAAACAATCCACGATATTTTGAGACTATCCTCTATTGTCTTTAGTGATTGACTCCCTCATGACTCTGCACTCAGGACTCCAATTCAGTACTTTTGGTCTTGTGGGTGAACGCTTAACTATAGATCACTGAGCTAGCATCCAATGGTGTTAATGTTTAACTTTAATCTATCCATGATTTTGCGTAACTATTCAGTCATTGTCTTCAGTGAGTACCTGCCTCACACTAGACACGGTTGAACTTCACTGATCATGGCTTCAAATTAGGACTTGAAGAAATCCATCTGAAAATAATACAATCTCCACAAATCCTCATACTGATATATTTTAATTGTGAAATTATTTTTCTTTAATTTATTTATAATTTACATTTTTCCAGAATTGATTAAGTCATACTGAATTGTGTATTTTGTTAGATATCTATGTGTCAGAATGGATACATAGTGTAGATCTTAACCAGATAGAATGAATTAGAGTCAGTCTCGTTTTTATTAATAAATTATACTCTTTTTACGAGTCCCAGAGTGAACATGGACTCTGAGATGCAGGTACATCCAGCTGACGAGTCCCAAATAGGACGAAACACACATCAAACTGGATTCCACTGTTAGCCACTATCTATCTTTGCTGATAATGCTTGTGAATTAAGGCTATATAAAGGCAATACGCACCGTATATACATAAGCCAAATAAGAGACTGATCAATAACAACCCTAAACTTCAATGGGCAGATTGAAACAAACAATACTAAGGGAATTTATGAATAATAGTTATGATAATAATTCACAGATGATTGATAGGAAGATACAGTTTATATCTTTCTTATCGGTGTCGTTTCGTTATTTGAGCTGAATGATTTGGTTGCGAAGCTTTTATTGTTTCGCTGAACAATATCATTAGCACAAACTTGTCCTGTCGACCTTGATCTTGATTGGTTATTGTTGACTTGTAACCTGTCATTATTTGCTTTATTATTTTGATTTTATGTCCCTTTGATCTGATTCTTAGTCCTCTATTTGTCCATAACTTTATCTCATAATTTGATAAATGACACCACTAAAATCATCCACCTGAGTTGCAAATCTTCTTCACCGTCTTACAGTCTACACTGATTAGTGTGTTAATAGTGTAACAAGCACACCTGATGTACTTAATACTTTTAGCTCTAGGCTGTGATTAAATCATGAAGTTAACAGACTGAAAGAGTGTAGAGACATCATGTATCTGTGCTCATGTACCATTTCAATGTCAAAAGACAGGTTAGAAGAACAAATGTACGTATGCCAATGATTTGTCTACCTGATTGTTTAGTGTACTAATTAAAACTTTTCAGTCACTTCCGAGTTTTTCCATTCACATTTCTGGTTGGACCGGTTTATTGGAAACATTTGTATCTAAGTCGGTCTATCATGTGACTTAACAAAGATTTACATCTATTGATATGGCTCGGACTTGAGCCCCGTGACTTCATTAAGTCACAGCATATCTTTTTTTCCTATTTGCACCTAGGTTGATCAGACTTGGTAGTAGGTAGGTGGTGGCTATAGTTGGGAACACAAATCTTAACCACCTCAGATATTGAATAAACATCATAAATCTATTTATAACTCTGTTTTCTATTCTGGATCTGAATTCAATGATTACACCATACGTCAACCGTGATCTTAATCTTTACATATTTGACAACTAATAACCTATGAGTGTTTTCATCGGTCAAACATCACGTTCCATAACCATAGAGTGATTTTACAGAACTTATATACAACTCACTAGCTTATTTAATAACCGATTGTGTACAACATTGGTGGGGTCGTTTGACTAAATCTGAACAGGCATTCGTAATTTAAGTACAGATTTTGACTTATGTTTACTCATATATGTTGTTTGATGCTACCAGGCTTTCAAAACTAAAAATGATTCGGATTTTGAAATCGAGAACCAATTGATGAGGTGAACCACATTGCTATCAGTTGTACTTTGTTTATTTACAAATAAAATTATGTAAGCATTGTTAATATAAATAGATTTAATTATTGTTTGTAACTGACAAGTGACTGACCTGATTCGTTAGTAACAAAATATTGTAGTTATCAAACCGACTTACTAGTTCGAATAGTTAATCATTCTTCATGATAGCTAAAGGTACTGCGTTTGATCCCTAATTTTGTACTGAGTGTTCACTACAAAGGAGTTTCATGCTACGATATATTAGTTGTGGTATACTCCTTACTTTTCAATGATATTCCAACTTAGCTCATACATACTTACTTACACCTATTACCCCTCGTGGAATAGTGTAGCCCGCCCACTAGCATTCTAAATCCATCTCTGTCCTGAGCCTTCCTTTCCAGTTCTTTCCAGTTGTTATTCATCCTTTTCATATCAGCTTCTATTTCACGATGTAATGTGTTTTTTGGCCTTCCTCTTTTCCGCCTCCCTTCCGGATTCCTAGTTAGGGCCTGTCTCATGATGCAGTTTGGTGATTTCCTTAATGCATGTCCAATCCACTTCCAACGTCTTTTTCTAATTTCCTCTTCATCTGGCAGCTGGTTTGTCCTCTCCCATAAAACGCTGTTACTTATAGTATCCTGCAAGTGAATGTTGAGTATTTTGCGTGAAAACAACTATTTATAAATACTTGTACCATCTTGACGATGGATTTAGTAGTTGTCCACATTTCAGCTCCATACAGTAGGACTATCTTGACGTTTGTATTGAAGATTTTCACATTGAAGTTAGTTGACAGTTGTTTTGAGTTCCATATATTATTCAATTGTAGAAATGTTATGATCAATATAACATATAAATTAAATCAGTCCATATTAAACAACTTATAACTAAAATACTTTTTAATAAAAATTAGTATTCTATCTACACAAGTTGTTACTTGTTTAATAATAATTTACTCATTAAATGGTTTGTCCTCTCAGGACAGTCAATATTGTAAATTTTCAGGACACAAAAAACAATATGGTATGTATGTATATATAAACCATATTGAGAACAATGTTATTTGATTGTTTGTATAAGTGAAGTGATATGAAATGTACATTTCATGTGTACACATAATTAAAGGGAATAATAATGACGTTTTCTGTAATATCTTACTTAGTTCAATGTAAAAGATCAAATGTTTTCGGTTTAATAAAATTGTTCAAATTAGTTTTTATTTGTTTAACTGAGGTGAATTCGGAATACTTACTTACTTACTTACTTACTTACTTACTTACTTACTTACTTACTTACTTACTTACTTACTTACTTACTTACTTACTTACTTACTTACTTACTTACTTACTTACTTACTTACTTACTTACTTACTTACTTACTTACTTACTTACTTACTTACTTACTTACTTACTTACTTACTTACTTACTTACTTACTTACTTACTTACTTACTTACTTACTTACTTACTTACTTACTTACTTACTTACTTACTTACTTACTTACTTACTTACTTACTTACTTACTTACTTACTTACTTACTTACGACTGTTACTCCCAATGGAGCATAGGCCACCGAACAACATTCTTCAACCTACTCTGTCATGGGCTTTTCTTTCTAGTTCTATCCAATTTTTGTTCATTCTTCTCATGTATGTCTCATTTCTTAGCGTAATGTGTTCTTTGGTCTTCCTCTTCTCCTTT
The DNA here is from genome assembly GCA_944470415.2 of Schistosoma rodhaini. Lineage (NCBI taxonomy): Eukaryota > Metazoa > Platyhelminthes > Trematoda > Strigeidida > Schistosomatidae > Schistosoma > Schistosoma rodhaini. The sequence goes on from OX104044.1 coordinate 5,083,341, forward strand.
GGCTTTCAGGATTCCATATGAGGGCTTGTCTTGTGACGCATTCAAGTGCTTTTTTCAATGTGTGTCCTATCCACTTCTTCCTGATTTCTTCTTCTGTTGGAATCTGGTTTGTTCTCTCTCACAGTAGAATGTGGCTGATAGTGTCTGGCCAACGGATCTGAAGTATCTTGCGTACACAACTGTTGATAAACACCTGTAATTTCTGGATAATGGCTTTCGTAGTTCTTCAGGTTTCCACCCCATACAGTAGAACTGTCTTGACATTTGTATTGAAAATTCTGATGTTGGTGTTGATTGACATTTGTGTTGAGTTCCAAATGTTCTCCAGTTATAAATATGCTGCTCTTACTTTGCCTATTCACGCTTTCGCATCTGCATCAGATCCACCGTGTTCATCGATAATGCTGCCCAGATATGTAAAGGTTTTCACATCTTCCAAAAGTTCTCCGTCAATTGTAATTTGATTGGTGTACGCTGTATTGTATCGGAGAGTCTTGCTTTTCCCTTCGTTTATATTGAAACCTACTGCTGCTGAGGCTACTGCTACACTGATCGTCTTCTGCCTCATTTGTTGTTGCATATGTGATAGAAGTGTCAGATCATCTGAGAAGTCCAAATCATCCAGCTGCATCCTAGCTGTCCACTGTATCCCGTGCTTCTTCACCCCAGATGTTGGCGTCTTCATGATCCAGTCGATGACCAGGAGAAAGAGGAATAATGAGAGTAAGCAACCCTCCATGTACCTATAAAAATTGTTGCTCTGATGGTTTATATATATATATATATATATATATATATATATATATATATAGTACTGAATGCATTGACAAAGAACTTTCAATCCCTCAGAAAAACTTCGGGTGAAAACGGCTGTCTAAGCCATTTCATAGAGAAGAATATGAAAAAAGAAATCTGAACTAGGAATCTCACGAGTCGCGATAGTGGATGCACACTGCTGAGGAGTCCCATAATGTGACGAAACGGCCGTGCAGTGCTTTCAGGTTTTCCATGGTGACTTAGCTTCAATTGAATCATGATTTCAACCATATAAAATCAAATGAAATCCCAAAAATTAGTTAAACTTGATAAGTACCGAAGAATAGGAAGTAAATCTAGTAAATCTGAAAAGAAGATTGACTAAATAAACCAGTTTCTATAATAAAGTGAATTCATTCTTTTTCAAGGCTTCTCATTATCTACAAACACCTCAATGTTCTAAACAGCGATACAATTACATACGTAGCTTTTACAAAGTTTAGTTCATTTAACAGAGATAGAAAATCATAATAACAGGAAGAAGGCCTAAATGATAGAGGAGATTCTCAATTCAGGTGAATGCTTATGGTGTTGTTTAATTAAAATAAATTAGTTAGTTTACATGCGTAAATGCCATAAAAACACTGGACAACTTCAGAAGTTACTTCATACAGAAGTAAGATTCTTAGTTATTGCATAAGCGTTAACTTACTTTATTCTGATGTCTTTCTTTGTGATTGGTTGTTTCATTCACTTACCCTTGTATTTAAGTCAATGTTTCAGAAATCATCAAGGAGATTTTAAAAACTTTCACGGCTTACTGTAAGTTACTCCTTCAGAAAGACTATTATTCTCAAAAGATGAGAATCAGGATATTAAAAACCCAATTACGACTCCGTTGAATATGATGATGATGAAGTTCAAATTTTAAAATATTAGATATCAACGTTAGAAGCTTAAAGATAATTCATTAGCCAGGAGGCTTTAGCATTCTGGATTTGATCCTTAATTAAGTCGTATATGTACTCAACTAAGGATACCTACACTAGGACAAAAAAATTACCTGATTCACCCTAATGAATGAAAACCAGAAAATCTAAATAATTTTCATCTAAATAGCTTATCGAAAACATGTTCCATAACTTTTTTGTTTTATTATGGGGTTTATACAATTTTTTTTTCATGTGACATAGAAACAACCATAGATACTAAAATGAAGATTTAACTACATATGTATGCTAAATAGGCCAATCGTTATTTAACCTAATTTTCTAAAGCTATCATACTTATATCCGTACCTACATACACATACACACAAACTTACATACGTACAAACCTACATGTAAATATACTTTTGTAATGAACGTAAACATAAATAATGGATAAAAGACAATATCATTAAAAGACAACATTTCATTTCCTACAATTATGAGTTAATTGATATATAAATAGGTAAACAAATACATATTCAATTCTAATTTCTATATTAGTGGCAAACCCTCACATGGAATCCTGAAGGCCAAAGGAGAAAAGGAGGACCAAAGAACGCAATACACAGAGGAATTGAGAAAGACATGAGAAGAATGAACAAAAATTGGATAGAATTAGAAAGGAAGACTCAGGACAGAGTGAGTCGGAGAATGTTGGTCGGTGGCCTATGCTCCATTTGGGGTAACAGGCGTAAGTAAGTAAGTAAGTAAGTAAGTAAGTAAGTAAGTAAGTAAGTAAGTAAGTAAGTAAGTAAGTAAGTAAGTAAGTAAGTAAGTAAGTAAGTAAGTAAGTAAGTAAGTAAGTAAGTAAGTAAGTAAGTAAGTAAGTAAGTAAGTAAGTAAGTAAGTAAGTAATTTCTATTACTTACATTATAATAACGAAGAGGACACGAATTCTGGAGAAGTAGAGAACTTACTTTTACTTACTTATGCCTGTTAACCCTTGTGGAAGAGCATAGGATAATCAACAGCATTCTCTACGAAACTCTGTCTTGAACAATCCTTTCCAGTTGATATTCATCCTTTTGATATTCTTTGGTCTCTTAAGCAAGCGCTTGCCTCATGATGCAGTTTGATCTTTTCCACAATATATATCCTATCCATTCCCATAGTCTTTTCCTAATTTCTTATTCTTATGGAAGATGGTTTGTTCTTTCCCATAGTAGGCTGTTGCTGATGTTATATGGCCAACAGATATAAAAAGACAAAGGCTATAATTTATTATTCAGACTAGTTACCACAGTCTGACACATATAATTGTTGAACACCGAAAATGATGTAAGTCAATTGTATTATTCTAAGTAATATGAAAGTTACAGAGAGCAGTTTAGTTTCTTTTTTGTTAAACAAAATCAAGATTTGGAAACTGAATGACAACCAATCAAAATGAAGTCTGTTTAGATTGTCAATAGTATGGATGACAAGAATTATGTAATCCAAGGTCAATATCATTGATAAATCACTTGTGTATTCATGAAATTGACCGTTACAGAAGTTGCTAGGATATGTATGATGTAATAGTAAATAAATTGAATGCCTATTCGTATCGAAAATCTGTAATTTGTCAAAAGAATTATTACACATTGATATGTATGTTTTCCTTAAGGTTTGACTGATAATAAGCAGTTTCAGAAAGAGTTTTGTGGAGATTTTAGTAGTTTTATAGAGTTGAGATCATGAAGTAATTGAAGCTAGACAACCATGGAAAACCTGGAAGCACTGAACGGCTGTTTCGCCCTATTGTGGGACTCCTCAGCAATGCGCTGCCACAATCCCGCCTCGTGAGATTCAAACCCAGGACTTCCCAGTCTCGCGCCAGAGCACTTAACCTCTAGACCACTGAGCCGGCATCCAACGGTATTAATGTTTAACTTCAACCGACCCACGAAATTGAGCGACACATCCTCCAATATCTGTTGAGAGATAGTAACTCATTGAAGACAGTGGCGGTTGGTTGCTCAATTTCTTGGATTGGTTGGAGTCAGATATCTTTGATATTTTTGAAAATCCATTAGTTACTTGAAGGATTGTATATAATATCATTGTTTAGTACTGTATATCTCTAAGAATGAAAGCGAATCATGTTTAATCAGGTAAAAATTATCAAAAGATCAATATAGTGTTAGTTTTGAGGATGTTAGATCCTCAGAACTCATTTGATAAATGTTTTATTTTTACAATTATATTTTAAAAATTTGAATTTTTCATTTTTGCGCCAAAAGTGTCCGTTTTAACCTTCCTGTCGTATTTCTCATTTGGGAGGACCTCAAATGTTATAGTTTCGTTGTCTCTTTTAGTATGCTATTTTGTAATGTTTCTTAAAGACATTTTTATGCTGTATATATGCACTTGAGTTGTATTTGTTGTTCATGCTTCTGGCTGCTTGAGGAATATATTTCCCTATAAATGTAAACAATAAATTTAAAATTAAAAACGTCAGTGCTTTCCGTGTGCAGAAGTCTAACGATCGTTTCAACAGCTTACTTCTCCGTTACCTAAAAACACCATTCTACTAAATATGAAGTTGAACTAATAATCAATTAGCTATTTGAACTAATTCACATAAAAAGGAAAACTAGTAAGTAGATAATTAGCTGACTCATTGATGGAGTATTGTGTAGGACTAGTAGTTTACTTCTCATTCAAATGTCTTTTGGTCATACTGTAGTGAATGAGAACACAAATAAGGACAATCGAATGTATTTGAATACAAAATTACAGAACGTCTTAGTAAAATCTGAGAACTATACAGTAAAGACTTTATTTGCTAAATGTCAATCAATTGTTTTTCGCTTCCAAATCAATCATCTTTTATTATCGTTCTCTTTTCTTTGATCTTCTTAAACTTCTGCCTCAAAGCATTTTACTTTAAACTGATGATACATACTGCTTATATCTGTCGACATCAGTAGCACACACCACAATATCATTTGATCATTGAAGAGATATTAGGAACTAGTTGGAAGTTAGCTTTCACAGTGCATTCAGTAGAAAGTCGCTAATTTCAATCTTATAAAGAATCAATTATTTTGATGTATATTCATTGTGACTCTTATTAAAATCCGGTTTTCAATTAAGTCTAATTCGTATAATGTAATGGCTGGGTCTACATATCTATATCCGGTTCGATATTTTAATGAATCTCACTCAGTATAAAATTTCATTTAGCATGATAAAATTCGTTAACCAGAAACTGTCAAATTTGAAGCCAGTAAATACTGAATTATCAACCCATGGATGTTTTTTCTTATCACATTGTCAATGAACTGTATCATTTTTCTTATTTACTACAATCAAAACGTTATGGGACACATTAATGCAGTTGTTAGGAAACGGATACTAGTTAAGGATGGCAAATCAATTGATGAAACAAAGAAACTTCATCAGTTGAGATGGCTGAGACACGTGTTACATATGCCCAACCACCGACTGCCCAGACGTGCAATGTTTTATGGTGTAGGAGTAGGTTGAAAGAAAGCTAGGGCTGACCAGACCAAAACATGGCATAAATCCATGAAGTCACTGACAAGTGGACTGAGCTATGTTGGTAGGTGTAGACTACCTGGTTGGGATTCGCGAGATGATAGCAATTGATGGTTAGAGACTTTGAATGACATGGATCAAAATCGTTTGCAATGGCGAAGGTGCATCCACTCTTTGTGTTCCACCAAATTCTAATCTTTTGATTTCTTCATGTCTCTATCTTTTTTCTGTTTTCAAACTTATTTCACTGGATTATACTCCTTCAATAACATCTTCAAACCCTAATCTTTCGGATTACTGCTTATACTTTTACTACTTTTACCACTATGGGATTTGAATCGACAATTGTATCTCTGTGCTAATGTGGTATGGCAACTAGAACTGATGTGCGTACGTACGAAGTTCTACATTGTAACTGACTGACTGACTGATCATGGACAAATAGATGAGCCTATGTACACATATATCATTTTGTATACTCATATCTATAAGTTAAGTCTCTCATCATCATCAATCTACCTATTAATATATGAATTAACATTGTTAACATGGGTTCATGTACATTTGATTGTGTACATGTATATATTATATTGTTGTTTCATTTGTCTTCAACTAGGTCATATTTAATTTAAAGACTATACTAATGTAACCAATGGTATATGTAATATTGATACATACATACTCATATTTTCCATATTGGGAATCAACTTCTAAAAATAAGTTTAGTTTTCTTTTTTTTTGGAGGGGGGCGGGGGGAATCGTAAATATTGGTATAGATCATTGGGATAGAAACTAATCAATTAGATTACACTGGATAAACGAGTATAATGAATATTAGTAGGGACCTGACTAAAGTGTGTGTGTGTGTATATGTGAGGTAACAATATTTCACATCTTCTTTTTGACACTGGAGATGATCTAAAGTATTTTTTAAAAATGATCTGTTCTAAGTTGTATATCTTTATTGGCTTTTTAAAAATCAATCGTGTAACAGAGTATATCTATCCAAATGACCTTGAAGAAAAGAAGAAATATAAGTTAGGTAATTGGAGGTAGTCGGTTGGAAATTATCGACTACCTTCAGCTGTTTGACATTGGTGATAATTTCATTAATTATGATACTGAGTGATGGAAGTTTTAATCACAGAAGTAGTAGCAATTTCTTTACAATCGAAGACATGTCTAGGATTCCCTACCAATCACTTATGATCAGCTAGTATTTAAAAAATGTCTAATCACGATACAAAGTTATTAAGTTCAGAGGTTATAATGCAGTTTAATCAACAGAATACAACTACTACACTTTGAGAATGGGTTTATTCAAAATCACTTGGACGACAGTTAAATGTTCTGATGAGACAATAGAACAAGATAATACCAAGGCTCCTATCCATTGGGTCCTTAATGTAGCTTTAACAATGCTTATTCAGCAGAAGTCAGCTTATTTAATTAAATGATACAATAGTAGAAAATGTCAAACTACAAACTGAAAACCATACTTGACACCTTTGTAATCTATAATATTTCGTCTTCTCTCATATTTTGTCCCTTACAAAAAGTATTTTACGCTACATATTTAAATGAGGATTGGAAAGCATAGTTTCGAACTATTAAATGAAAGGGTTTTTTGTGGAGATTTAGTATTTTCATAGTTGAAAGTGTGAATCAATTGAAGCTAGACTACCAGGGAAAACCTGGAAGCACCAGACGGCTGTTTCGTCCTAAGCCGGCTCAGTGGTCTATCGGTTAAGTGCTCTGGTGCGAGACTGGTAGGTCCTGAGTTCAAATCTCGTGAGGCGAGGTCGTGGATACCCACTGCTGAGGAGTTCCGCAATAGGACGATTTGGCCGTCCAGTGCTTCCAGGTTTTCCCTGGTAGTCTAGCTTCCATTGACTCACACTTTTAACTATGAAAATATCAAATGAAAATAATAACAAAGAAGATATATTTAGCGAGCAATCTTAACAACACTGAGAGAACAAAACTCATTATCCCATTTAGCTTACATCATAGCAAATATGATGTTGTAATAACCCATTGTGTTTAATAGTTTACATATATATGGATATACGAACATAGAATGGAGTAGTTGAAAAAAAAGTAGTTGAGATTATTAAAATATGAATAAAAAATGTCTTCAAACTGAGGATCATAATCTTAGATCAAGATCAAAGTTTAGGAAAACATGATACCGTAAATATTTCAATACCTAAATGATTAATCTTAAGACAGTTTTTAAATACTTAACTGGAAATTCTCAAAAAAATGTCATTTGACTTATGAAAACCCTGAAGAATTAGAAATTTTAGACTTAATTTTTGAATTTAAAAACAATTTATTCTCAGTTCAAAACAATCGTTATGATGCATAGATTGTTATTAACGTAACGTGAGGTGTAAGGGATGGTTACTCTGTTTATAATATGTCATGGCTTTCTCCCCTATATATTTCCAATAATTAATTTTATTTAATTAGCCTTTTGTTAATTTTCCTAGATAATGCCTCAACCAATCAATACTTACTTACTTACTTTCGCCTGTTACTCCCAATGGAGCATAGGCCGCCGACCAGCATCCTCCAACCCACTCTGTCCTGGACCTTCTTTTCTAGTTCTATCCAGTTTTTGTTCATTCTTCTCATGTCTGTCTCTATTTCTCGGCGTAATGTGTTCTTTGGTCTTCCTCTTCTCCTTTGGTCTTCAGGATTCCATGTGAGGGCTTGTCTTGTGACGCAATTAGCTGATTTCCTCAAAGTGTGCCCTATCCACTTCCAGTGCTTCCTCCTGATTTCTTCCTCCGCTGGAATCTGATTTGTTGTCTCCGACAGTAACTTGTTGCTGATAGTGTCTGGCCATCGGATCCGAAGTATCTTGCGTAGACAACTGTTAATAAACACTTGTGTCTTCTGGATAATGGCTTTCGTAGTTCTCCACGTCTCCGCCCCATACAATAGAACGTTCTTGACATTTGTATTGAAAATTCTAACGTTGGTGTTGGTTGACAATTTTTTTGAGCTCCAGATGTTTTTCAGTTGTAAGTATGCTGCTCTTGCTTTGCCGATCCTCGCCCTCACATCTGCATCTGATCCACCGTGTTCATCAATGATGCTGCCCAGATATGTAAAGGTTTCCACATCCTCCAAAGCTTCTCCGTCAAGTGTAATTTGATTGGTGCATATTGTGTTGTATCGGAGAGTCTTGCTTTTCTCTCTTTTTATATTGAGACCTACTGCTGCTGAGGCTGCTGCTACACTGGTCGTTTTCTCCTGCATTTGTTGTTGCGTTTGTGATAGAAGAGCCAGATCATCTGCGAAGTTCAGATCGTCAAGTTGCATCCTGCCTGTCCACTGTATCCCGTGCTTTCCTCCAGTCGTTGACGTCTTCATGATCCAGTCGATTACTAGAAGAAAGAGAAAGGGTGAGAGTAAGCAACCTTGCCTAACATCAGTCTTTACTTCAAACGACTCGGTGAGTTGACCTTCGTGGATGATTTGGCAGTTTAGTCCATCATAGGAGTTCCGTATGATATTGACTATCTTCTCAGGCACGCCGTAGTGTCGAAGAAGCCTTCATAGTGTCGTCCTGTCCACGCTATCAAATGCCTTCTCGTAGTCGATGAAGTTGATGTAGAGTGATGAATTCCATTCGATTGATTGTTCCACAATGATACGTAGAGTTGCGATTTGATCTGTGCACGATCTATCCTTACGAAATCCAGCTTGTTGATCTCGAAGTTGGGCGTCCACGGAATCCCTCATCCTGTTTAACAATACCCTGTTGAAGACTTTCCCTGGTATTGAGAGGAGAGTGATGCCCCTGTAGTTGTCGCACTTGCTGAGATCGCCTTTCTTTGGTATCTTGATCAGAAGTCCTTTTTCCCAGTCTGTTGGAACTTGTTCTTCATCCCAAATCTTACTGAAGAGGATGTGGAGTATCTTGGCAGTTGCTGTTACATTTGCTTTCAGTGCCTCTGCCGGGATGTTGTCTGGTCCCGCTGCTTTGCCGCTTTTGATTTGTCTAATGGCCATGCTGACCTCTTCAATTGTTGGTGGGCCAACATCAATTGGGAGGTCCGTGGGTGCTGCTTCGATGTTGGGTGGGTTCAGTGGAGCTGGTGGATTTAAGAGTTCTTTAAAGTGTTCTACCCACCTGTTTCGTTGTTCTTCAATGTCGGTGATTACTTTGCCTTCCTTGTTTTTCACTGGTCTTTCTGGTTTACGGTAATTTCCAGCAAGTTTCTTTGTTGTATCATACAGTTGTCTCATGTTTCCCTCTCTTGCAGCCTTTTCCGCTGTCATCGCTAAATCTTCCACATATTTACGTTTGTCGGTTCTGATGCTCCTCTTCACTCCCGGTTGGCAGCGACACCAAATGTAGTGAACAAAACACTAGTTGGGGACAATGGAATGTATTAAAGCAAAGATTACAGACTCTCTCAGTAAATTCTGATTACCAAACAATGAACAGTCAATTTGCAAATTAACACCCAATTGTTTCAATCTTCACTGTTTCTTCTCTTATTCCATTGCTCATGCATTTTCCAAACGATTGCGCTTCATTTCAGTTCTTTCCTCATCGGTCTTCTGCGAAAATACATTCTATGTCTGACCCACACCATATACTACTTATATAGATATAAGTAGACCACACCACACCACCACATTAAAAACGAATTATATATATCTGACAGTCTTTAAATCAACTACTTTTAATTCCACAAAGAACCATTCATGTTTAAACGTATAGTTCGACAGAAATCGGACACTGAATATAGAAAAATATTGTTACCCGGATGACATCCAAACAAGCTTTTCGGTGAGATGTTGAAATTATTTAAACCTAAATAGATGAGATTATTTCAAACATAATTGTTACGTATAATATTTCTTCTTTTCCTCTCAAACTAGATCTTCATTGAATGGTAATTGGTTTGGTCTAATGTTGATCATCGCGTTCATTTTTTTTCAAATATTCCTTGTAAATGTAACCACTTTTAGTGGAATTTCGTTCTCTCAGCTGGATGATTTAGTCGTGATGCTTTCATTGGTCAATTAAAAAACGATATCATTATGACAAATATCAAATAGAAGTGGGTTTTTCGAATTTATCCACACATTTTTCAGCTTTTCATGTTGACGTTTATCATGATCCGTTATTGTTGACTTTTAACTTATCATTGTCTACATATTTATTTTGACTATCTGTCCTCTTAGGAACAAGTGCCAATGGACTGGAAAGAAGGATATCTCATCAAGATACCAAAGAAAGGAGATCTGAACAAATGCGAGAACTACAGAGGCATCAGTTTGTTATCAGTACCAGGAAAAGTTTTCAACAGAGTGCTGCTGAATCGGATGAAAGACGCAGTAGACGCCGAACTTAGGGATCATCAGGCTGGATTCCGTAAGGATAGGTCGTGCACAGACCAGATTGCGACACTACGGATCATTGTTGAACAATCAGTTGAGTGGAACTCATCACTATACGTCAACTTCATCGACTATGAGAAGGTGTTTGACAGTGTGGACAGGAGAACATTATGGAAACTTCTTCGACACTATGGAGTTCCTGAAAAGATTGTCAACATTATCCAAAACTCATACGATGGACTACAGTGCAAAGTCATGCATGGAGGACAGCTGACAGATGCATTTCCAGTAAGGACCGGAGTCAGACAAGGCTGTCTACTCTCCCCATTCCTCTTCCTTCTAGTGACTGACTGGATTATGAAGAATTCGACATCTGAAGGGAAATACGGAATACAATGGACTTCTCAGAATCAATTAGATGATTTGGACTTCGCAGATGACGTAGCCCTCCTCTCTCATACACACGAACAAATGCAGATGAAGACAGCAAATGTAGCAGCAGCCTCCACATCGATAGGCCTCCACATTCACAAAGGAAAAAGCAAAATTCTCAAATGCAACACGGAAAACACCAACTCAATCACACTTGATGGCGAAACTCTGGAAGAGGTAGAAACATTCAAGTACCTGGGGAGCATCGTTGATAAACGAGGAGGATCGGATGCAGATGTAAAGGCGAGGATTGGCAAAGCAAGGGCATCATTTCTACAATTGAAGAATGTATGGAACTCAAAACAACTGTCAACTAACTTCAATGTGAAAATCTTCAATACAAACGTCAAGACAGTCCTACTGTATGGAGCTGAAATGTGGACAACTACTAAATCCATCGTCAAGAAGGTACAAGTATTTATAAATAGTTGTTTTCACACAAAATACTCAACATTCACTTGCAGGATACTATCAGTAACAGTGTTTTATGGGAGAGGACAAACCAGCTGCCAGATGAAGAGGAAATTAGAAAAAGACGTTGGAAGTGGATTGGACATGCATTAAGGAAATCACCAAACTGCATCATGAGAGAGGCCCTAACTTGGAATCCGGAAAGGAGTCGGAAAAGAGGAAGGCCAAAAAACACATTACGTCGTGAAATAGAAGCAGATATGAAAAGGATGAATAACAACTGGAAAGAACTGGAAAGGAAGGCTCAGGACAGAGATGGATTTAGAATGCTGGTGGGCGGGCTACACTATTCCACGAGGGGTAACAGTCGTAATTAAGTAAGTAAGTAAGTAAGTAAGTAATCTCTCCTCTTAACTTGATTCTTAATGTTTTGGTTCCCCAAGATCTTTCTAAATAGTTGTTGGTTTCTTATTAGTCTCGCATAAATTACTTTAGCTAGCTCTATTTATACGATGGTGGCATATTAAAACTAAATGCAAAATGTTTTGGGAGGATTATATTTCATACAGAAAATAAAACTGTGAGAGAAACGTAAAGATGAAGCTCCAGGAGTTGGTTGTGTGCCAACTCGTTAAATAATTTTGTACTTCACTTGATGTTGAGTTATTCATTTAACACGATAATATATATATATATATATATATATATATATATATATATATATATATATATATACGATTCATTATATATGAGTGCATACAATACAACGCATAAGATTACAACTATATGTGTAGCGTTCACATAAGTATTCCGTTTTGGATCAGTTCACACAAAGACTTTTATCATTCTACCATGTTTATTCATAACTTGACTTTAAATCTAATTAAGTGTTTATTTCATACAACTTTATTATTAGCAAAGATGGATAATGACTAGAAGTGGAATCCAGGATGTGCGTTCCGTCCTATTTGGGACTCGTCAGATGGATGTACCTGCATCTCAGAGTTCATGTTCACTGTGAAACTCGAACCTAGTACTTTTTGCTTCAAACACCATCGCATTATCTACTCAGCTACTGAGTCCTGATAGCCACTTGCTTGTGCAATGGAGTGAAGTTTAAATTCACTTGGTATTGTTTGTTTAGTATTGTAACTGGTCAGTCTCTTATTGGCCATATGTGCATACTGAGCGTGTTGTCTCGATATAGCCTTAATTCACAAGTATTATAAGCAAAGATGGATAGGACGAAACGCGCGTCCTGGATTCCATTGTTAGCCACTATCTATCTTTGCTTATAATGCTTGTGAATTAAGGCTATATCAAGGCAATACGCACAGTATACATATATGGCCAATAAGAGACTGACCAGTTTCAGTCCTAAACATCAATGGGAAGGACGGCTAGACAATCGTTTTATCTTAGAATAGGATCACTTATCTATATATTATTAATAATTATACTGAGTTAAATGAAAACTTCAGCTCAACATAGTTACAACCAAGTAGTTACTTTCTTTAAAGCCTCAGATTGTCTTTTCTTTTCTTTCTCAATTGTTTAAATCATAATCATTGTATTACATACCTTTCATTCCCTTAGGCAAAAATCAATACATCAAAGTCACGTTTTTTTCTCTTTATATGGATTAGAACGGAAGTGTTCGTCTCTTTGTGTGCATCACCAGGGATATTTAAATCATTTTATTTTATTTTAGAAAAAGGGAAACAACTATTGATTAGTATAACTTGTACCTTATTTGTTTTATCGATTATTATATATGTTAAAAGTAATACTTACGGTAAATAATTTTATATAAACTTATATAGATGGTGGGGAACATATGTAGCTCAGGTGGGTGATTTCGATGAAGTTTTGTTCTCTGAGCTAAATGGTTTAGTTGTGGAGCTTTCATCAGCTGATGATATCGTTCAGAAGGATGATGAAAGCTCCACGACCAAACCATTCGGCTGAGAGAACAAAACTCCATCAAAATAAACATATATAATTATAAGAGCATAATATATATCGTTGAATGAAGAATATTCTTTTCGATAAATTCTCTCTTCAGGTTCTACAATTATATATGTATCCAAATGAATAATTCGAAAGATGGCCAGATTAAGGTAAAATCCATTGTTTAAAGTGATACCAAGTGAATTTAGCACTGTTAAACAAAATAGAATAAAATAGTTAATATTGATATTGACGAACAAAGAGTAATAATAATAATAGACAAAACCGTTTATTAAAGATAATTTGGCCAAAGAAGAGATAAGGTTGCTACAAATTTCTGATAAGTATAAAGAGTTGGATTGTTGAATCGAATCCGTATAGCTTCTGTTATGTGTAAGAAACGAGATCGAACCCCGTAAGGCCAACTAATAGAAATAGGATAAATCACTTTAAATGACCTATTTCTATCTACTGTGTGACCACTATCAGTCAGATGTGATGGGACAGAGCTGAGTATTGTTTTGGTGACACCCTTTTCTATCCACAAAGAGAGGTATTCACTAAGTTGTTGATTTAATTGCCCGGTTATGAGCCTAATATAGCTTTTACTAGAGGAGCAGCTGAATTCGTGGACATGCATGGATGTGGTGAAACCAGGTAACTTGTTATCTAGTTGAAGAATCACCATAAGTCGGGTGGAAAATAACAGACAGAGGTTAGTTGCATTACAGGTTCCCTTCATCGCTCTAGTCAATTTATTTCGTAGCACATCACTAGCTATATCTCCGTTGAATTATAGCTTCAAGAAAAGAGGTTTCCAAATAACTGACATGACGGGACAAAAAGACGGGGTCGCGGTTTTAACTCATTGTGATTCTTGTGCAACCTTACTTCCGTTTTTAATTCTATATAATGTTTATATAGTACTTTATCAGTGTGATATTTTATCCAGTATAACACTGATTTACTTCAATGAGATGCTTATTCAAGATATGATATTCTTTGTATTAAATTAATGTGAAATATATTCAACAAGATACACAGCATGTGATATTCCTATAGTTTCATGTGACTTTTCACTAATTAATAATCAAATATACGTAAATATCAATCTATAAATGAAAGGATTTTCGACTAGAGTCGTCGTCGTCATCTTCCGTGTTCTTGCTTCGTGTCATAGGAATCGCAATGGTTCCTCATTTTTAAGTATAACTAATAAGCGACGCGGTCGTAACACGAATTATTGATGTCGTTATTTTTCTGTTCATTACGTAAAAGTGCTTTTTCAGAAAACCTTGTGGATAACCCAATTCAATCAACATATTATGATTGAGCTCTTGTTTTTTTATTTATGGTGTCGTCTAAGCATATCTTCCATGTTTTACTTACAAGACATCTAACTAGCTTTCTTTTATAATGGATGAATATCAAGCTCAAGAAATGTATTCACTGGCTTGCTGAAGAACGTTTTCTATGCACACTCTTACTGAAAGAACCACTTTGATGCAGTTTGTTACCAAGTTCTTCTTCACAGATAAATCCGATTGCTTAGTGTTTATTGTTAAACAGCTATAAGAGTTCTTCATTTCCAATGTTCTAATCGACGATAATAAAAATGTCATCAGCATAACAGCAATAAAATTCCAACTTATCATTAACCTCCTTGAGTTACCATTCATAATTCACCAGGGGATATAACACCTCCCCTTTTTGAGAAATACGGAGTTGACATCCGGATTTTAAATTTCCCGAATTCATCCTCCCCCACGAAAGACTGTTGGATCCTCATGTACCCAAGTTACCATTGTTGTGACATTATTTAAAACATATTCGTCGTATTTAACAGAGAATCCGCCAGAACTGATTAGATCGTGAGGAACGACGACATTCGATTTGAGGTCACCAGCGTCTGATTCTTCTGAAACAGTTTGCTTGAATTTACTCGGAACCGCATTAGTAGATAATGAATCATTAGGATAATCAGTATCTATGAAACTTGTATTGGATTCTTGATTATCATTTAATGCATCCGATATTTTTCTCCCATTTTTATAAGAGATTTGAACAGGAACATATGAATCAGCAAAATAATCGGGATCTGGCAGAACAATTAGATAACCTTGATCATTAGATTCATTAGAAAAACTTTTTGCATCATGACTGGTTTGATTTGGCGCCACTGTATTCACTATACTGCTCGGTTTGTTTCCCATTTCTTCATGGGCGGGTACTGCAGCAATTTTAATGGCGCTTAATAAGATATTGTCTCTCTGTGAACTGGACGATTCATTGTTCGCACGTTTTGTTTCAGGGTTAATAAGACTTGGACCGTGTACAGGGCATGTCTCTGAAAAAGGTAGTACTGGGCTACTGGGCTGATCATGTATAACTGCTGCGCTTAAATTATTGCTTTGTACGGATTCATTGAGGCTTTCGCCGGCATATTCATTAGTTCTGCAATCTTTCTCCAGCTCTGTACGCAATTTTGAAATTATTGCGTCAACTTCCGTTTCACCCCCAAAGCATGGGTGATTCAGCAGCTTTGCGTGTAACTTGTCAATGAATTCCAATTGACTCTTTCTAACGAGCTGTTCTAGTTGCTGGATTAGCAACTGAAATTGGTTGGAAGTTAGAGCCATTTTTTTTCACCCGTCGCCAATTGTTATGACGTATGAAACTCGTAATAATATGAGTGTGCACTTGGAGAGGAGTGAATTTATTGATCGGACGCAAATGATACTTGAAATCGTACGAGCAGTCTTGGGTGCTATTCGGTCCTTCCTATCTGCCTAGCCCAGCCCGTTAAGTCCAGAACACAAATAACAGCCTCGGCAATATGAATCATTATTTACAAACATACTGAATTTTTATACAAACCAAAGTAATCAATAAACTGATTATAACTCAAGAATCGTATGATAATAAATCAAAGGTCAAGATAAAGCTAATGATTAGAGAAATACGAATATGAATAGTTTAGTTACGTAATAATTGTACAATAGGAAATAGGCATAATACATTGGTCGAAAAATATAGTTCTAAGAGTTACCATTCATAATTCACCAGGGGATATAACAGGTCCATTTTCTTATCTTTCCGAGAAAAAGATCATCAGGGATAGACAAAGTGAATGTTCACTGTAAAAAAGTAATTCTTTAGGACTAACCTTGGAAATTCCCATATATTGATCTGTTTTTCAAGTAGTTATTGACAGACAGTTGTCTCAGTTGGTGAACGAGGAAATAACATTTGTAAATATCATCCATTTTCCACTTAAATTCATATGTTCCACTTTGAAAGTGAAATCGAAAATATTTTTAGCGCTTTTATTGACGACTAGTTTGTGTAGAGGATCTAGGATTCGAAATAACCACTTTATAGTTTATGGTGTCGCACATTATACATATTTAAAACTAAACAAAAAAGAACTCCTGTCTTGTAGACTTTAAGTGAACAGTACAGTTACAGTATATTTGATTCAGTGGGTTTAAGTTTTCAATTCTTTAAGCGAAATGGTCAGTAGTTTCCCTGCTTTCATATTGATATCCTTAACGTCGTTGAGTTTTTGAAATCTAGTCGAGTCATTTAAATTTGAGCTTATTTTGTCAATGTAATCAGTTTTGTTCATTAGAACCAGCCCATCAAATAACATCTTGATGCTTTACACAAGCTTAGAAAGATAATACTGGTCCTGAACAAGCAAGATAAGTATTATGTAGACATTATTGGAACCATATGTAATGAGACCTGGGTTAGTTTCTTCAAAACCTATATGAACAAGTTGATGGTGAATAGTAATAGTAATAATAGTAAAAGAAATAACAGAAATAGTGATTAGTTATTTCAAAAAGAATCCCAAAAGTTTCAGTAAGAAATTGTCACTAGTGGATTTTGACCAGGTATCGCTATTGAAAATTAATTATCAAACTATTTAAGGAATCGAGTGCAACTGGAAACATGGACTTTCGGGTTACGAATATGGTAATAAAATCAACGCACCCTCACCAAGAGATCTAAAAGTTGTTTGACTTGATTACCTGCTAGAATTGTAAACACATAGTTATGAGGAGTCCGAATTTGGGGTGTGCATGATACACAGTAATCATTCACTATCTAAAACAATTCTGAAGAGTTAGAATAAGTGGACTGGTTCTTCATCTTCTTATCTTGATTTTAGATAAAGCTCTCAGGTCTCTGCTATGGTTCAATCAAATTGAACTGACAACTCGTCTTAAACTTTCTGGTGAATTCCATATTTCTAATAAATAGGGTATAAATTCCGAGTCTTCAAACGTCAGCGAATTCACGTCCTATCTGATGATGGTTTCCCATGTGTTAGAGGGTTCCTACGCTCAGAACATCAACCATACCAACCAGCTATTTAGGACAGGAGAGGAGAGTTAGGTAGTGAAACAAAATTATTTTTGAAGCCATTTAATTGTTTCATACAGACATGCTAAATACAAATAACTATTTGCTCATTTTCGAATATGATAACTGACTGAGCATATGGTTGCCAAATTCATCACTATTGGTTAACTTGTGCTCAGTTTTCCTTATATATAAATCCTCCGGTATTCATTTATTTGGTTGTTTGTTTATCTATCTATCTATCTATTAATCATATTCTGTTACTATAATGATGAATATATATTTGAGACACTTTGATCAACTAACACATAAGACTATTTGGATACATTTCCACGCCATGCAGATTAGACCTGTTTAATGCAATTCCGGATTTATTTCAAAAATATTGCAATTGCATTATATTCTATTGCCACTGTCTACATAAATCCAACCCAATTATTAGCGGGTCTAATTCTAAACAGTTCAGCTGTGTCCACTAAGTCCCATTATATTTCGATTATTTATTACTACTGTTACTTATTTACGCTGGGTGCCTCTGGAGGAGTATAGGCCACCCGCCAGCATCCTCCACCAAACTCTGTTCTGGAAAATTCTTTCCATTTGCTATTCATCCTTCTCATGTCTGCTTATAATTTTCAACATTGTGTATTCTTCGGTTTTCCTCTCCCGTTTCCCCTCAGGATTCCAAGTTAGTGTTTGCCACGTGATGAAGTTTGATTATTTTTACAATCTATGGTCTATTTACTTTTAATGTCTTATCCTAATTTTCTCTTCATCTGCAAGCTAATTTGTTCTCTTCCTCAGTAAGTTGTTGCTGACAGTATTCGGTCAACGGACATTCCTCATCTTGCGTAGACAAATGTATATAAATACTTGTACTTTTCTGATTATGATTGTGGTAGTTCTCGAATTTTCAGCTCCGTAGAGTGGAACTGTCTTGACTTTCGTATTGAAGATTGTGAGTTTGGTGTTGGTTGACAGTTGTTTTGAGTTCTATGTGTTCTTCAATTGTAAAATGCTACCCTTGATTCGACAATCTGTGCCTTCATATCTGCAGAATTATGGTCTATGTCGTTATTAGTATTATTACAATAATAGACCTAATCGTATAATTGTAGATATGTCATGATGTGACTGCCTAACCTATAAGATCTTACGTGGAAGTCAAATCATTGTCTACATTGACTCATCACATAATAACAATTAATACGATGCCTGGAGTTTCTAAAGAACACATTAAGGCTAAAGATAAAATAATATATTTAATGTGAGTAAAGACAAGATATACAGGATGACCACGCCTGAAAGGCAGGGTGATGCCGTCCGATTTATTAAATTGAATCAATTCTGTTAGCTGCTCATTAATAAATACACACATATACACCCGTGTCTTGTTCTATCATGCCTGTGGACATGATAACCGAAGTATTAATTAACTATCATCCATATTTATAGACTGTTGTTACTGTAGCTGTAAATAATTCCCCAAAATCAATAGCTCATTAAGTGTTCGACATTGGATGCTGACCACGTTGTTTAAGTGGACTTGTTTAGCTGAAGGCTTTCGGTCATGCATCCGCACCAGATCACGTTTCAATACTGCGTGGGACACAGCTCCTACGTTTCTTTAGCCAGCTCATAGAAAAGGTCCTCGATATATTGGTAACGAATCAAATATATCTTTCCTGCCTATTCTCGTCCGACTTCTGATTTCTATCTGACTGGGAACGACCGAACATAGAAGGTGCTACTGGTATCCAGTTGTAAAACTAGAATATCCGTTGCATCATCATTGGTGAACCCGACGTGATCTGGTACACCAAGTCATATACTGTGAGTCTGTTCCATTTTGGAACATTATTATTCATTGTTATTCTTTATTTGAATTTTATATATTGTGATATACTTTTTTCGCGAATTTTTTTTCCGGATATATTTTAATTAGACATTTTCGTTAGCTATATTACTATGACGGAACACTCACCCAAGGTTTTTAAGTTAAAGTCTATTCCCCCTATTTCGATTCAGTTAACGCCATTTTGGCCCGACAATATCGAGTCCTGGTTCTGCTATGCAGAAGCCGATTTTTGCATGCACGGAATCACGGACTCGCGCACACGTTTCCTCGCGGTAGTTAAGGCGTTACCGCGCGAGTTTAACAGGTACGTAACACCTAGTATGTTTACTAGTGATGTTTCCGAACCTTACGAATCGCTTAAGCTATCGATTTTAAAACGAGGAGACCTAACTGATCGACAACGGTTAGACCAACTCCTTAACAATATCGACTTGCAACATGGTTCTGCGACGGACATGTTGCTTAGAATGAGAGAAGTCATCGGCCAACGAACTTTCGATGATGGCCTATTTAGACAACTTTTCTTGTCTAAACTCCCTCAACAGGTGCAGGCAGTGCTTGTTTCATTTCAAAACAATGCCATAGATGAACTAGCTGCATCTGCCGATCGAATCTTGGAAATCACTAGATCTTCTAAGGCCGAGGTTTTTTCCGTCAAAGAAAAACCCCAATCGACCTCGACTGACATGGCCGAACTATGTCACACGCTTACACGATATCTTAGAGTTCGCAATGACCGTAGTCGGTCAAAAACCCCGCGTAGAAGTGCCTCACGTAAGCGATCTGGCTCTCGACCACGAGAGACAGACAATCCCGACTGGTGCTGGTATCATAACCAGTACGGTAAGTTTTCCAGAAACTGCAGGAAACCTTGTAATTATCCGACCCCAAAATCGAGTGACACGAAAAACAGTTCGGGAAACTTCCCAGCCGGCACGCGTTAACGGCAACCGTAGAAGGCGAACACAGCCGCCTCTTATATGTCACGGATGTGACTACGAAAGTTCGCTACCTCGTCGACACTGGCGCAGAAGTTAGCGTTCTTCCAGCAAATCTCGACGACAGACTTCGCGAGTCTGTTTTAAGTTTACAGGCGGCAAACGGAAAGCCGATCGCTACTTACGGTCAAAGGTACGTCTACCTTAACGTGGGTTTACGTAAACCCATACACTGGATTTTCGTGGTTGCAGATGTCTCTATGCCAATCAATGGTATTGACCTGTTACAACACCACAATCTACTCATCGACACACGCGCACGAAGGTTAATAGACGGAAACACTAAGTTATCCGTTTGCGTAACTCCTTGTTCTGGTTGCAGGTTATCCCCAGTCACGATTAAGCACGCCATAGACCCCTTGTACCAAAAAGTACTCGACAAATACCCTGGGATATACCAATCGCAATCGAAATTACCTTGTGTAACCAGCAATGTTACACATCACATCTCGACTACAGGACCACCTGTATTTTCGAAAGCCCGAAGACTCGCTCCCGAAAAACTTAGGTTAGCTAAAAACGAATTCAACCACATGATGGACCTAGGAATAATTCGACCATCGAATAGTCCATGGGCATCCCCATTGCACATGGTCCCTAAAAAGGACAGCAATGATTGGCGGCCAACTGGTGATTATCGGCGTCTGAATGCTAAAACCATTCCCGATCGTTACCCGCTGCCTCATATTCACGATTTGACAGCTACCTTGAAAGGTACAACTGTCTTTTCGAAAATCGACTTGGTTAAAGCTTATAACCAAATCCCGATGGCAACTGACGACATTCCTAAAACCGCCATCATCACTCCCTTCGGTCTTTACGAATTTCTACGAATGCCTTTTGGTTTAAGAAACGCGGCTCAAACATTCCAAAGGATTATAGACGACGTATTCCGAGGTCTCAACTTCGTACATGCGTATGTTGATGACTGTCTAATAGCAAGTCCGGACAGAGAATCACATCTCAAGCATCTGGACATTGTTTTCGATCGACTTCAAAGGCATGGCATTACTGTCAACATTCAGAAATGCCAAATCGGAACTAACTGCTTAGACTTCCTAGGACACACCATTGATGCCCAAGGCATCCGACCCCTTAGGAGCAAAGTGGCGGCCATTCTGGATTACCCAGAACCGACCACGATCAAGCAGTTACGAACTTTTAACGGACTTGTAAGTTTCTATAGACGGTTCATACCTAAATGCGCATCCCTAATGAAACCGTTGACCGATCAGCTTCGTGGAAATGCGAAATCAATTAGTTTAGACGACACAGCCCGTAAAGCATTTTCCACAGTTAAGGAACACATCGGTAAAGCAACCTTGCTTGCTCATCAGGACAGTCAAGCGCCCATTAGTATCGCCGTAGACGCATCCGACTCAGCAATCGGAGCAGTCTTACAACAATGGGTTAACAACTCGTGGCAACCTTTAGGATTTTTCTCGAGACGGTTGCTAGACGCTGAATCTAGGTACAGCACGTTCGGTAGGGAACTCCTAGCTATGTATTGTGCTGTACGGCATTTTCAACATTCCATCGAAGGAAGAGAATTCACACTTTTTACCGATCACAAACCTCTTACCTTCTCTTTAAGTTCATCTTCAGACAAGTACTCACCAAGAGAGTCTCGACAACTCGACTACATTTCGCAGTTTACTTCAGACATACAACATATTTCTGGAGCAAACAATGTAGTCGCAGACGCCTTGTCTCGAATTAGCTCCTTGAACAGTTTCCAAGGAATCGACCTTCTTAAACTCGCTCAGCTTCAAAAAGAAGACATTGATCTTCAGCATGAGTTATCCTCGACAACTCTTAAACTAAGTATTAGGCAGATGGGAACAGGTAAGGAAACCTTACTCTGTGACACATCTACAGGTAGGGATCGTCCAATTGTACCAAAACACTATCGCCGCAACGTCTTCAATACGTTGCACAATCTTTCTCATCCAGGTGCTCGTGCAACAATCGAACTTATAGCCGAACGCTTTTGTTGGCCTGGCATGAATAAAGACGTGAGGGAGTGGGCACGATCATGTGTGAGCTGTAAGAAATCTAAGGTCATAAGACACAACAAATGTCCCTTAGGCTCTTTCAAAACACCTGACGCTCGTTTCGACCACGTCCATCTAGATTTGGTAGGACCCTTACCCGACTCGAACGGATACTCATATCTCCTAACATGCATAGACCGTTTTACTCGATGGCCAGAAGCAGTACCGATTAAGGACATTACTGCTGAAACAGTGGCTCGCACTTTCGTCGAACGATGGGTAGCAAATTTCGGCTGCCCTTCAACCATCACTACAGACCGCGGACGCCAGTTCGAATGTGGACTTTTCCGTTGTCTGACCACACTTTTAGGAATCACGCACTTCCGAACGACCGCCTACCACCCACAAGCAAACGGGTTGGTAGAACGTTTTCATCGACAATTAAAAGCTTCATTATCAGCTTCGAACGTTTCACAGTGGACAGACGCTCTTCCACTCGTCTTGCTAGGTATCCGCAATGCAATGAAAGCTGACATTGGATACACGGCATCTCAACTCGTTTACGGAACGACACTCCGACTCCCAGGAGAATTCGTGGATCCTTCAGCTTCTTCATTGAACATGGATCTAAACTCTTACACGAGTAGGCTTACAAACGCTATGCGTTCAGTTAAACCTGCTCACACTCGACCTCAATCAACTGATGTTTTCGTTCAACCTGACTTACGACATAATACACATGTCTTCGTTCGTCGAGACTCACATCGACGAGCCCTCGAATCACCATACGAAGGACCCTTCAAAGTTCTTCAACGCGAACCTAAGTACTATGTAGTTGATAAGAACGGTACGAAAGATAGCATCAGTATCGATCGACTCAAAGCTGCGTACTTAGAAGGAAACCCTAGCTACGTCGATTTTCCTTCGGTACAAGCAAACGACACAGCTACTACACTAGTAGAACCCTACACGACAACCGACACACAACTTGATACTTCGTCAACGTCGATAGAAAAACCTGAAACAACGCGTTCTGGAAGAAGAGTAAGATTTCCAGAACATCTTAACGAATATTGCACGTAGGACAAGCTTTATCTTGAATTACCCTTTCAAAGTTTATTATAAATTTTTTTTAATATGCTCATTTTTTTATTTATGTAGAAAAAAACAAAAAAAACAACATTTTTTTGAGCGTATATATATATATATTTATATATTGAAAAAAACCCAAAAGAAAACCTTTTTTCCGATCGCTTTTACGCTGTTTGTAAGTGTATCAGTTTATTTTTTTCCGCTCATCTTGTGTCCTTACGCAAGTACGAGTGTATTTTTGACATGCACTCACACGTTTTATTTTTCCTCTTTTCCAGGACGGCTGGAAAAGAACGACGAAGTTTCGCAAGGAACAGAAATTTTCATTGTACTATATTCCTTTATTTGCTACGTTGTACATTTTGGTCCCATAGTTTAAGGAAAGACGACCAGACGCTGCTAAACGAAGCAAGCTATCAGAAGAGTGTTTACCAATGACAAATTCGTTGGGTTTAAACTTCTGGCTGGTCACGTCTTAGGGGCATCACTACCTCACTAGGGGGGGGAGTGATCTGTAGCTGTAAATAATTCCCCAAAATCAATAGCTCATTAAGTGTTCGACATTGGATGCTGACCACGTTGTTTAAGTGGACTTGTTTAGCTGAAGGCTTTCGGTCATGCATCCGCACCAGATCACGTTTCAATACTGCGTGGGACACAGCTCCTACGTTTCTTTAGCCAGCTCATAGAAAAGGTCCTCGATATATTGGTAACGAATCAAATATATCTTTCCTGCCTATTCTCGTCCGACTTCTGATTTCTATCTGACTGGGAACGACCGAACATAGAAGGTGCTACTGGCATCCAGTTGTAAAACTAGAATATCCGTTGCATCATCATTACATTCCCATTGCATTGTACGTTTGGCGAACTTACTGGAGCGATATCTACCTCGTTGGGATTATTAATTGTCTATAATTGTGAATTTCAGTGCCAAACTCAACAGAACACGCAACAGTCAGCTGACTTGAGTAACGTCCATGAACTTTTAATAACCTATAAGTTGTTTTGTAAGCAAAAATGGATAGTGGCTAGCAGTGGAATCCAGGATGCGAGTTTCGTCCTATTTGGGACTCGTCAGCTGGATGTACCTGCATCTCATAGTTGATGTTCACTCTGGGACTAGAATCAAGTGCCTTTCGCTTCAAACGCCATTACCTTATTAACTCAGCTACTGAGTCCTGATAGCCACTTCCTTGTACAATGAGGTGAAGTTCAAATTTACTTAGCATTGTTTATTTAGGACTGTAACTGGTCGTTCTCTTTGTTGTTACATTAACTTTTGGACGTCATAACTTTACTCCTATTTTTGGTTAATATACTTTTTGGTCCACCACACCTCATCCCGTCAGTTGTTGAATTTAAATCTTTCCGGTAATTATATGCACAGTGTAGCTGTAAATAATTCCCCAAAATCAATAGCTTTCTAAGTGTTCGACATTGGATGCTGACCACGTTGTTTAAGTATACTTGTTTAACTGAAGGCTTTCGGTCATGCAATCGTACCAGATCACGTTGCAACACAGCGTGGGACACAGCTCCTACGTTACAATAGCCAGTTAAGAACGAAGTTTCTCAATATATTGGTAACGCATCAAACATATCTTCCCTGTCTCTTCTCGTCTGACTTCTGGTTTCTATTTGACTGGGAATGATCGATTATAGAAGATACTACTGGTTGCTAGTTGTAAAACTAGAATACCCGTTGTATCTTCATTGGTGAGCCCGACGTGATCTGATACACCAAGCCAATATACTGTGAGTTTGTTTCATTTTTGAATATTATTATTCATTGTTATTGTTTGTTTGAATTTTATATATTGTGATATACTTTTTTCGCGAATTTTTTTTCCCGGATATATTTTAATTAGACATTTTCGTTAGCTATATTACTATGACGGAACACTCTCCAAAGGTTCTTAAGTTTAAGTCTATTCCCCCTATTTCGATTCAGTTAACGCCATTTTGGCCAGACAATATCGAATGTTGGTTCTGCTACACAGAAGCTAATTTTTGCATGCACGGAATCACGGACTCGCGCACACGATTCCTCGCGGTGGTTACCGCGCGAGTTTAACAGGTACGTAACACCTAGTATGTTTATTAGTGATGTTCCCGAACCTTACGAAACTCTCAAATTTTCGATTCTCAAACGTGGAGACCTAACCGACCGACAACGGTTAGACCAACTCCTCCATAACATCGACTTGCAACATGGTTCTGCGACAGACATGTTGCTAAGAATGAGAGAAGTTATTGGCCAACGAACTTCCGGCGATGGCCTATTCAGACAACTTTTCTTGTCTAAACTTCCTCAACAGGTGCAGGCAGTGCTCGTCTCGTTTCAAAACAACGCCATAGATGAGCTGGCTGCATCTGCCGACCGAATCTTAGAAATCACTAAATCTTCTAAGGCCGAGGTTTTTTCAGTCGAAGAAAAACCTCAAACGACCCCTAACGACATCACCGAACTATGTCATACACTGACGCGCTATATCCGCTTGCGTAATGACCGTAGTCGGTCAAAATCCCCACGTAGGAGCGTTTCACGTAAGCGATCTGCCTCTCGACCACGAGAGACAGACAATCCCGACTGGTGCTGGTATCACAACCAGTACAGTAAGTCCCCCAGAAATTGCAGGAAACCCTGCAATTACCCGACCTCAAAATCGAATGACACGAAAAACAGTTCGGGAAACTTCCCAGCCTGCACGCGTTAACGGCAACCGTAGCCGGTGAACACAGCCGTCTGTTATACGTCACTGATGTGACCACGAAAGTTCGCTACCTCGTCAATACTGGCGCGGAAGTTAGCGTTCTTCCCGCGAACTCCAACGACAGACTTCGCGAGTCTGTTTCAGTTTACAAGCGGCAAACTGAAAGCCGATTGCTACGTATGGCTAAAGGTATATTTACCTTAACGTGGGTTTACGCAAACCCATACACTGGATTTTTGTTGTTGCAGATGTATCTATGCCAATCATTGGTATAGACCTGTTACAATGCCACAACCTACTCATCGACACACGCTCACGAAGGTTAATAGACGGAAACACTAAGTTATCTGTTAGCGTAACTCCTTGTTCTGGTTGCAGGTTATCTCCAGTCACGATTAAGCACACCATAGACCCATTGTACTAATCATTACTGGACAAATACTCCGGGATATACCAACCGCAATCGAAATTTTCTTGTGTAACCAGCAATGTTACACATCACATCTCGACTACAGGACCACCTGTATTCTCAAAAGCCCGTCGACCCGCTCCCAAAAAGCTTAGGTTAGCCAAAAACGAATTCGACCATCGAATAGTCCATGGTCATCCCCATTGCACATGGTCCATTAAAAGGACAGCAACGATTGGCGGGCAACTGATGATTATCGGCGTCTGAATGCTAAAACCATTCCCGATCGTTACCCGCTGCCTCATATTCACGATTTGACAGCTACCTTGAAAGGTACAACTGTCTTTTCGAAAATCGACTTGGTTAAAGCTTATAATCAAATACCGATGGCACCTGACGACATTCCTAAAACCGCCATCATCACTCCTTTCGGTCTTTACGAATTCTTGCGAATGCCTCTTGGTTTAAGAAATGCGGCTCAAACCTTTCAAAGGTTTATAGACGACGTATTCCGAGGTCTCAACTTCGTACATGCGTATGTTGATGACTGTCTAATAGCAAGTCCGGACAGAGAATCACATCTCAAGCATCTGGACATTGTTTTCGATGAACTCCCAAGACATGGCATTACTGTAAACATTCAGAAATGCCAAATAGGAACCAACTCCTTAGACTTCTTAGGACACACTATTGATGCCCAAGGCATCCGACCCCTTAGGAGCAAAGTGGCGGCCATTCTGGATTACCCAGAACCGACCACGATCAAGCAATTGCGAACTTTAACGGACTTGTAAGTTTCTATAGACGGTTCTTACCTAAATGCGCATCTCTTATGAAACCGTTAACCGATCAACTGCGTGGAAATGCAAAATCAATTAGTTTAGACGACACAGCCCGTAAAGCATTCTCCACGGTTAAGGGACAGATCGCTAAGGCAATCCTCCTTGCTCATCAGGATAATCAAGCGCCCATTAGTATCGCCGTAGACGCATCCGACTCAGCAATCGGAGGAGTCTTACAACAATGGGTTAACAACTCGTGGCAACCTTTAGGATTTTTCTCGAGACGGTTGTTAGACGCGGAATCTAGGTACAGCGCGTTCGGTAGGGAACTCCTAGCTATGTATTGTGCTGTACGACATTTCCAACATTCCATCGAAGGAAGAGAATTCACACTTTTTACCGATCACAAACCTCTTACCTTCTCTTTAAGTTCATCTTCAGACAAGTACTCACCGCGAAAGTCTCGACAACTCGACTACATTTCGCAGTTTACTTCAGACATACAACACATTTCTGGAGCTAACAATGTAGTCACAGACGCCTTGTCTCGAATAAGTTCCTTGAACAGTTTCCAAGGAATCGATCTTCATAAACTCGCTCAGCTTCAAAAAGAAGACATTGATCTTCAGCATGAGTTATCCTCGACAACTCTAAAACTAAGTATTAGGCAGATGGGAACAGGTAAGGAAACCTTACTGTGTGACACATCTACAGGTAGGGATCGTCCAATAGTACCAAAACATTATCGACGCAACGTCTTCAATACGTTGCACAATCTTTCTCATCCAGGTGCTCGTGCAACAGTCAAACTTATAGCCGAACGCTTTTGTTGGCCTGGCATGAATAAAGATGTGAGGGAGTGGGCACGATCATGTGTAAGCTGTCAGAAATCTAAGGTAATCAGACACAACAAATGTCCCTTAGGCTCTTTCAAAACACCTGACGCTCGTTTCGACCACGTCCATCTAGATTTGGTAGGACCCTTACCCGACTCGAACGGATACTCATATCTCTTTACATGCATAGACCGTTTTAATCGATGGCCAGAAGCAGTACCGATTAAGGACATTATTGATGAAACAGTGGCTCGCGCCTTCGTCGAACGATGGGTAGAAAATTTCGGCTGCCCTTCCACGATCACTACAGACCGCGGACGCCAGTTCGAATGTGGACTTTTCCGTTGTCTGACCACACTTTTAGGAATCACGCGCTTCCGAACGACCGCCTACCACCCACAAGCAAACGGGTTGGTAGAACGTTTTCATCGACAACTAAAAGCTTCATTATCAGCTTCAAACGTTTCACAGTGGACAGACGCTCTTCCACTCGTTTTGCTAGGTATCCGCAATGCAATGAAAGCTGAGATTGGATACACGGCATCTCAACTCGTTTACGGAACGACACTCCGACTCCCAGGAGAATTCGTGGATCCTTCAGCTTCTTCATTGAACATGGATCTAAACTCTTACACGAGTAGGCTTACAAACGCTATGCGTTCAGTTAAACTTGTTCACACTCGACCTCAATCAACTGATGTTTTCGTTCAACCTGACTTACGACATAATACACATGTCTTCGTTCGTCGAGACTCACATCGACGAGCCCTCGAATCACCATACGAAGGACCCTTCAAAGTTCTTCAACGCGAACCTAAGTACTATGTAGTCGATAAGAACGGTATGAACGATAGCATCAGTATCGATCGACTCAAAGCTGCGTACTTAGAAGGAAACCTTACCTACGTCGATTTTCCTTCGGTACAAGCAAACGACACAGCTACTACACCTGTAGTACCCCACACGACAAACGACACACAACTTGATACTTCGTCAACGTCGATAGATAAACCTAAAACAACGCGTTCTGGAAGAAGAGTAAGATTTCCAGAACATCTTAACGAATATTGCACGTAGGACACAGGCTTTATCTAGAATTCCCCTTTCATTGTTTATTATTAAATTTTTTTGATATGCTCGTTTTTTTTATTTATTTAAAAAAAACAAAAAAAAACAAAACATTATTTTTTGAGTGTATTTATATTTTTTTATATAAAAAACCCAGAAAAACATTTTTTCCGATCGCTTTTACGCTGTTTGCAAGTGTATTAGTTTTTTTTCCCGTTCATCTTGTGTGTAAGGACACAAGTACGAGTATATTTTCGACATGCACTCACACATTTTATTTTTCCTCTTTTCCAGGACGGCTGGAAAAGAACGACGAAGTTTCGCAAGGAACCGAAATTTTCATTGTACTTTATTTATTTATTGCTATTTTGTACATTTTGGTCCCTTAGTATAAGGAAAGACGACCAGACGATGCTAAACGAAGCAAGCTATCAGAAGAGTGTTTGCCAACGATAAACTCGTTGGGTTTAAACGTCTGGTTGGTCACGTCTTAGGGGCATCACTACCTCACTAGAGGGGGTAGCTGTAAATAATTCCCCAAAATCAATAGCTTTCTAAGTGTTCGACATTGGATGCTGACCACGTTGTTTAAGTATACTTGTTTAACTGAAGGCTTTCGGTCATGCATTTGTACCAGATCACGTTGCAACACAGCGTGGGACACAGCTCCTACGTTACAATAGCCAGTTAAGAACGAAGTTTCTCAATATATTGGTAACGCATCAAATATATCTTCCCTGTCTCTTCTCGTCTGACTTCTGGTTTCTATTTGACTGGGAATGATCGATTATAGAAGATACTACTGGTTGCTAGTTGTAAAACTAGAATATCCGTCGTATCTTCAACAGCTTCAAATGTGGTGTGGTAAAAAGAAGGCTGCAATAACTAGCCGGGAAATACCTATTATAGTTCCAAATTTCTTCGGGTTTAATTCCTAACACGAGAGAAATGAAAATCTGCGCGAAAATTATTCAAGAGTTGGACAAAGTAGGATTACAATAATTAAGTATGATTTCGTGTAAAGATATTTTAATAAGTCACAGTAAGATGCATAGTAATAGCCGTTGGTCAATAGTTTAACTTATGGATAGTACAAATATTTTGCGTTTAGAAATACAAAATTAATCAATATTGTATCGGTGCTGATTCAGCTTTTACTTTCAGTTTAAATTGGAAAGTCAATTGACGTTCATATTGTTATGCTGTCCTTATGAGTTGATTTCCAATTGCATTTGCATTGGTATGTTAACTGAAGGAACAAAGTATAAATGTGGAGAAGACGAATTCCAACTAGTGTTCCAGTTAGTTTGTTAAGTTTAATATAGTTTATTAAGTTGCAGTGAGACTTTTCTCAACCTCATTATTATTTAATCGTGATAAGATTTATCTATATTTGATGATGCTGCTCAGGTTGGTAAAACCCTTTGTCTTTCCCAGAGATACTCTATGAAACGTGATTCTATTGGTGTTCTCTGTATTGTATTTGAGTATCTCACTTCTTCCCCTGTGTGAGTTAAATCATACTGTTTCCGAGTTTTCGGATACAGTGACCATCTTCACCTGCATTTATTGCTGTGTATGAAACAGAGAAACTATGTCGCCTATGAAATTCAAACCTCCAGTTAGATCAAACTTGTCCACTGTATTCTGTGCTTTCTCTGAGAAGTGGAGGTCTTCATAATCCAGTGGGCCACCTTAAGTAGGACGAAGGGCGACAGTAATCAGCCTTGCTCTGCGCCGGCGTTCTCTTCAAATGCATCAGTCAGCTATCCTCCATTCACGACTTTGCAGTGTAGACTATTATGTGAATTTCGCGTGTTGGTAACAATATTCTATGGTATGCCACGATGTCGGAGAAGGTTCTACAAAGGTTTCCTATCCATGCTGTAGAACGCTTCCTCACAGTTAAGGGAGTCGATTTATAGTGACGAATTCCTCTCGGCCAATTGTTCAAAATGATCCGTGATGTCGTGGTTTGATCTTTGCATGACCGATCCTTACGGAATCTGATCCGTTGGTCTTAAAGTTGTGCTTTACAGAATCTCTGCAGTTCTCACACCAGCTGGAATCTCCTTTCTCCGCTATCTTGGTGAGCTATCCTTATTTCCAGTTTGCTGGCACTTGTTCCTCCCAAATCTTCCTGAATAGAACGTCGAGGATGTTTGCAGTTACTTCATTGTCTGGCTTTAGCTCTTCGGCTGATGTATTGTCAGGTCCTGTTGCTTTCTTACTCTCAATTCTTTTGATGACCATTCTGATTTCTTCCGTCGTTGGTGGAGCGACATCTATAGGGAGATCTGTGAGTACTGCTTCGATATCCTGTGGATTCAATGGAGCTGGTCTATTTAAGAGTTTCTCAAAGTATTCTACTCATCTGTTCCTCTGTTCCTGAATCTCACTGATTGTCTTGCCTTTTTTGTCCTTGACCGATCTCTCTGGTTTACTATATTCCCCTTCCAGTTTCTTCGTTGTGTTGTAGTGGCATTGGCCCCTCACCACACATTCCTCGAAGTCCAACATGAGAAAACTGGGAAAATAGTTTTTTAACACTTAAGGCTAAGAAAAACCCAACGACGGAGAAGGCTGGAAAAAGAATTCAATTAAATTCATCGAATGGCATGGCTCGGCCTTGCTGGCGTGATCATACTTAGTTAATATCACTATTATTCATATTAAATATTTTGTTCTATCTCCAGTCTAAATTTGTCCTCTACCATATATTGGCGATGGTTACGATACTATGAGTCGCTGTAGACAATGATGTGACTCCAGCGTAAGATCCTTTAGATTCCATAGATTAGGTAGTCACGTCATGACAAATCTACAATTTTGGGATCAGGTCTATTATTAGAACAATACTAATAACGAAGACCATAATTCTACAGTGTCATACAGTTGTTTCATGTTCCCTTATCTTGAAGCTTTATCCACTGCCACTGCTAGGTGTTCTACATATTTCTTCTTGTCAGCTTGAATGCTCTTTTTCACTTGTTGATATGTTTCTATGTACTCAGCTTGTGCCTTAACCTCCTTTCTTCTTGTTTGGCTTTCGTTAA
Source organism: Schistosoma rodhaini (assembly GCA_944470415.2). NCBI lineage: Eukaryota > Metazoa > Platyhelminthes > Trematoda > Strigeidida > Schistosomatidae > Schistosoma > Schistosoma rodhaini. The sequence continues at coordinate 5,115,910 of OX104044.1, forward strand.
TTGGTGTATTCTTGTTATTCTGTTCTTGAATCTTATCCAGGGTTTCGACAGAGATTCATTCCTTATGGTGATGCGTGTGGTGGACCTGAACCTGTCGATACGTTAATGTTAGCCCTTCTCTGATCATTTTACAGTTGTTCTCCATAGTAGTTTCCTCTTGCTGAATTGATCTTGTAGGGCTTAGAACCTGTTGTTGAGAGTTATCTTGAATTCGTTGAGTTTGTCTATATGTAAAAGGAGGGCTGTATTGAACATTTATAATGCTGTTTGTCCAGTTGTCTAATACCTCTTTGACCTCAGTTTAATCTCGGCCACAACTGGGTGGTGATCTAAAGCTATGTCAGCTCCTCCCCTTTTCCTCACGTCTTCTATTAACCATGTGAAACTTTTACTGGTACAAATATGATCTATCTGGTTTTCCGCGATGTGGTGCATTGAAACCCATGTAGCTTTGCGTATGAGTTTGTGAGGGAATATTGTGCTGCCTATAACCAATTTGTTGAGTGCGCATAAATTTATTGAATCTTTAATCACTTTCGTTTCTATCTCCCTGTCGGTGTCGTCTCATGATATCTTCATATTCAGTGTTGTCCATTCCGACTTTGACGTTTGGGTCTATCGTCAGGATGGGCAGGTCCTTTCCTGGGTACTTCTCTATTATGGAGTGCAGCTTCTTGTATAACTGATCTTTTATCGTCGTCATTCCTATCACTATTGGGCGCATGACATGTGATAGTATTCATTGTGATTCCCTCCTCCGTTTTGAATGACGCCTTGATGATCTTGGATCTATGATATTCCCATCCTATAAGTGCATTTCGTGCTTTTTGGTTAGCATCAGAACAACTCCTCGAGTTAATGGAGCATTTTCTTCCTCTTTGAAAAAGTGCACCTGCAGTTTTCCTGGACCTATCCTTTTCTGTCCAGTTTGGGTCCAGTGGGTTTCATCGATCCCGATCACTCTCAAGTTGTGCCTCGTCATTTTCATAGCTATTTGATTGGTCCTCCCGATTCCACACATTGTCCGAATACTCCATATATCTATATTCATTGTTGCTCTGGTTATCTGAAGGGGCATTGGCTTATTAATAATAATAATAATTTATTCTCAAATAACAGATTGTTACATGAGGCATGCCGGTTTACAGGCAAGATCGAATTGTTAAAGAAGTTACAATTTTCACTGTTGAAAATTACTCGGCTGGGCTGATATTTCATAAGACATTAATGTAAATGGATTTCATAAGAAACATGTCAATATCAATATCACACTTGGCGCACTTTATGGAGGTAGCGTTGCAACATATAACTGATGGTCCAGAATAGATACATGCGAAGTTGAGGGCTTTTAGAAGTTTCGAACTTATATCCCTCCAGAATATCGGAAGTATTAATAACGGTGTAGGACGAAGTCACACGTGCCATATCTGTTTTCGGTGGAGTATCTGCAGGAGGCTGAAAAAGGTGTAAGAAAAAGGAAGGACGAAAAGCAGAGCACACAATATTCATGGAGGAATAATTAAGGTATAACCATTTAGTCTATTTGTCTGTTACTGAAGTATTTATCACGTAAGAACATACTAATGTGTTAAAGAAAAATAAGTGTGGGCAAGGTATGAGTGGATAAAGAACTGTATAAATGAAGGTAGTTTAGAAGGAAGTATATAATTGTGTAATTATAAAATAAAGTGCTGAAAACAGTATTCCGATACAAATGACTGTCTCTCTTTACTTTAGAAGCTGATTGAACTCTCTTTTTTTGTTTTCAGATTTTATAGGGTATAGAGTGGGCTTCGTTTTTAGCCAATTGTCTAGTTTGCTTGTATTAGGATTACTTGGTAGGAAGTGGAACCAATTCAGCTTTTTTTTTAACATGATTCAAAGTGGTATTTTGCATGAATAATTTCGCATCAATACCGTTGGTTCGTGACATCCCACTAGACATAAGGAGCCGTAATTAATATGTTCTGCTCCACAGACACGGGTGGATTGAAGTTATCTCCCCACCATCATGTTTGCTGGTCGGCGGGACTAAAGAACATGGACGACCTTTGAACGAATCTTAAATGACCTTGAGAAATACTAGTCAATCAGAAGACAGTTAGTATACAGTAAAAATATATTATACAAAACTCAAAAATTAAAGGGGATACTGTTCTTTAACATGACTCAAATACTTATCAAGGTCAGATATAGGTTCAGAAGTTCTAGTGCATCCGGCACAGGAACTCATCCATGTGGCTCCACAGTAGTCGACCTCTGGAACCATGAAAAAGTCTCAAAAATTATTTCAGCCTCGACCACATAGTTTCAGTGTTGTCGGTATGTTGGTATGGTTTAGGGTCTAGGATAAGGGTTAAGGATGGGACTATAAAATATGGACGCCTTTTGAGCGACGCTAGAGTGAATCTCAGAGTGTCCACATAATAACCAAGACTAAATGAGGGTTATAAACCTGTGTGAAGAATTGAAATTATGATCTACATTCTTGGTTAAGGTTAGGAATTATACTTAGGGTTTTCATCACGAACTGACATCAACTATAATAATAATATATTCTGAAAATAATATTTACAGAATTCACACCAGTTTACAGGCATGATCAGATTGTTATAAAAATCAACATTTAATGTAGAGAACAAACATGAATTATAAGGTTTTATGTTTGCTGGTTTAGTAATTGATAAACAGTTTAAATATGGCATATATCACGGCAAGCCAATGCAACACCAGGGAACTTGTCATTTTTTCATCAAGTGGATAGCCTGATGATTGACCAACATTATTCTGTAAGGTTATTACCAGTGCCAGAGCGAGTTATTATTAATTATCTACAACTAGAGAAGGTAAGATTAAAGCAAAGAGCACGGAACAACAAAACAATGATAGCAAGTAAGAAGTTAAACATTTAAAGTTCCTATAATCTCACTTGTGGAGTAAGATACACTTGCAGGCGCTAGAGCATTTAATGCATTTTCAGAGGAGCAAAAAGCATTAATTGAGCGAACAAACAATGGGAAAGAGTTTAACATACGGATAGTTTGGGGTAAATTATTCCAGAGTCTAGAAAACTTACAGGTAAAGTAATTCATATAGAGAGAAGACCTAGAATATGTTTGTTTCGCTAAAGACAAGGAGTTACGAATGTCGTAATGTGAAGCCTTAGCATATTGAATCGCCTGACTGGATGTGAAGGAGAGTTTGTTAAGTATTTTGAAAAAGAAGATAAGGTTAAGTTTGAGTCTCCTCATCCATAAAGGGTCAAGCCCTAGTTTACTACACCTCGAATTATATGTCAAGACACTATCAGGTCCAAGAGTACGAAGTGTAAATCGTCTCTGTACTGATTCCAGTCTTAATTTATCCTTTATGCGCGTGCTACTAAGGAGAAACGCGCAGTATTCGAGGAGTGGTCGAACACAGACTTTGTACATTAGAATACGGGATTCGCTGTTATGAAGGTTTCGAGTTATGAAACCTATAAGGCGTTGAGACTTGGACGTTTGTTTCATTACCTGTTCAGTAAACGACAAGTCATCGGAGTACCTAAGCCCTAGATCTACTACTGTGTGTAACCTAGATAACATTTCCCCATTTATGGTAAGATTAAGGTTGAGTGATGTATCACCGAAGCATAGCCAACCACATTTAGCTGTATTGAGCTCCAGCTGCCATTTTGAGCACCACTGTGCTACCTTGTTAAGCTCCGTGCTGATGCAATTTCGAATATTGCTCAGCTCATGTGGAGAAAATGAGTACACCACCTTAAGATCGTCTGCAAACAAAAGGGACTTACCCACACTAAAACACTCACAAATATCATTAATGAAAACTAAAAAGAGCAAAGGACCTAAGACACTACCCTGAATTACCCCACTTCTAACAGGGACTGCGTTCGACAATGAAGAGTTGATTTTAACTATTTGATGTCGATTGCTGAGGAAGGAATCAAGCCACGCTAGTAACGGGTTTTCGACCCCATAAGATGCGAGTTTACCTATGAGAAGTAGGTGGTTGACCATGTCGAAGGCCTTAGAAATGTCCAGGTATAGCACTAATACTAGATATCCTTGGCTACGAAGCGAATAGACTAAATTAAAGAAGTCAAAATGACATGTCATACAAGATCGATTTTTAAGAAATCCATGTTGCGAATCACCAATAAATTGTTCAGTCAATAAATAGTTGGATAGTTCGTCACTAATAATTTTTTCCATAATCCTAGAGATAACTGGAGTAATATTTATTGGCCGATAGTTGTTCATGTCAGTCTTATCTCCGGATTTGTAACGTGGTATGATGTACGCGGTTTTCCAACGGTCAGGATAAGAGCCTGATTCCATAGAGAGGGTAAACAGTTTAAGGAGAAGAAGTTGGATATCTGGACCACCATATTTGTAGAGAAATGATGAAATCCCGTCTGCACCGTGACCTTTCGAAACCTTGAGCTTATTTATAACCTTACTAATTTTCAGACATGTGAAGGAGATAGATGTTATTGAGTTACCAGTCAAGCATATAACTCTAGAAACAGAGCCATTTATGGATTCTTTGTCATTTGCAAAATTACCACTGAAAAGGTCTGCTATAGTTTTTGGGTCATATATAAAACTATTATTATGCAGGATGCATGGTATATCAACATTTTGAGTTGATTTAGCACGTTTATTGTAAAGGTGGATTAGGTTTTGCACTTTTGAGCTAGTACTTAGTGCTAATAGCTCTTCATTGATGGCTTTTAACCTATGTTTCTCTTTAATTTGGTTAAAAATTATTGTTATTTGTGTGACTGCGGTGAAGTCGTTAGCATTAAAATAACGTTTCTTTAGGCGTCTTAGTTTATTACGATATTTAGCTGGTATATATAATTCGTGATGTTTACTAATCCTGTAAGTCTTAATTGGAGCACAGGAGTCTAGACAAGAGTTAACAATCAAATAGAATATGTTGATGGCATCTGTCAGACTATTACATGAGAAGAATTCATCCCAGTCTGAGAGTTTGATCAGTGAGCGCAAGAGGTCCCAGTCTGTATGCTTATAGTCTCTATAATTGCAGGTTCTTTGAATTGGTCGGTTGTATGAGGGACAGATGGGGAGAGCACAAGTTACTATCCTATGATCACTGCTTTCAAACTCGTTGTATACTTGTACAGATAGGGGAATGATATCTCTACTAAATATTAGATCAAGTGTATTATCACCCCTTGTTGGGGTACGAACCCACTGTGACCAGCAGTACAGATTAAGGATTGATAAAAATTCATCATTGCTAGACTGACAACTACCGGTACTCCAGTTAATCCCAGGATAATTGAAATCACCAGTGATAATCTTAGCGCTGAAGTTTAGAGTAGATGCGTGGATAAATGCATTGATAATACAATCATTCAAATTATCAGTACTATCAGGAGCTCTATATATACAACCTAGGAGTAGACTATGGTTTAGGGTATTGATTGATATCCAGATCGATTCTGGTAAACTATTCAAGATACTATCTTCAACTTTATTAGTTGTTAAGGTATCCAAAGCAAATATAAGACAACCGCCTCCTCGCTTAGTTTCTCTGTCACAGCGATAGAGTCGATAGTTTTGGATATTTAATTCGGAATCGGCCACTGCTGGATAACACCACGTTTCAGTGATAAGTATAAAAGAAGGCTTGGCTAGAAAGGCTAAGGTTCTCAAGGCTGAAATTTTGTTCAGAAGTGAACGTGCGTTAATAAGTAATAAGTTTAAAAAGGGAGTGTGTAGTGTAAAAAAACCGAGAGCATCCTTATCGAAGGTGTGAGTTCTAGCTATGCCTGGACTATGGTTCAATGTGTTTGCTGGATCGCATGGGCTATAGCATGAGCGAATTGTAGTGCTAGTGGAACAAGGGATCTCTGGAGGCCGAAAAAAAAATCCTTATTTTGGTAAGGTTGAATAATTTGTTGTATTTGTTTTGGTGGACAATTAAGACAGGTGCCTACATGTTGGGGTTGCGTTGGTGGTGCATAACCTAGTATACCATCTTCTCCACTGCGAGAGTGATGATAAGAGTTACATCTTGCAGGTTTATTATTTATTACATATGGGGGAAACCATGGGGCACGTTGGTTTATTGCCGTCTGTCTAATAGTAGGCCTGCTTCCATGATGGTTGTAGTGGCCTTCTTGTGTAACGTTTGAACGAAACGTGTCCTTATAACCTCCCTTACGATGAGTAGGGTTAAGCATAGTTTCAGAAATTATACTTTTGTTTGGTAAAGCCGTTGAAATATTTTTGGTAATCGGTTTAGAACTAGAAGGTTTTTTATTTACTTTCTTCTTAATTGGTATATCTTTTTTAGGTTTAGCAGTGTTTTTATGAGCCTTCACAATAGAATCAGGTGAACGATCCTTGGCTTCCGATATTACACTGGAAAGAATGACATTAGAGTCTCCATCAGATATGTCCTGGTTATCTAGGGCCACTAGGGGTATGAGAGGCAAACTAACACACTGCATTGGTATATCAGTACACTGACTAACATGAGATAAATTAGCTGCACCTGTGGGTTCAGCTGCTGGCGCGATCACATTTGTTGTGACCTCAACAATGTTATTTTCGTTTATGGTACGCTTTTGTGTTAATCTTTGATTTGTGGTTTTGTCCGAGACTATACGAGCGTTTTTAAACTTCGTATGCGCACAAACTAGCTGTTCAGATTCTATCAAACGTTCCGCTAATAAATGGGAATCGAATCTAAACAGGATAGGGCACGAGTATTTTTGATGCTTTTTGTTAAGTCGGATACATTGGCATGGACTGTCCTGGAGGTTAGCTGCCTTTAGTATCGAGTTTCTTACAGTTTTGATAGCAACCTTGTCAGGTATATTATATATAATCACGTTATTTCGTGAGATTATTCGCTTGGTGACTTCGCTAGCTATCGAGTCAATAACTGATTCTACTTTGATCCTGTCTTCGAGTTCAGAAGGAACTATATCCTTTGACAACAGCAGTCGAAGGGGTGACAGTGTCTTTAGTTCTAGTTTAAGATCATCATGCTTTAATAAAGAGCCCGCAAGTGACTCCACTTTAGAACGCATATCACTTAATTGCTTAAAGACAGCGGCTAATTCGCTCTTAATAAGATCGATACCATCTGTTCGTGAGTTAGAACTCATTATTAAGTTAGACATAGAGTCATCCAGCAACATGTGTGGAATAAGTCCACTCCCACTATTATCTGGTGCAACAGGAGTTGCAGAGCATGGGGTAAAGGTAAGACCAGAGTTGACATCTGAAGAACTAGGACTTTTTCGAGCTCGTTTTTGTGTCAGTCGAACCATTTTTCTTCAAGGGTTAACTGAATGTTATTATTGATTAATAAACTAGAGTTTAACGATATATAAGCACTTTGTAATAAATACCGTGTGATCGTAACGCAAACTTCAAACGTACCGTACTAATGCCAAAACTCTATTTATAGAAATGTATAATTGAATTTTGCGCCAAAATCTTATGATCACTTCTCTTGTGGACGCTGAATTATCATGTTTTCTCTCAAATCTGTTGTAAACCGGCCGTACGTAAGCGTCAGGTACCGAACTTAACGCCGTGACCTTGAAAGCCCGCGAAAGCTTTTGATTGGCTCGTCCATGTTCTTTATTCCCGCCCTTTTATCAAGGACCATATTTGGAATACATTGTCTCTACAAGTTCCATGTTGCAAGCAAATCAGATGGTAATAGCATTTGTATTATGGGTTATATATTCATTTAATATATCGTACTGCTATGAAGATAACGAATGGTAAAGGTTAGATGAGACAAGTCAGATTATATGTGGTTAAGAGATGGTAAGGGCTAATAGCAAACCAGAGGATATGATAGTAAATATTGTAAAATTTTCAGGGTGAGAAAAAATAAAACATTGAACAACTCACAAGAATTTGGGACGTATGAGCTTCTTTTGATCGGCCTTAGTTGGTCAGCATCCATAAGATTAGTGAGTTATCTGTCTACTTGTAATAAGGAAAATAAAAGGACATGACACTTAGGAAGAATAATTTGGATTTATCCATTAGAGAGATCCGGAAACTGAAAATGAGGGTTAGGAGCGGAAGGCTAATAATCAATAAATAATGGGGAAGGATGAAGCATGTTTTCTTTAGTTTTGCTATATTCATACTAACGACAATGGAGTTCGTTATATTCTTGTTCCGTCTAGATATTAGGCGGTCCATAATAAAGTGCCTCATTGGTAGGCGGGAGTTCAGGGAATAGTTGGTGAAGTTCTTTAGAGTTTAGTAACTGGGTTATTAGCCTTTTAAATTTGCTAAAGGTGTCACAGTTACGGATAGGTTTTGGCAACCTGTTCCACAATAAACTATACCGAACTGTAAAAAACCTACAACGCATTTGTTTTTGGTGTTTTTCGGTAAATAGTTTATATGCATTGTTTCTTAGTCTATAGGCTGGGTCATTGATCATAGTTGGACAGGAGGTTAGGAATGACAGTCCATTTATTGCTTTGTAGAGAAATATCAGATTGTTCCTTAACCTACGGTGCCATAAAGGTTCTAAATAGAGGTGCTTACATCTACTTGTGTAATCAAGACTGGTGTCACTTCCTAGCAGTTGGCGTGTAAAGCGTCTTTGAACATCTACTCTTATTTTGTCAGTGGTATTCATATTAGAGAAGATAAAAGAGCAGTATTCTAAGGAAGGTCGTACACATATTTTGTAGAGAGTAAGCTTGGCATCTGTCGTGAAGAAATTTTTTGTTATGAAGCCAATTAGACGTCTGGCTTTAGAAATAATAAAGTTTAGGCTTCCTGTGTAATTTATTTCTAGATCGTGTACTGAATTAAGTGTCTGGACTTTACTTTTATTTAAGTAAAGTTGGGGTTCATAGGGGTGCTTTCCAAAGTGCATGATCCCGCATTTGTGGAGGTTAAATGGTAATTGCCACTTTTCGCTTCAGATAGTTAGGTTATTGAGATCATCTTGAATCAGGCGTACACTTTCACTTAAAACCTCAGGCTTATAGCTCTATACTATTTTGAGATCATCAGCATATAAGTATGGTTTCCCAGATTTTATGATGTTACATATATCGTTTATATACATGAGAAACAAAAGTGGGCCTAATACACTTCCCTGGATGATGCCACTAGTTATTGGTCTAGGTAATGAGAGACAGTCGTTGTACTTTACCATTTGTTTACGTCCCTTTAAGAATGAAACAAACCATGAATAGAGTGGGTTGTTGATTGGCGTAGTTTGGCGAGTAGCCGTTTGTGTGGAACCTTATCAAAAGCTTTCCTAAAGTCTAAAAATATGACTGATACAAGGAGCCCATTGTCTCGTTTCAGAGTTATATCATTCATGTAGTCCACTAGGCATGTATCACATGATCTGGACCCAAGAAATCCATATTGGGAGACCGAGATGAGATTATTAGTAATTACATGTTGGACTAACGCCGCTTTAACTACTTTCTCCATCACTCTAGACACCACTGAAGTTATGTTTATAGGTCGGTAATTTTCAACATTTGCTTCAGGTCCTGTTTTAATTTTGGGAATGATGTGTGTAGTTTTCCAGGCAGTAGGGTAATGCGCTGTAGAGAGTGATATTGCAAATAGTTTGAGTAATAAAACACACATATCATCGCCTCCACGTTTTAGCATGCTAGCCGGAATACCATCTGGTCCATCAGTGTAGGAGTGTTTCAGTGTACTAATTGCCTTAGAGATATTCTGTACATTGAAGTCTACGTTAGTAATCTCACAGGCAGATGCTGTGATAAGTTCTGAATCATTAAGTGGTTTTTCATCAGTTAATGAGGAACAAAAGTGTTCATTAAATAGTTCCGTAACAAGTTTAGGATCTTCGTATACTTGTTTGTCTTTAATAAATATGTTTCCTCTCGACTTAGAACGTTTAAGTTTATTTTGAAAGAGTGTGGTGAGTGCTGAGGAGTTATTACTAAGTTCGACAGCACGTTTTTCCTGTTTGATTGCTATTTGTGTACTTATTGTGTCTGTCTGGACGAGTATTTCTGTCATCGTTACTAAAGAGGAGAAGTCATTAGAGTTGTGGAAGCGAGTACAATGTCTCTGCAGACGTCTTCGTGTACCGACCGGTATAAACAGATCTTTAGAAAACTTAGGTCTCCAGTACTCTAAAGGTGCGATTTTGTTCATGATACTTCTGAAGAATCTCGGATTTCAATATGGGGGTCGTAATTCTTCTGAATGAAGATCCTTGAACGAGGAGATCAAATTTTAAATGGTTTGAATTTTTTTTCTGGCTAACGTTTTTTAGAAACACTTATATCTACGGGATGAGTTGTCGGCCACATGAAAAACCATTCTACTTTAACTGAGCTTGAGACCGACACTAACTCTAGGAGCGCTACAGGCGAAGCCTCCCCACTCGAATCCTAGAGGTAAAACCATTAGGGTTCAGTTCTCAATTCCATCTTTGGACCATTGCAGCAGGTATATGATAAAATGACCTAGTCAGATGGTAAACAAACTTCTATGTGCGATAGCTATCTACAATAGTAAACTACACCTTACTGTGGTATTTGTTGGAACTAATGATTTATTTGTATCTGATTATCCGCTTATTATGGATTCCATATAAAATCCGTTCGTTTATGCTCATCTGGTTCGGTTTTCCTTAAATTGCGCTGTTTCAAGAATTCCTAGTCAGTACGTCGATCTGATTAGCGTATTTTTAGCGAGATAGCTTTTCTACAGAATAGGATCACCAACCCCATGCCCAACCCTCCTTCTTTACCCGGGCTTGGGACCGGCAGTGATTCTAGAAGAGCTACAGGCTGAGTAGAAGAGCAGCATTTCTACAATTGAAAAAAATATGGAACTCAAAAAAACTGTCAACTAATTTCAAAGCGAAAATCTTCAATACGAACGTCAAGACATTCCTACTGTACGGAGCTGAAACGTGGAGAACTACTACAACCATCGTCAAGCAGGTACAAGTATTTATAAACAGTTGTCTACGCAAAATACTCAACATCCATTGGCCGGTTACTATCAGCGACAGCGTTTTATGGGAGAGAACAAACCAGGTTCCAGCTGAAGAGGAAATTAGGAAAAGACGTTGGGAGTGGATAGGACATACATTAAGGAAATCATCAGACTGCATTACAAGGCAATTCATAACTTGGAATCCCGAAGGGAAACGGAAAAGTGGAAGAACAAAGAACATATTACGCCTGGAAATAGAAGCAGATATGAAAAGAGTGAATGTTAACTGCAAAGAACTGGAAAGGAAGGCCCAGAAAAGAGTTGGATTCAGAATGCTGGTGAGCGGGCTACACTATTCCACGAGGGGTAACAGCGTAAGTAAATAAGTAAGTACATCGATCTGAATATCTTTGATTATGATAATCATCCACATATACAGGAAGTTCCCTTACTATGCAAACAAGCGCTGTCATTTTTTTCAGTTTGCGGACGCCTTTCCATTTTCCTAATCATGTGGAAATAGATATTCTTAGTTTCCATTTGTGTTCTAGAATTGTACTTGAGCGTATTTTGGCCATACACTTACAGCTAATATAAACTTATCATTTGGATGAAAAGGTCTTAGAAAGATGTTGTTGCAGAGGAGCTGAGAAAAATCCTGAATAATACTTCATATTTTCCCAAACGGATGCTTTTTCTAGAAACCAGATCAAATATTAGCGAAAACAGTTGGTGAGGAACCTTTATAGTCCTTCGAACCCTGAAGATTTGCATCATAACCATGATAAGTGGTAGAACTGAGGTAAAACACACATTTGTATAGATTCACAGTGTCATTTGTACTACAGAACTTCAAAATACGTTTGTAATGTAACTCAGTATTGGTGATATAAGCACAATTATCATCCTAATAAGATCCGAATCATTCACAGCTGATTCATAACTCATGAAATATTGTAAACAAACCTTCAGTCTAAACAGTAAGAACTGATGCCTGGACCACCTTTGACAACCATGTCGCTAAATAAATAGTCTGCGGTAGGCATCCACAACTATACCAAAGTTCGGCGAACTGACTAAGGCAACTAGTCCTTCACACTATGACAACTACAACGAGACAAGTTGTTTGGCTAGGATTAAGTGGTACTTTACCAACCATACGGATGAACTACGGATAATATCCAGAAGGTCTGAGAGATATGTGTCCTCTAAACCTATTTTAAAGAAATATTTTCTACACTTATGGTATGTATGGCTCACATCCTGTCCCTAGCAGTGCAACTTTGATGTGGCAACCTAGTAAAGAGCTACAAGAGGTTATTCTTGATAATTGCTCGATGTTTTCATTGAAGATGTCTGTAAGGTCCGAAAATCCCAGAGTTCTTTGTCTGTGATCTGAACACCCAGCACCCAGCATATCAACTTTCATCTACCACCCGCGTAATCGTACTTTCATGTTACTCCATTTTTTAACTAAACCGTTATTATTCGACTTTTAATCAGCTATACTTACTTACTTTCGCCTGTTACTCCCAATGGAGCATAAGCCGCCGACCAGCATTCTCCAACCCACTCTGTCCTGGACCTTCTTTTCTAGTTCTATCCAGTTCTTGTTCATTCTTCTCATGTCTGTCTCTATTTCTCGGCGTAATGTGTTCTTTGGTCTTCCTCTTCTCCTTTGACCTTCAGGATTCCATGTGAGGGCTTGTCTTGTGACGCAATTGGGTGATCTCCTCAAAGTGTATTAAAAATTCCAACGTTGGTGTTGGTTGACAATTTTTTTGAGCTCCAGATGTTTTTCAGTTGTAAGTATGCTGCTCTTGCTTTGCCGATCCTCGCCCTCACATCTGCATCTGATCCACCGTGTTCATCAATGATGCTTCCCAGATATGTAAAGGTTTCCACATCCTCCAAAGCTTCTCCGTCAAGTGTAATTTGATTGGTGCATATTGTGTTGTATCGGAGAGTCTTGCTTTTCTCTCTTTTTATATTGAGACCTACTGCTGCTGAGGCTGCTGCTACACTGGTCGTTTTCTCCTGCATTTGTTGTTGCGTTTGTGATAGAAGAGCCAGATCATCTGCGAAGTTCAGATCGTCAAGTTGCATCCTGCCTGTCCACTGTATCCCGTGCTTTCCTCCAGTCGTTGACGTCTTCATGATCCAGTCGATTACTAGAAGAAAGAGAAACGGTGAGAGTAAGTAACCTTGCCTAACATCAGTCTTTACTTCAAACGAGTCGTTGAGTTGTCCTACGTGTACGATTTGTCAGTTTAGTCCATCATAGGAGTTCCGTAGTGTCGAAGAAGCCTCCATAGTGCCGTCCTGTCCACGCTATCAAATGCCTTCTCGTAGTCGATGAAGTTGATGTAGAGTGATGAATTCCATTCGATTGATTGTTCCACAATGATACGTAGAGTTGCGATTTGATCTGTGCACGATCTATCCTTACGAAATCCAGCTTGTTGATCTCGAAGTTGAGCGTCCACGGAATCCTTCATCCTGTTTAACAATACCCTGTTGAAGACTTTCCCTGACTTTCTTTTGTATCTTGATCAGAAGTCCTTTTTTCCAGTCTGTTGGTACTTGTTCTTCATCCCAAATCTTACTGAAGAGGATGTGGAGTATCTTGGCAGTTGCTGTTACATTTGCTTTCAGTGCCTCTGCCGGGATGTTGTCTGGTCCCGCTGCTTTGCCACTCTTGACTTGTCTGATGGCCATGCTGATCTCTTTAATTGTTGATGGGCCAATATCGATTGGGAGGTCCGTGGGTGCTGCTTCGATGTTGGGTTGGTTCAGTGGAGCTGGTCGATTTAAGAGTTCTTTAAAGTGTTCTACCCACCTGTTTCGTTGTTCTTCAATGTCGGTGATTACTTTGCCTTCCTTGTTTTTCACTGGTCTTTCTGGTTTACGGTAATTTCCAGCAAGTTTCTTTGTTGTATCATACAGTTGTCTCATGTTTCCCTCTCTTGCAGTCTTTTCCGCTGTCATCGCTAAATCTTCCACATATTTACGTTTGTCGGTTCTGATGCTCCTCTTTACTTGCTTGTTTGCCTCTGTGTATTCGGCTTGTGCCTTGGCTTTTTCCGCTCTGGTTCGGCTGATATTGATTGCTGCCTTCTTGTTCCTTCTTTCTTCAATTTTATCCAGTGTACCAACAGTGATCCATTCCTTGTGATGGTGCTTCTTTTGGCCCAGAACCTCTTGTAATGTTGAAACGATTGCCTCCCTGATACCTTTACAGTTGCTCTCCATGGTAGTCCCCTCTCCATTGAGTAGATCATGAAAGGCCTGGAACCTGTTGCTGAGGGCTATGTTGAATTTGTTGAGTTTGTCAGCATCTTGAAGAAAGGCCGTATTAAACTTTTGTGATGTTGTCCGCACCGTTGTCCAGTGCTTCTTGAGTTTTAGTTTCGTCTTGGCGACCAGCAAATGATGATCGGATGCTATATCAGCTCCTCTTCTGGTTCTCACATCCTCTATCGTCCTCCTGAACATTTTGTTGATGTAGATATGGTCGATTTGATTCTGTGTAGTGTGATCCGGTGAAATCCAAGTGTCTTTGTGTATGTTTTTGTGTGAGAATATGGTACCACCTATGACCAGTTTATTGAGGGCACATTGGTTTGCAAATCTCTCACTATTTTCGTTCCTTTCTCCTAGTCCATGTTGTCCTATGATGTATTCGTATCCAGTGTTGTCCTTACCAACCTTGGCATTGAAATCTCCCATCAGAATGGTCAGGTCCTTGGTCGGGCACTTCTCGAAGATCGACTGCAACCTGTCGTAGAATTGGTCTTTGGCGTCTTCATCGTAGTCATTGGTAGGCGCATAGCATTGGATGACGTTCATTGTAATGCCCTATCTCTTTGTTTTGAAGGAGGCTTTGATGATCCATAGTCCATGAGATTCCCATCCAATAAGTACATTTTGTGCTTTTCTGGACAGCATTAATGCAACTCCTTGTGTATGTGGGGCATTTTCTTCTTCATGACCGTAGTATAACAGAAGTTCTCCTGAAGACAGTCGTTGTTGTCCAACCTGCGTCCAATGCGTTTCACTGATTCCAAGCACCTCCAGGTTGTATTTTCTCATTTCTGCAGCAATTTGGAAGACTCTTCCGGTCTCCCACATTGTTCGGACATTCCATGTACCTATAAAAATTGTCGCTCCGGTTGTAAGAAGGTGCATCGGCCTCATGACTTCAAAAGGAACTCGGCTTTCATCATGAGACGTCATAATTATTCCTTCTACTCCCAGGGCAGAGTTTGAATGGTTTGAATGATTTTTTCTGCTTAGCGTTTTTTTAGCGAGTTGATTTTCTACGGGATGGGGTCGCTAATCCCATGCCCAACCCTCCTCCTTTGTGTGGGCTTGGGACCGGCAGCAACCCCCAGAGGAGCTACAGGCGGAGTTAATCAGCTATACGTTCGTTATTTATTCTTACTGTTGTATGATACCGCACCGTTAGCAATGAGGTCTTATTTGGTTAAACTCAATGTCACGATGTGTAACGGCTGGTCATTATTGCTTTATGACTACCTGGTGAAGACGTTTAGTTTTTCTTCGATGCCTTGGAGATAGGAATATATCCATATATTTTGGAGGTGTTTGTGTTGATTCCCAGTACGTTATTATTTGCCAGAGAAATGCTTGACTGTACAGTGAGGGAAGTAATTCCAAGAAGGGTGTAGATTATTCATAAAATTTGTGATTTGATTTAATTATGGGATACAAATTACCCAGCGAAGCTGTGTACTTTAGGAAGGAGAACGTTGTTTCTTGAGTTACTTTCTACGTCCAGGCGAAGTATTTGAGATTGGTCGTCATAATATGAAGCTAAGAGATCAAACACTCGTACGCAGGAATGAAAGAGATGTGATACAGTAAAATCTTTACTTAGCTGTCTGCTTGAAAACCTATTTAAGTTAACAGAACAAAAGTATGCATATGTTGTACTGTAGCTGTAAATAAATCCCCAAAATCAATAGCTCTTCAAGTGTTCGACATTGGATGCTGCCCACATTGTTTTAAGTGAACTTGTTTAACTGAAGGCGTTCGATAATGCATCCGCACCAGATCACGTTACGACCCAGCGTGGGAAACAGCTCCTACGTTCATTAGCCAGATTAGAGCAAACGCTTCTCGATATATTGATAACGAATCAAATTTATCTTTCCAATCTATTCGCATCTGACTTCTGATTTTAACCGATTGGGGGACGCTTTGAATATAGAAGGTGTTACTGGTTAGTGGTTGTAAAAATAGAATACTGGTCGTATCTTCAGTACAAAAGGATCTAGGCACAAGTACAACAAAGACTGATGGAGTAAAACCAGCTTATCGAAGTAATAAACCACTATATTTAGTATTTAATCGTTTATAGGACCAATGGATAGCAATGGAAAATTTCCACACATTGTCCGACATATCATATGGCTGTAGACGGCAATGTGGGCCATTAAAGCTTGAGCTGCCGCTAAATGTTAAGAGCTCACAATCTGCATTCTAAAATTCATTCATTTCTTTTACAAATCTCTGCATAGAACAAAAGTCGTTTACGACGCCTTAAGTCATCATTCTTAAAAAAAAACCAGTGGCATTAGAATAATAGTAGGTTTAATCTGTATCTTAGTCTCTTCAAATCTGCTTTTCGTATTCGTTGCTCGTTTGAGTTGCCGTCAATGAAATCTACCCAAGAAAGAAGTAACGCTGCAGAAGGGACAAGCCGAAAAACAAGCAAGGATCTTTTTGTCACAGCTAATGATACGTACAGGCTAGATTTTCACCGATAAAATACTTTAGGACGACATAATAGAGATGTGAGGTAGAATTCAACTAGACAGCTAGAAAGCTGTCAAAATGGTACAAAATATGAAAGTTGCTCCCCTTATCATAAGATTTTAGGTAAGGCGAAGGCTTTGACAGAATCATTATTGACGTCTCCATAAGTAATGCATAAAACTACCCCATTGAAAGAAACCAGTAGATATATGAATATGTGGGCTGCTTCTTCTGTATCAAGTCATTTATCTCAGCAGCCAAACGGTCACGAAGTCGAATATGTAGTTAGTCTACAGAACAGTATCTAAATACTTGAGATTGT
The DNA here is from genome assembly GCA_944470415.2 of Schistosoma rodhaini. Lineage (NCBI taxonomy): Eukaryota > Metazoa > Platyhelminthes > Trematoda > Strigeidida > Schistosomatidae > Schistosoma > Schistosoma rodhaini. Next base: position 5,132,983 of record OX104044.1, read on the forward strand.
AGCTGTGGAATAAATGATATGGTCCTCTGATTTTAAACGTGCCTTGACAAATAAAAAAGATTATTCAGCAATCATTTACGTTTATCCTGAGATACACAATACATTACGACTCAGAATGTATAGAATCGCGTTACTCCAATATGATGGAGAGTTTACTGATCATGATTGAAAGCCATAAACAGTCATATTTATTTTTCCACTGAATGTCATCAGTGAAAAAATATTAGAATCTCGTGATCTCTTACAATCTAAGATCACACCCCTACGTTTCGAAAGCAACGTTCATGTTAACGCTGCAATATTAACTTTTAATATATTTTTAGCCAGTTTGATAATCGGCGTTTTTATCCAGTTTTGGATAGTTTCATTCTGCTTTGACTAGAGTATACAAGCATAGTTTCCTTCTCCTAACCCTAAAAAGAAAAGAAACACATTGGAGTCCATTCAAAGATAAGGTACAAAATAAAATTTTGGTTTGGAGTTTGCGTGCTAAGTGGAACCCCTGAAAACTCTTGATGTATGCCAGTTATACTAGATGAGTTTGAGCAGTAACCTTAACACAATGTATGACATAAAAACACATGGCGATCATTTGGTCACTTAATTAGGTTCAAAGCTTTGGGGAATGGGTAAACTCAGGTTGGAAACCCAAAGCTCCAGCTTCTGCTCATTAGTAGTTATGAATTTTCATGATTCCCTATATCTGAAGTCGTTTACGCAAATCCCCAGTTTTCTTTAGTTGAAGAGTTGATATTTCATTATTAATTCACAATAACGTTCCCTTCACATTTCCTAAAACCCATTTTATTACTTCCCGTTAGAAGGTGTCAGTGATCCGTTTTTATCAGTCAAGGAAGTATGTTGAGATGATTCTTTTATTCTATTTGTGTTTATTGAGAACCATTTCAAACTCGTTTGATGTAGGCCTCTTACATACTTTCAGGACGTGCTACGCTCATTGAGACTCATAGGAACATTTCAGAACAATTTTTGCAATATACAGTTTGAATTTTGAAGAATTCATAAGAAGAGTTCGTTTGTTTAGCCGACACGAGTATAAGTTACAAATATTTTGGGCGGGTCATCTGTCGTCGTCCATATGATGGAAGTTCAGCGTAAGGGCCTACGGCTTTTAAATACGTTCGAACCTGTAGAGCCAAAGAAAGTACGGGTCACTTCATACAGTATTATGGTTTAGACACAGCTCTCAGTTGAGAAAAAGCCCGGATTGATACATACCAAACCTTTTGTTAAGAAACCCATTGTTAACAAATCTGCTGTCAACAAAGTTGCCCCATTTATTATTTTTCAAGACCCTGTTGAAGTTCACTGCCAGCATTGTGGTGCTCTGTGGTCTAAAAGCCAGAAAGATCTGAGTCCTAATCCTTCAAAAGAGTATAAGGAAACTGCTTCCCAAGTAGAAGACGTAGACCTTAATGCTTGGCTGTGCTCAGGTAACATTCTGTTAAATGTCCTTAAGTATCAGAGCATCCACCTGAAAATTATTGGGAAACCATTGCGGAACAAAGGCGAGTGGCTTTAAAGGAAACCTTGGATGAAAATATGGAGGTATGATGGAATCATCAATGCTTATATTTATAGCTGTGTGCACTCGTTGAAAAACTGAACCTTGAAATTGAAAGACTAAGTGCTATCGCTTCACATGCTGATCACTTTGCCTCAGTGTACAACGTAAGTGGCTGGTTTATTATTTGATAATTTCATAATGTATATGAGACTAAAAATCATCGAGATTGAGGAAGCGTTGGTGCCTGGTCGAATATTGAGCTAATGAAGTAGTTTTCAGATGTTTTTTTTTCCAGAGTGGTTCCTCGTACCAATTATGCGTGTCTTCAATGTTTTACAGTCCCTTTTGATCCCTAATCAGCCTGGCGCAATTACTTTACAGTTGTCAAGTCTTGTTTTTCAGTTTTACTAGGCACTCAATCAAATGCATCTTCAGATCTGACACATGTACATTAGTGTCAGTGACCACAACCCACTTAGACAGCTATGCGAAATTGTTAGAACAAATCTCAGAGTAGTAGAATTAACGGTAATGACGGTTGTAGAAAAGATTAGGGGGTGAACCTAAGTTTCGAGAAAATATAAAGTATTGAAATCTGAAAAAAATTTGTAATTTAAAAGATTAGGATTTAAGGTGAGGCAATAAGCCCACCTTTGCCAACGTGGACAGCTTTATGCTATGTCACTCAAAGTCTTTCCATTGGTCACGATGATCACCCGGACCCAAACCAGGTAATCCGCACCTAATAACATGGCTCATTGCAATAGTCAGTGTCTTCGTAAGCTAGAGCTCTGTATCGGTCTGGCTACCCCCAGCTTTCTTTCAACCTACACCAGCTATCACTGAGCGTCGAGGTAGTCGGTAGCTGCGTGATACGTTACCTTATTATCTTAGTTGATAAAGGTTCACTACCTCCAACCAATTTGCTATACTTACCTAGTACTTAGCATCTAACTGGATAATCCTAAAGTATGCGAGCAATACTCTTAAGACGCACGACCAATCACTGGCAACCTAGGCGTAGCATCTGTTCTTAAGGGTCATGTCTTACGGAGCAGGCTGGTACACTATAGACTTGTCTGTTGGTGGGTAGACATTGCGCTCGTGTCAGAAGTGGCTCAAGTTTCCGAAAGCCAGCCGGGCTTTCTATACTGGTTTCACGATCCTGTCAAACCTTAACAAACTTGGGCTGATGAGACTCCCAAGATAAGTGGTCGATTACTTCGCTCTCGATCATCAGTTCAGGCGTCAATTTCGATCGTTTAGCGGATGAAAAACTCATTCCAAACCTGCTCAAGTTTGTGTAGAAAATCCAAGGCGTTGTTATGGTTTCTTGTCCCTGAATTTTAACGCTTAACACTGCATTAACGTACGCTGATTTCAGTGTTCCGGGGAACTCGGTTTGTGATGGTTTCATCAATCTAAAAGCATGACCATTAAGTATAAACTGTAAATGTGTAAAAAGTGTTGCTCAGTCTTTTCGGTATATTATGATCAAACTCATACCCTGGAAATAATTTCTCGTCACTTTACTTATTTTCTGGTTTACTTTTAGCAGATGTTCAAAGAGCAAGAAGCACACAATAACCACTCCACAGAGCCTCAGGATTCCAGCTGTAAACTTGACTCAGCACAAATGACGTGAATATCTCATACCAGGCTTTATGTACTAAGTCTAAAGATTTAAACTTTAAATTTTGTGATTACTTTTGTACTTATGTGTAATTTCATAATACTAATAGATATGTTATTAATGTCTTCCACTGTGATGATTCCATGTGGATTGTTCTCCGTTTTTTTGCCTCACAAGACATAATCATTGGAATGCTCAGGGCATTTGATCAAGTCTGTTTTATTTAATTATCATCGTTCGTATATTGCGTTAGCATATATGTTCAGAATCAAACAGGTCTATGTTGCCTAGACGAAATATCAGTTTGTGAACATGTTTAGTATCTTATATTACAAAAAAATCTGGGGACGTTTTCTGTTCTCTCCACTTACTAAATATTAAGACAGTTTAAGCCAATAAATGGGATTCGTAACTCACTCCGTCAACTTCATTTTGGAACACGCGTCATCAGCCCTCACACAAACTGTGCTCCTACAATGAGTGCATAAGGTCCGTTGTTGGTTAGTCACTTTAACTCACTTTTCACGTGGAGTTACCGCACTTACTTACTTACGCCTGTTACTCCCAATGGAGCATAGGCCGCCCTCCAACCCACTCTGTCATAGGCCTTGCTTTCTAGTTCTATCCAAGTTTTGTTCATTCTTCTCATGTCTGTCTCCATTTCTCGGCGTAATGTGTTCTTTGGTCTTCCTCTTTTCCTCTGGCCTTCAGGATTCCATGTGAGGGTCTGTCTTGTGACGCAGTTGGGTGATTTCCTCAAAGTGTGTCCTACAGATTTCCATCGCTTCTTCCTTCTGAAGTCTGGTTTGTTCTCTCCCACAGTAGAATGTTGCTGATAGTGTCTGGCCAACAGATACGAAGTATCTTGCGTAGACAACTGTTAATAAAGACATGTATCTTCTTGATGATGGCTTTCGTAGTTCTCCACGTCTCCGCCCCATACAGTAGAACGGTTTTGACATTTGTATTGAAAATTCTGATGTTGGTATTGGTTGACAATTGTTTTGAGTTCCAAATGTTCTTCAGTTGTAAATATGCTGCTCTTGCTTTGCCGATCCTCGCCCTCACATCTGCATCTGATCCACCGTGTTCATCAATGATGCTGCGCAGATATGTAAAGGTTTCCACATCCTCCAAAGCTTCTCCGTCATTTGTAATTTGATTGGTGCATGTTGTATTATATCGGAGAGTCTTGCTTTTCTCTCTTTTTATATTGAGACCTACTGCTGCTGAGGCTGCTGCTACACTGATCGTTTTCTCCTGCATTTGTTGTTGCGTTTGTGATATAAGAGCCAGATCATCTGCGAAGTCTAAATCGTCCAGCTGCATCCTACCTGTCCACTGGAGTTATCGTACCTTAGACAGAATTTACTGGTAACTCATGTAAGCATCTGTTTAGGTGAGACGTACATGCGGCAACGCCAACCTTACATATGAGTCAGTATTTAGTTGGAATAAAAGTCAGTTCATAGGTTGCTAACATCCTTTTAGATGTTTTCCCGCAATTTGGCAACACAGTGAATTTATCAAAATACTGGTTGGTGCAGGAATGATTCATGAGAACCCTGTCTTGAAACCCAGTTAGCTCACCACTTAGACAAAAGTGCGTTTAATATAATAAATACAGTCCTTTTTTCGTAGATGGGGCTTACTTTCTTAAAGTAGGTATCTCCCGTTGTTTATTTTTGAGTGATAACGTGAGCAAAGCTATATGCGTAATGTAATGGACCGTTGGACAGATATATAACGGCTAAAAATGTATTTACATACATCCTCGATAAGTTATCACCCAGTAAGAAACAACTATCGGTCGTAAGTGGTTAACGGTGGGTGTAATGCCTGGCATGAATGCGTATAGGTTGAAGTTAATACTTTGAAAAGCTACTCATAGGGATATGGTTCAAGAATGTGCAAAGTAATGTATGACACCGAACTCGAAATTTAGATAAGAGAAAGAAATGGACGTGATTACACGGGTCAGGTTAAATTTTGGTCCCTTCATCCAGAGTATCCAAACATAGTTTTAATTAAGAAGTCTCCACATGGCTTAGGCGAGCATCCAAAAATGTTCTGTCCTAATATCACGTGTTAGTTTGTCCTCTCTTCTTTCTTCCAACTTTGCTAGCTGCTATTGAATATCAGGTTAAGCAGTGGTTAAAAGTGCTTAGCATTTGTAATAACCACTTTTACTTATGAAGGTTTATCACCTCCAACCGACCTGTCATTTTCACATTACGCCTCGCCTCCACATTGGTCAGTTGAAGTTTCACCGTATACGCGCTGTGCTTCAAAGGATTCTCAGAGTTCACTCATGTATCCTGCTTCCATGGACCACATTTCGTAACTAGGGGAACATAGGCTGCTATACAGTGTTTTCTGTCTTTGTTCGTTCGATAGGACAAACAGGCTTCTTACGTCCGAGCCATGATTCAATTAAACATCAGACTTCCATGGTTGATGAGGCTGCTAAGTGGAGTGATTAACACTCTCTACTACTTCAATTTGTATAATGAATTTAGGCTTGACGCTGATAAGTTCTAAGAGGGTGTTTTTCGTATATGAGCAAGAGATGCAGTGAGTCCGAATTAGATCAGTTTTATTTCAGTATAAAGTTTTTAGTACGTTTGCTCAGTCTAATTGTCAATGACTTTGTAGACCGGCGCGACGCCTTTGTTTGGTTACCTCTATCTTTCTCCCGGCCTGTACCAGATAACATCGCTCGTCGATGGGGGTAGGCGGTGATATGTAGTACATGTCCCAATCACCTCAGTCGGCAAAGAATTTGGGTTTTGAGGATACCGCATACATCGATGACACGTAATTCTAAAGTTTTGGTTCTTGAAGGTTATCATTCGGTCCTATCCAGGCTCTGATGTGTACTTAAAATTGAGGTTCTAGGAGATCGGTGAGAACATTTTTTCTCGAATCATTTTAGTTTTTTATGTATGTTGGACAACATAAAGTGAAGGAAGGGGTTTATAATAGAATAGAAAAAGTATAGGTGTGGGTATATTTTATCTGAGTGCTGATAGATGTATACGCTGATTATCACTTTCCAGTTGCCTTTAACTTGGAAGGCTTTCTTTTTGCGGAAAATAGAATGAAATTTAAGGTGGTACTGACCTCAGAGAGTGATAACTTGATCCATTTGGACAGTATCGCCTACTGAGAAGAGTTTATAGCACATGTAGTAACTTCGTTTCTTGCATGAAATCCAGTATCATTTTTGGTTGTTTAAGCTGACTGTGCTCTACCAGTTAAGATCTTTAATAAACGAAATGACTTGATATAACCAGTAGTTATATTTGTCATGGAGTGTTTTTAGATAGAAATTGTTAGTTAAAAAGGTCAATAAGGTTTCGAATCCCAATTAACGTACTTCTATTTGAATCACTCGTCAATATATTATTAACTCTTACATAAATGATTTGGTTCCAAGTGGACTATTTATATTTGCTGAGTTATAGTGTTATTAATTGTTTATGTCTATGTTCATAAGTAATATTTATGTGAAATAAACTATATCTCTGATCAATACAATAAGAATTACGAAGTTTGAGCAACCGTTCACCAATTGTCTTCAGTGAGTTGTTATCTCACAACAGACCTGGTTGAACTCCACTGGTCACTGCTTTCCACTAGAACTCCAGGATATGTATCTTGAAGTCAGTCACTAGTGAGCATATGATTATAATCAGAAGGGGGGTTTTGTGGAGATTTCAGTATTTTTCATAGTTGAAATCATGAGTCAATTCAAGCTAGACCGCCATGAAAAGCCTGGAAGCACTGGACGGCCGTTTCGTCCTATCATGGACTCCTCAGCAGTGCGCATCTATTATCCTGCACTCGTGAGATTCGAACCCAGGGCCTACCACTCTCGCGCCAGTTAGAAGAAGAATCAATTGTTAAACAATGAACTATTTATTCTATCGAAATGTTCATTATTTTTTTCTTTTATTCAATAGAATAATGAATTATTATCTGGTGGTTAAGCGCTCGCTTGCGAGACTGATAGGTCCTTGGTTCGAATCTTTCGAGGTGGGATCGTGGGTGCGCACTGCTGAGGAGTCCCATAATAGGACGAAACGGCCTTAAAGCAGTGCTTGCAGGTTTTCCATGGTGGTCTAGCTTCAATTAACTCATGATTTCAACTATGAAAAATACTGAAATTTCCACAAAGCCCCTTCTCATTACAATAGGAATTATTTTAAATGTAGTTCAAATTTAAATCCGCATGTCAACAAACATTAATATATTTACATTTGTAGTTACTTTATTTAAAATTAAAATGATCAAAATGTGATTGTGAAAAAAATAGAGGTTGAAAAAAAGAACAAACAAACATCAAATTGACAGCAAAATATATATCATTCTCTTGATTTAGATTATTTTAAACAAAACGCCAGTATCAATGATTTACATAACAAATTAAATTCATTAGTTACAGTATCCCAGTTGGTTGTTAATTCAGTGGGAATCAAAGGTGATATTTTGAATTTCTTCGAGACTTTCTTCTGATAGAATGATAATCCTGGTGTTGTTGTTGTTGTTGATGGATTGAAGGGAGTTCTCGTGTAATTAAAAAGTTTTTATTATCATTATTACTACTAATAAACTTATTAAAGTAGTTTAATCCAGAATCACTAGATTTACATCGTGTATTGATTGATCTATTTATTTGTAATAATGTTGAATCTCTGTTGTTAACATTATCATTATTATCTTCAGCATAATACTTAATACCATAATTATTCAATCCACTAGTTGATTCATTTCGATTTGATTTATTATTTGTTGTACTGAATTCATTATCTGATTCATTTGTATCTTCATTACTTTGTTCATCATCTTGTTGAATAGTTTGTTGCCAATAATTTTCTAAAAAACTTTTTCGTCTAGCTGCATGACTATCAACTTTAAGATCAATATCCTTTGTTTTGATGGATTTTTTATCTTTATCATATATTTTTGATTGTAATGGAGTTGTTATAGAAGATGGGATACTCATTGATTGTGATCGTTGAACACCTTCATCATCATAATAATTATTATTATTATTATCATCATCATCATCGCATAGATCACTTGTATTCTCATCACTACTATCAATAACTGGTCCTAATGAAGGTTGAAGTAATTGTGGATCAATAATATTAGTATCACTACCACGTGTACTTTTAAATAGATAATTTTTACCTTTAAGTGTTTTCATTTTTGATGATTTTGATAATAATTTATTATCAGTATATTCTTCATCTGATATTGATTTGGTTTGTTTTATAAAAGTTCTTTTTTTATTATTCATACAATGAAAATCTTCATAATCATTTCTTTCATCTAATGATAATGATTCTTTATAATGTTTTATTAAATTATAATCAGAATTATAAATATCTAATGATGATTTATTGATTAATTTATTGGTATTTAATGATTGCTGAATCCTATGCTTTGAATTATGATTGCCAATTATTGATTGATGTATCAATGAATCCCATCCATTTTGTATATTTCTCATATCTATCTGTGAACAACATGTTACATGTAGATTTGATTGATATGGGCAATGGATATAATTATCTTCATTATAATAATACTCATTATTATTATTATTATTATTATTATTATTATTATTATTATTAATCAATAATAAAGGGGAATGTGATGGTGTCAAATTTTGTTGTCCTGGTGATTGAAAGTAAGTTTGTGATAAAAATTTATTATGATTATATTGTATATTTGTACTGTTTCTATGGGAATAAAAATTTTGTAAATTATTTAATTTATTTGGTGATATATATATATCAGCTGATTTATGTCGATTATATTTTAAATTTAAATTTTGATATGATAATAAATTATTTGGCATTAATTGATTTAATTGGTTACTATTATTAGTATTGCTAATATTACTATTATTAGTAGTATTATTATTTGAATCATTGGATGATATCATTGGTATATTATTATTATTATTTCTTGTATGATCTATATAAAACTCTTGTAAATTATTTGTTACATTTAATATTGATGTTTGAATACCTGTTATATCTTCATCCATCATTGAAGCACGTCTTGATGCTGGACTAAATATTAAATCTGGCGGTATAAGTTTTTCTAATGGTTTTGTTTTACAATTATGCAATGATGAAGGATTTAATATCGTATTATCATTATAGTTAGTATTATTATTATTATTATTATTGGAAATGAGATCATTCGTAGGTAATATGTCATTAGTTAACTTTGATTTTAGTTCTTTTAATATAAATACAGAATTATTACTATTTGCTGAACCACGTCTTGATGATGAATCTGAATATGTCAATGGTAGATTATCTTTTACATTTAATAAAACTGTATTATTTCTAATAAAGTCCGGTATTGATTGTTGACAATGTATATTAGGATTTAATTCAAAACTATGTACTTTACGTGTAACTGGATGTGCATTATATGGCCATGGTGATAAATTAATACGTGATTGTTGTAAACTTTTAATATTTCTACTTTGATGAATAGTTTCTTCTAATGGATTAAGATTTTTTGGTGATTCTGTAGCAGAATAAGTATGATCTTGTGGAATAAAAAATTTATCTTTATATAGATTATGTGAACGATGATATTGTTGATTTTGTATTCCTGATATTAATTGTGTTGGTTCATGTGAATCAAGTGAACTACGAAAAAATTGTCTATGATTTAATGAATCCGGTGTTAAACTTGATGAATCAAATGCTGATGTTAATGATAATGTTGGTCCACTAAGAAAACCACCCCATTGAATAGGAAATGAACAAGTTGAATGTTGTAATGATCGACTATAAATAGCTGGAAGTTTACGAATAGCCGCTTGTTTTGATAATGGACTACGTTTTTGTGGACTAGATAATGAACGTTGATTATTTGGTGTAGAATAAACAATTTCCATACTATGTGATTGTCTACTTTGCCAAGCATCTAATGGTTTTAAATGACGTGAATATCGTCTTTCACCATACATACTTTGATGTGGTTGATGCGATACTACACTACAATCCATAGATAATGAAGGATCTAATATATGAGAATATTTTGATCCACGTCTATACAATTCATAATTTACATGTTGACCAGTATTATCAATTGATGTTTGGGGAGATTTTTTTAAATTTATTAATTTACGTAACGATTGTGATGTATTATTAGTGCTCATTGTTGCAGACATCATTTTATTTCTATTCTCATCTGATAATGTATGTGTTAAACGATATTTCTCTGGTAAAGATGTAACATTTGACGATCTAGACAATTTAACTTTCTCACTAAAACTATGTCTTTGATTACGATTTATTGTGCTAGATACTTGTTCTGTATTACGACTTGTGACGTTTACATGATAATAAGATAAAATATTATCATTAACATTATTTGTATTATACACAATTGGTTTATTATTATAAATGTCAGATTGATTACATTGATATACGTATTCTTCCTGTATGCGATCTGATTCCTTGGGTGAATTGATACGTTCATGTGATGTATGATTTATTAGTAAGGGATCATTATTGGTTATTAATGGTAATGTATGATCTATAAAATCATTATTTGTTTGATTACTATTACTACTACTATTAGTATTGATAGTAGTAAAGTTTCTATGTTTAGTAAAAGATGATTTTTGAGTAGATTTAGGATTAATACTATTTCTGTGATATGATTTATTATGATCAAATAAGGAGAAATTTATTTTTTCATCAGTCTTATTTGTATTAGTATTCATTATTTCTGGATGTTTCTCAAAAACAGATTCATAATAGTATGGTAAATATCCATCGATACTATCTCTAGTAATAGATGGAGGTTTGATTTGTGAACTATCTGTTGATATATTCAGACTTCTAAATGGTTTTTGAATAGATCGTTGACTATAGCTTGTAGTAGATAAACATTCATCACGATAACGTGAAACTGGTCCATCGAAACTATGTGGTTGTTGTGTAACTGTTTCTGGTGGTTCCCTTTGTCCTTCACCACTACTTACATGAGACATTTGAATTCTTCTTGTTCTGTTATTTCTTTTATTTAGAAAAAAACAATAGGAATTTCGAGGTGAATAACCAGTACATGTAGAAATTTCGTGAATAAGTATTAGAAACTGGATAAAACTAAGGATTCAGATTGCTATATTTGGCTGTATGGCCTTAATTCCTAAAAATACGTATTTTCAAAGTTCTATAAGTGATAAGTTGATAAATTCCATTATACATAAGATACAGATTTGAAATTTCCTATTGAGCATTCATAAACTTCTGAGCTTCCGAGTTTAATGGACTATACAGACACAGTCTGATTGTGTGATAAATCCTGTTAACTAAAATAAATTGTGATAGGTTTGTAGAAGATGATGAAGTGGGTAAGACATGTATTAAGTATGCCGAAATACTGCCTAACTCGATGAGCAGTGTTGTATTGTGTAGGAGGCGGTTGAGGTTAAGCTAGGGATTGCCAAACCAAAATATGTTATCAGTCTATAAAGTCATTGGCTAAGGAAATTAACTAAGTCATGTAAATCAATTCTTACAGCTTAGACGAGGTCTAGGTGATCATCATGATCTGTAATCGGGTACTTTGAATGATATGCTTCGGAAACGGTTGTAGTGATACGGATGTATTTGTTCTCTACTTTTTTCAGATCCTGAGTTACGAAATCAACACATTTTATTCCATGAATTGCTATTTTTCCTCAAATTATATTATTTTTGTCTAATATTTTCTACTACTGATACTGTTCCTACTTTACAATTCTAACGTCTCTTTAGTTTGACAACTTGAACTGATGTGCAAATTTACAAGGTTTCACGTTGAGTATAACTGACTGACTGTAGAGGGTGATATGAGAAACTTTTTGAAAATGCATCTAGTGATCTATTTTATGCAAAGGGAAAAACACAATTTAAACAAATATAAAATTATCAGAAGGGGGTTTTGTGGAGATTTTAGTAATTTTTTTTATAAAGTTGAGATCATGAGTCGATTGAAGCTAGACTACCATGGAAAACCTGGAAGCACTGATCATATGTTCACTAGTGACTGGCTCCATGAGATATTTCCTCAAATTCTAGTAAGAAGCAGTGACCAGTAGAGTTCAACCAGGTCTGTTAGGAGATATCAACTCACTGAAGACATTGGTGGATGTGCCGATGAATTTTGTGGATTGGTTGAAGTTAGACAGTAACACTGTTTGATGTCAGCTCAGTGGTCTATCGGTTAAGTGTTTGCGCGCGAGACTGGTAGGTCCTGGGTTCGAATCTCGCGAGTCGGGACTGTGGATGCGCACTGTTGAGAATTAATTTAATTTCCTTGTTTTCATCTTGTGATAAAAACTAAATATAAGTAAGGTCATAGATACAAAAAGAATTTTCTCGGTGTAAAAAAGCTGTATCGTTTTTGATGGAGTTTTTTCTCTGAGCTGGATGGTTTGTTCATGGAGCTTTCATCGTCATTCTGAACGACATTATGAAACGTCGGATAAAAGTGAAGTGTTTGAATTTCTCCACATGTGATTCACGGCTTGTCCTGTACAGCTTGACATCGGGTTGTGAGCAACAGAGAACAAAAATCCATCAAAATCATCCACCTGAGCTTCAAATCTTCTCGACCAGCTGTATTCTTTTTCAAATGAATGAAACACGAATAATAGAGATTTGTAGGATCTAATTTATTCATTTTATTTTCATGTTTTGTTATAATTTTCTCATATTACGACCCAGCTATTCCTACAACTAAGTATTCTTGGACGCTAATTCACTTGACAAGTCCCCAAATCAAAACACGGTTGAACAGGAACAAAATTATATTCCACTTAACAAGGCTAGATGGAAGTAAAAAGCACAATAGGAGATACGTTAGTGTATTTATAGTTTTTTACATGAGAAGATCCTAGGGTTTTCTCCAAGTATCGACTAGCGCTGATTGGATAAGAAATAGTCAATCAGCGTCCAGCAACACAATCATTCACGGAATATGCTATGATCGAATCTATGTCCCTGTAACATGCCTCTTATAAGCTCCAAATAATGTCAAGAAAATGTTTGACACACTTTAATTAGTAAAGAATTTAAGTTTTTGTGGAACTTTTATCATTGATTGACAATTATCTTTTTTTTTACCACTTTAACAGAAATTGTTAGGTCCGTTAGGGTGAATTTTGAATAGACATCGTTTATACTTCAGAAGAAAACCGTACTATTAAGATATTCTTTAATTGAGCTAGAATTTTTGTGCTCAAACAACGAGATAAAATAAAAGCTGGAAATCATCAAATAGATTAATATTCGAAGAAATTTATTATAAAATACAAAGAAGTATCTTGTAGGTCGAAAATCGCTGAGAAATGGAGACAGACATTAGAAGAATGAACAACAATTAGATTTAACTGGAAAGGCCCAGGACAGAGTGGGGTGGAGAATGCTGGTCGGCGGTTTATGCTCCATTGGGAGTAACAGGTGTAAGTAATGTAAGTAAATAAGTAAAATTGAAAGTAATCAGATATCAGTAAAAAGCTTATATTCTTCCGTCATGTATGTAAGGGAGATGACCTTTTAGGAAGAATTGTGAGCTGTACTGAATTATAGCTTACCTGAAACTCAACTGATTTCATTGCACTACATAAATCACTTATTATATTATTACCAAATAGATCAATATCCTTCTGGTAAAGAGAAGGATATCTACAAGATTTCTCAAACAAGTTCCTAGGATTCTATTTAAAAAAACACCAGATTTTAACAAGTGACATCGTTGGAAACCTAATAGATAGTGAACATAATATGAACACTTCTTAAAGATCAAAAAAATTATTAGGAAACAATAAGTGCGAAATCACTTAGTATTGTTTGTTTGAATCTTCTCATTGATGTTTAGGACTGCAAATGATCAGTCTCTAACTGACATATGTGCATACTGTGCGTATTGCCTCTATATAACCTTAATTCACAAGCATTGTAAGCAAAGATAGATAGTGGCTAACAGTGGAATCCAGTTTGACCCGCGCCTCGTCCTATTTGGGACTCGTTAGCTGCATGTACCTGCATCTCAGAATCGTTGATGTTCACTCTAGGACTCGAACCTAGTACCGTTCACTTCAAATGCCATCGCGTTACTTGTTACTTGTTAATGCTGAATACTACTATCATATATCTTCTATTTGTATAGAACATATTAACTTCATTCATTAAAATAGATTAAATGTTTGTTTCTAGTCATACTACAAATCATTTTGTTATTGTTTTTTTAGTTATCACAGGAAATTTTCTAGATTGAATAACGCCTACTTCTTTATCTTTTTTCTTCTTTCAACTTTTGTAAGTTACTTTGAACCATTTATATATTCAAGGAAGTTTTTTTGTCTCAAAATGATAAAAGGAACTATGTGTATAAATTTTTGTTTGTATTGATTATCGAAGCTTTTTAAGCTTTTCAGAAGGAGGTTTTGTGGAGATTTTAGTAATTTTATATAGTTGAATTAATTGAAGCTAGACCACCATGAAAAACCTGAAAGCACTGAATGGCCGTTTCTTCCTATTGTGGGACTCCTCAGCAATGCGCATCCACGATCCCGCCTCACGAGATTCGAACTCAAGACCTATCGGTCTCGTGTGCGAACGCCTAACCTTTAGACCACTGAGCTGGCCGGCATCCAACAGTGTTGATGTCTAACTTCAACCAATCCACAAAATTCATCGGCACATCCACCAATGTCTTCAGTGAGTTGATATCTCCCAACAGACCTAGTTGAATTCCACTGGTTACTGCTTCTCACTAGAACTCGAGGAAATACCTCTTGAAGCTAGTCACTAGTGAGCATATGATCATTATCAGAAGAGGGTTTTGTTGAGATTTTAGTAATTTTGTATAGTTGAGATCATGAGTTATTTGAGGAGTCCCACAATAGAACGAAACAGCCTTTCAGTACTTCGAGCTTTTCCATAGTGGTCTAGCTTCAATTGACTCATGATCTCAACTATATTTATAAGCTTTTGTTTTATGAATGATAATTTTTAAATTTTGATCATGCAATTTGAAGACAAAGTTTATCAGAATTATGTGATGATATATTAGCGCAATACATTTCCAATCAATCTGATCACACCTAATATACTTGTTAAGACATTTTTATATCATAGTTAAAAGCGTGAGTCAATTGAAGCTAGACCATCATGGAAAACCTGGAAACACTGGACGGCCGTTTCGTCCTATTATGGGACTCCTCAGCAGTGCGCATCCACGAACCCGCTCTCGCGAGCGAGATTCGAACCCAGGACCTACCAGTCTCGAGCCGAAGCTCTTAACCGACATTTTTATATGAAAATTAAAAGGTCAACTAGACAGGTTAAGTTCAGAAAATAAATAAAGTACACAAAAACAATGTGATGACTACTCTGGATAATAAATCAGTATTACCAGGGTAGAATAAGGGTAAGAACAAATTGTTTTTGGAACGCATTAAGGGGGTTTCAATTTCCCTATAGCCAATGCTTCCATAAACCTTAGTATACGTCCTTGAAGGCTTTTGTACAACACTACAAATGCTGACTTGATGTCAACCTTATGAACAGTTCCAACCAAATGTTTCTGAATGGAGGAAGAAGTTTGTCTATCCTGTGATCTTATTTGACCATTGGAATTCATTTGTTTCTGAAGCCATTTAGGTATGCGTCCCGCCACCTATAATTGCAGATCACGATTGCTCCTCCCTATGTACGTGTTACCGCACATACATGTAAATTGATATACACAATGGAATGTGATACAATCGCTTATGTGCTGTTTAAGTTTTTGGTGAAACATCGACCTTGTCTTTTCAATGATGACAAGTTGAGCTGCATAGAATGTCCTGTTTATGGCTAAGTTTAGTCTCCGTCTCAACATGAGACTATTATAGTCACTCCTAAATGGTAATGTAATATAAACTCGCTTTCTGGGTACCAGAAGCGTCATAGGTCTAATCGTATTGCAACCCTTCCAGCGGTTTATGAACTTAAATGAATAACCATTATTCATTAACGTATTAGTTAAAAGCTTCGTTTCTACTTCAATAGTATCACTAGTACAAATACGATTGATTATTTTGAATAAATCCTTAATTAAACCACGTTTGTTATGAATTGGGCAGTGACTATGGAAATTAAGGTATTGCCCCGTTCGTGTCGGCTTTCTATATATAGAACGTTGGATGGAACCATCTTCTCTTCCACTGATCAGTAAATCTAGAAAAGGAAGTTGGTTGTTCTTCTCTTCTTCGCACGTAAGAGAAATATGCTTCTGACTTGTATTGAGTTCTTTTAACAAGCGGTTCACATCTTCACATTTATCCCCTATGATTATGATATCATCAACGTATCGTCTATACAGACACATCTTTTGGATTGAGTTTTCAGCTAAATTTTCAACATACCCCATGAACACATCCGCCAGCAACGGTCCTAAAGGACTACCCATAGCTACGCCATCGATTTGTCGAAAGTGCTCACCTTCAAAAGTGAATTTCACATTGTCAGTGCATAATAATAATAGATTTTTAAGAGTTTCAACAGGAAATGGCAATGGAAGATTATTAAGTGAAATATAGTCACATAAAATATCAATAGTTTTTCTCAGGGGTACATTTGTAAATAAAGAGTTCACATCAAAAGAGCACATTGTCTTTGTTTTTATATTCATGTCCTTTAAGTATTTAATTAATTCAAATGAGTCAATCAAGGAATACTTACAACATTGATTTCGGATAGGATTTAATACTTTTGTAAGCCATTTCACAAGTTTGTGTGTAGGTGACCGACACATTGATAGAATTGGACGTAAAGGGATATTAGGCTTATGTATTTTTGGCAATCCATATAAATGAGGATACACCGAACCCATAGGTTTTAATAAATGAAACTCATCCTTGTTTATAGCGTTCATGTTTAACAATTTTGTTAGATTGGAGTTTACTTTCTTTTCTAATTTATGTAGTCCATCAGATTCAACATCAGCCATGAATTTGCTATTATCACTGAGAATCAATTCCATTTTATTTATGTAATCGGACTTATTCATAATAACAACACCAGATCCTTTATCAGGTTTAAGTATAATAATATCGGCATTATTTCGCAATTCTTTTAATGATTTGAAGTGCTGAGAAGTTAATATGCTTCTCTGTTTAGGTTCAAAAGAGTGAAACTGATGCGCTATATCCACTAATTTAGCTTTAAGTCGACTTTGATTCTCTAAAGATGAAGGGGATACATTACTCAATTGATCATAGGGGTTTTCGAATTGGGCGTTGATTATCAATTAAGAAATTTGTGTAATAGGGACAGAAAAGTTGAAACCCAGAGAAAGTGCCTCCTTTTCATGAACGGACAATACAATAGAGGATAAATTTGTGACATATTTATCAGGATTAATTGGGAAGGATGTGAGATTATTATTATTGTTACAGAAAGATTTTTCCAGCTTTTTTCTGATCCCTTCTTTCGTTTTCAAAGTGACAGTACTACAGAAATTGATGAATTTGATATGGTAAACTATAGACAATTCTGCTAACACAGGTAATGCTTGAGTATGCAGTTCAATTAAATTAATCAACTTATTATGGTATTTGTCTATAAAGGATTTTGTCAGTCGAATAAGATTTGGAATATTTGGTTGTAATTTACTTGAACAAAGATTCTTACATAAATGATTCGGGAAAATGTGATTTCACAAACAAGATTTATAAAATTCCAGTTTGACTCGTTCCGATATAATTTTGCACTTACGGTTAACAAGTTCATCTAACCTTTTTATAATTTGTGTAGGCAGTCTTCTTTTCAAGAATTTAAAACAATTAATCCCTTTGATAAATTTCAAGTTGATCTTTTAATTTTCATATAAAAATGTAGATCAGAGGGGGTTTTGTGGAGAATTTAGTATTTTCACAGTTGAAATCATGAGTCAATTGAAGCTAGACCACCATCGATGGTGGTAGAGATATCATCTCACTGAAGACAATTGGTGAACGGTCGCTCAATATCGTGGATTGGTTGAAGTTAGACATTAACACCGTTGGATGCCAGCTCAGTGGTCTATCGATTAAGGGCTTCGGCTCGAGACTGGTAGGTCCTGGGTTCGAATCTCGCTCGCGAGAGCGGGTTCGTGGATGCGCACTGCTGAGGAGTCCCATAATAGGACGAAACGGCCGTCCAGTGTTTCCAGGTTTTCCATGATGGTCTAGCTTCAATTGACTCACGCTTTTAACTATGATATAAAAATGTCTCAACAAGTATAATAGGTGTGATCAGATTGATTCGAAATGTATTGCGCTAATATTGCACTATCACATAATTCTGATAAACTTTGTCTTCTCATTGCATTATCGAAAATTATCAAAGGGACTAATTGTTTTATAGGATGATAGTTTTTAAAAAAAATAGTGATTACTTTAATTAACACCTATGCATCATGAAAATACATCGGGAAAATGCAAACTATTTCATTAGAAGAGATGGATTTTATTTTAAAGTAGTTGTTTATTCTCTTTTTAAAATACTTATTCATGATGTAGTATGAAATTGTTATTAAAGATTACAAACGTTAAAATAACTCATAGTGTCATTGAATAAGAAAAAGAGAATTCAGCAAAGAAAATTTTCTTTTCGACGAAATGCGGTGCTGTGAGGCATCGGCAATCCACGAACTCAAGCCTAAACATTGCGTGCAGAAACGATTTGTTCAACCTCTCACCTTTCCTTGGTCCTAATTCCTTTAATGGATATGTTTCTGGTTGTCGTTTTTTTGTTGTCTTTCCTGTACTTTTATTTGATTATTATCGGTTTTTTGTTTTTTAAATTACTATTATCGGAAGGGGGTTTTTGTGGAGATTTAGTATTTTCATATTTGAAATCATGAGTCAATTGAAGTTAGATCACCATGAAAAAACCTGGAAGCACTGGACGGCCAAATTGTCCTATTGTGGGTTAATCGCTCGTGCGCAAAACTGATAGATCCTGGGTTCAAATCTCACAAGAATGGGATCATGGATGAGCACTGTTGAAGAGTCCCACAATAGAACGAAACAGCTATTCAGTACTTTCAGGTTTTCCATGGTATTGTAGTTTCATTTGACTAATGATCTCAATTACTAAAATAAAATTGTTCATAACAAAAAAGAAATAATATTAAAACCTACAAAGCTTTTCCTTGTATTGTTCTAGTCACAGCTTCTTTTAACCATGATTCTAAATGTTTCTTTATAGGTTCTTGTTCTTGTGGTAAATCATTAATAAATAAATTAGAATGTATTAATGTATCATGAATTCGATTTGATGTATATAATTTAGATTGTAAATGATCATGGATTAAATGTTCTTTATTCAATATTCTATTTTTCATATTTTTATTATAATCAGTTTGTGAACTTGAACTTGTTCTTCGAGCTTTCACCCTTTTAAATTGAATACAATATTGACTTTCTAGGGAGGTTAGAAATAAACAAGTAAATATACAATTAGTTGAAAACTAGGTAATGGCTAATATCATGTATATCAAGTCTTTTTTTGTGATAATAATACTCAGATGACATAGTCCTGTTTTGATAAAGACGCTGACAAAATGCAGAGTCTTCTGTGCCTCCGAATGCCCTGGTACGGCCGAGAATGGGGAGGGCCTGCCCCCTCTCTTGAAATGCTCTATTACGGCCATGCGTGTACAGCCTCTTCCAGGGAAGTCCTACTCACTACTTTCTCTTGGTGGGAGTGTTGTTTACGAAATTGAGAGGACGAAGAGCAAATGTTCGGTGCTTTAACCAGGTTAGTGGACACAGAAAGTTTACCTAGGGGAGTTGGAAAACCCTCATTCCAAACCAATGGTGCACATGGGCTCCAGTATCCTGAAGGAACAAATGGTGTATGAATTAATCGTTGACCACTGGCTGCAACGGGATTGCATTTCTTCACGATGCCCCACTGCCTTGTGGTCTAGACCTTTAGGTCAAAAGGCTCCCGGTGTAGCCCTCTAAGAAAACCACCTGCTTCATTTTGGGCACCTGGACAGTATCATAGCCCTCACACACAAATCAAATGTGATTTGTGTTGCGCATATATATCTGATGCCTCTTTGTATCAATATTCATGTGTTTAAATAAATAAATAATTTGAGTCTTCTGTTAGAACTGGGTAGTAATGTCAGGATATTCGGAATGCGTTTCTTTCCCTCTAAATGTAAATTGTTACTCTAGGACTTGCCGACGTCAACATTTGAACTAAGGATAGGGAGTGAAGTAGTCGAACGCGTTGACAACTTCATTTATCTTCGAAGTCTGATCAGCCCTAATGGGTTGGTGTCTGACGAAATCTCTGCACGGATTGAAACATCTCGTTTGACTTTTGCCAACTTACGTCACCTATGCAAGGACGAGACGTCCATCTATCAATTAAAAGACGAGTTTGCTCTGTTCTACTTTACGGCTGTGAAACATGGCCATTCAGAGTAGAAGATACTTGTAAGTTACTAGTATTTGACCACAGATGTATTGGAAATATTGTTCACATCTGCTGGGATCACCGGGTAAGTAATAGTGAGTTTAGACACAAAGAATTTGAGAATGATAGTAGATCATTTGATGAGGTTGTGACTCAACATTAAGTGTACTATGTTGAGATGTAAGGTGGTGATTGGAGGTAGTCGATAGGTAACTCTGAACCTAATTTTTGTACTATTTGGTATTCGTCAGCAAGGTTTATTTGGAATCTCTAAGGGGGGGGGAACTGACACTCTCTGATGGGTTGAAATTCATGTCATTCAGTCCTATTGTGTGAATCCTCAGCAGTGCGTATCCACGATCCCACCTCACGAGATTCCAACACAGGATCTTTCAGTCTCGAGCGCGAGCACTTAATCTTTAGAACCATCAAGTCAGCGTTCAACGGTGTTAATGCCTAACTTTAACCAATCCGCGAAACTTAGCGACACGTTCACCATTGTCTTCAGTGAACTTCACTAGTCACTAATTCTCACTAGAACTCCAGGAAATATTAAATAAATAAAAATAACCTACTGTTACAAATATCATTTCTATTTATAATTAATTTACCAGGTATATCATTATAACCCAAATTATTACTATCATTATTATCACTGGTTACTGCTTCTCACTAGAACTCTGGGAAAATACCTCATAGAGCCAGTCGCTAGTGAGTATATTAGGGTTTTGTGGTGATTTCAATAATTTTATATAGTTGAGATCATGAATCAATTGATGAGTCCCATAATAGGACGAAACGGTCGTTCAGTGCTTCCAGATTTGAACTCAACACCTATTAGTCTCGCACTCGAGCATCTAACATTTAGAACCACTGATATGGCATCCACCGGTGCCAATGTCCACGGAATCGAACAACCGTCTACTACTGTCTTCAGTGAATTACTATCTCACAACAGACCTGATTGAACTCCACTGATAACTAGAACTCCAGGAAATATTAAATATATACATAAACTTACTGTTACAATTATTAAACCTATTTGTAATTTACTTACCAGGTATATCATTATAACCCAAATTATTACTATTATTATTATTACTATTATTATTATTATTATTATTATAGATTCGTGTAGAATTCGATAGAATTGTATTATTATTATTATTATTATTATTATTATATTGATCATTTATAATATAATTATCATATGGTTCATCTAATGTATCTTGGATTAAATTTCTTGAACGTGTCATATATGTTCTACGATTTATTGATTTTATTACATTATTATTATTATTATTATTATTAATGGTTTGTATATTATGATAAGATTTCACTTTAATTGAAGGATAATTACATGTTATTGGTTTAATGAATTGGGATTTATTCATTTTATCATTTATTGATGATAATGATGTTGATAAATAAGTAGTATGTATATCATGTAATTGATGATGATTATTATTAGTAGTATGTTTATTATTATTAATAATGGTATCATTATTTGATTGATAAGGTTGAATAGATTCTGTATTGGGTGTTATTAATTTAGATTTTTGTATTGGTAGATTATTATTATTATTATTATTATTATTATTATTATTATTAGTTTCAGATGATGAATTAGAAGTTAATCTGTAAAATAATAAAGATATTAATACAGTTTTTTTTTCTCCTATTTATAAAGTAAGAACAAATAATATAGTAGAATAATATAAATTTATTATATTTCTTGGTTTCTTATTAGTTGTTCTATAGCTCCTTTGAGAGCCACTGTCAGTCTCAAGCTCGCATCAGTCAGTCAGTTAGTCACAAAATAGAACTTCGTATGTACGTACATCAATTCAAGTTGTCATACCACATTAGCACAGAGATGTAGTTGTCGATTCAAATCCCATAGTGGTAGAAGTAGTAAGAGTATAAGCAGTAATCCGAATGATTAGGGTTTGAAGATATTATTCAAAAAGTATAATCCGGTAAAAAAAGGAACATTAAGAATTCAAAAGATTAGAATTTGGTAGAACACGAAGAGTGGATGCACCTTCGCCATTGCAAACGATTTTGAGTCATGTCATTCAAGGTCTCTAACCGTCGGTTGTTATCATCTCGCGGATGCCAACCAGGTAGTCTGCACCTACCAACATACCTCAGACCACATGTTAGTGACTTCATGGATTTGTGCCATGTTTCGGTTTGGCCGCCCTAGCTTTGTTCCAACCTACTCGTACACCATAGAACATTGCACGTCGGGGCAGTCGGTGGTTAGGCATATGTAACATGTGTCTCAGTCATCTCAACTGATCAAGTTTCTCTACTTCATCAATCAATTTGCCATCCTTGCGTAGTACCCGTTTCCTAACGACTGCATTACTTACTCGGTGATCCCATGCTTCGAAGACACCTATGATCGAATACTAGTAGCCTACGAATATCCCCTACCCTTATCGATCATGTTTCACTACCATAAAGTAGGACGGAAAGTACTGTTGCACAGTAAACCCGTCCTTTGGTTGCTAGACGGATATCTCACCTACGCCATAAATGACTCAAGTTGGCGAAAGCTAGACGAGCCTTCTGTATCCGTGCTGAGATTTCGTCACACACCAGACCACAAGTTCTGATGAGACTCCCAAGATAAGTGAAGCTGTCAACACGCTCAACTACTTCACTCCCTATCATTAATTCAGGTGTCGATGCAACCCAATCCTGAAGTAACACTTTGCACTTCGATTGGGGAGAATCGCATCCCGAACATGCCTGCGTAGTTACTTATGGTGGTTAGAAGACTCTGCATTTTGTCAGCATCTTCACCAAATAGAACTATGTCGTCGGCGTATTCTAAGTCAACAAGTGAGTTTTCCGGTAAAAGTTCAACTCCTGGAGATTTAGATGATGAAAGTGAAGGTTGGGTATGAGGTTAGCGACCACATCCCATAGAAAATTAACTCGCTAAATAAAAAAAACGCTTCCAGTCTAAACATAATAGTATTAATCTTGAAAAATCAGTGTATATTTTTTATATTATAACATTTTTTTTTAAAAGGTGACTTCCGGTAGAAAGCATATTCAAGGACCTTCAGATTTTACTATCAGCGTTATACAATTAAATTGAAAATCTAATCTGTGAATCCCATTTCCAGTATCAGTTATTTGCTATATAGTGTGATTATCATCTAAAATGTAACATACGCGATTCATGTCTATACTATGTTGTCCACTCCACCTGTAGCTCCTCCGGGGGCCAATACCGGTTTTAAGCCCAAGGATGGTTGGGAATGGGGTTAGCGACCCCATCCCGTAGAAAACTGACTCGCTAAAAAATACGCTAACCAGAAAAAAATATATACTTTAACAGATACTTCTAATTTTAGTATTGTGCCATATAAGTGAAATTACAATCAAGTATATTCACTGTTGAAATCATGAGTCAATTGAAGCTAGACCACCATCGAAAACCTGGAAGCACTGGACGGCCGTTTCGTCCTATAATTGGACTCCTCGGTAGTACGCATTCACGATCCCGCACTCGCGAGATTCGAACCCAGGACCTACCAGTCTCGAGCCAGAGTCCTTAACCGATAGACCACTGAGCCAGCATCCAAGAGTGTTTCCGATGGTGGTCTAGCTTCAATTGACTCATGATTTTAACAGTGAAAATACTAAATTCTCCACAAAACCCTCTCTGATCAATAAAACTATAATCAACTATAAATCAATTATACTTACCTTTCTCTAAGATTGATTTCTGGTTCTATATCCAATTCAGTAAATCCATTCGATTTTTGCCTTTGTAATGGTCTACGTTTAAATCTTGTATTCGTGCTATTACTTGGATCCTTTATAATAGTAATATGACAATCGTCGGTAATAGCAATATTATTATTATCTTCTGCTAGATAAGGTGTATCTGATGAATTGATATCATTCATTGACATTCTTGTAATAGGATTCATACTTTGAATAGAGTTAACTTTACTAAATTCATGACCATCATTTTCTTTATATGATATAGTTGGAGATTTATAAATATACGAGCTGATGTGTTTATTAACTGGTAAATTACTTCTTTGTTGACGATTTAATACTGTAGTCGGTGTAGATGTATGTGATCGATAACGTCTTGAAGGTCTAGTTGTATGAAGATTAGGAAAATAATTGGATAAATGAAAAAATAAACGTCTTAACCATGGATAACAAACATGTTCTTCAACAGTTGTTTTACTACGATTAAGTTGACGTTTAATACGTTCTTTATTAATGGTTCCATCACAATTACATATCCAATTAGTATATCTTTTATGTTTTGATGATTTTTGTGGAATTAATTCTTCTGGAGTGAATGTTTGCTGAAGAACTTTTAATGTTTCAAATTCTCTGAAGGTATTACAAAAGAATGAAAAACGAAACTATTTTTTTAGATCGTTTGAATGAATTAAAGTTTGTGAACTTAAGGTTATTTACTTGGTATTGTTTGTTTGAATCATCCCATCGATGTGTTAGTACTGCAACTGGTCAGTCTCTAATTGGCATATGTGCATACTGTGCGTATTGCCTCGATATAATCTTAATTCACAAGCATTGTAAGCAAAGATGGATAGTGGTTAGCAGTGGAGTCCCAGACGAGTCCTAAATAGGACGAAACACGCCTTGTCCTAGATTCCACTGCTAGTCACTATCCATCTGTGCTTAAGGTTATTTAGTCATAAAATACTCTCAAAATACTCAGTGAAAGTTTGTCATAAATAGCACATTTGAACTTCACATAATTCAGCATTGCTTCTTCTTTATGGTCAGTATTCAACTAAGCTAAAGCCAACTCAAACCTTTATAAATCAACATATAAATTTGAAATATAACAGTATTTAATAAAAAAGGAGGCCATTGGAAATAATATTGGGAAAACAAAGAATTTACCGTTTGATGGTAAACTCAAACCTTCATCTTATTAAGCAGAGATGGATAGTGGCTAGTAATGGAATCCAGGACGCGCGTTTCGTCCTATTTCGGACTCGTCAGCTGGATGTACCTGCATCTCAGAGTTGATGTTCACTCTGGGATTCGAACCCAGTACTTTTCGTATCAAACGCCATAGCGTTATCCATTCAGTTAGCTTGTGAATTAAGGCTATATCGAGGCAATATGCTCCGTATGCACATATGCCAACAAGAGACTGATCAGTTGCAGTCCTAACACATCGATCGGCAGATTCAAACAAACAATACTAAATGAATTTATTCATCTTATTAGTTCCAGGTTTCTCATGAAAAGTGTTAGTTTTTGATAAAGTTGGGGTCATTTTTAATGTAATGTTATATATTACTATCTTTATACTGATAACTATGACATGTTCACCAGTAAATAACTTCGAGAGTAAACATTAGTGAAAAGTCTTGATAGAAGGAATTCAGATGTATCAAATGTGATTTAATTATCTATGGAACACAATATAAGATGATCGAGCAATGTAGTGAATCGAATAAAGTTAAGCGCATGTAACATTGAATTTACTCTGAATGGTCTCTGAATTCAGTGTTTGTGCACAGGATCAAATATCTTGAGTTTGATCCTCCATGAAATTGTGGGTTCACACTGTTGAGAAATCTCATGCCAAAATGAAAAGGTTGTCCATTGTTTTCAGGTTTCAAGCAAATATCAAATTTAAGTTCGGTTCGTGATAACCATAACAATGATTAGTGAAAAAATTAAGAAAATTAAGGTTTGCTGATTTAAAATTGAATACATTAATCAATAGTAGAGATTAGGAGGTTTGTTCGATGTTATAAAAAGAAGTAGCATAGTATCATGTAAAATAGTAAAGTAACTATTTAATGCTTTGTGATTTCGGCTTATAGCTTAACCATAATATATCTCACATCACATGTTTCTTAAATGAATCACTACTAAGTCATAGTGTCCCTTGTAATACTGTCAAGGATAATTGATGAAAAACAGTTAAAGCTTATAATTCCTTATCAATCAAAACAACTGTAATATGAGAAAAAAAATAAACAGGGGATTGATCGGAAATTATTACTCAGGACAGAGTTGGATGGAGAATCTTGGTGAGCGGTCTATGTTCCTCTATTACGGGTAACAGGCGTAAGTAATTACTTATCTTAACGATTATTACTACTGTTATGTTCTTAACTATACGATTTCGCTAAATATGACTGCCAATTTAGATACGCTGACTTATAAGATCAAACTAATGACACATACACAAGTACGAGCAGCCCAGAGTTCTTATTAGTCTTTTTTCCGCTTAGCCCTACCTGTCACGTTCACAACATTAATCTCAGCCTCCGCTATACGAAACGTATTATTTAAACAAACTGGGTTTGTTATACAAACAAATCAGATCACATAATACCATAAAATAGAAACTAACATTTGTATAAGATTAAACCAAAAATTAGCTGTGATTGTGAAAGATGGTAATTCATTAATGGAGCATAATTTGGGAATAGTAAATCTATGAATCAAAATGAAGCTTATAATAGGAGGAATATGAATATACATAATCTAGTTACTTAACACTTCTACAATAAGAATTTTGATGTTGGTTTGTTCTCTGAGCTGGGTGGTTTGGTCGTGGAGCTTTCATCGTCCTTCTGAACGAAATCATCAGCACAAACTTCGGGTAGAAGAGAAGTGTCTGAATTTCTCCACATGTGATTCACAGCTTGTCCTCTGCACCTCGATGTTGATTGGTTCTTATTGACCTTAAATCTGTAATTGTTTATTTCTTTGTTTTGGTTGTATCTCCTATTGGTTTGATTTTTGCTCCTATCTTCCTGCATAATTTTCTTGATTGGTTGATAGATTGGATTGATTTCAATATGTTTGTTTATTGCTGATTGACTTGAGTGTATTAGTTCTCCACAGTTAGTGTTCATTCTTCTCATCGGGATATAACAACTATTATCATTTTATAATTTAGTATTATATAAAGTGACCAGTGTATTTGTGATTAATGAATGACTTCAATCAGTACCTGTTATTTGAGCATAAATTTACTAATAGTCTAACTATTAATCTGAATATAGAATATTTTCTCAATGTAGATCAATTTTAGTTTCGTTAAGATTCTAATAACTATCACTAATTGTCACATAGAATATCGAATGGAAAATGTGTTTTGTGAAGCTTTCATGTAAAAAAAATTCTGATAAGATCTATCAGAGACAGCCTTTCAAAGCCCTGGTACGTCCGAGAGTGGGGAGGGCCTGTAGTGCCGCAATTCGTTAATCGTTTACTTAGATGAGCGTTATAATTCTAATCTTAACGGTGCGTAAAATCAGAAGACAAAGGATAGCAACAACTACAGTTTATTGTCGAATGATTCAGGTTCGAAAGCTAACAACACCTGAGCGAATATGAACGAGTGAGTGAGCGGCAAGCGAGAGAGCGAGTGAACAGGCAAACAAGCGAAGGAAACGAACGAGGAACAAGCGAGCAAATAGCAAGCAATTACATAGGCAATTTATAGTCAAATTTAATAAGGGCACAGCAAAGCAAAACAGAGGCTGATAATAATATTTGTGTGCGTACATATATGGGGAGGAGTATGAGTCATCGAATGATATTTAAGCAGTCAACATTTCGGCTAGAGTGTCATGTGCTCTAGTGGTATAGCAGTGCAAAGAATATGCAAATTGTTACTATCCAAATGACGATGTCTGTTAAGTAAGTTATAAAAAAGGGCTTAACCGAAATTGGCTATAATCGAAATTGATTGTAGATGGTTGCTATAGGCCTTCCCTCTTTCTCGAAATGCTCTCACACCATCACGCGTGTACAGCCTCTGTCATGGAAGTTCTACTCACTGCCTTCTCGTGGCATTACTGTTATTTACGAAATGAAGAAGATGAAAAGTGAATATCCGACGCTTTACCCAAGTTGGTGTACATAGAAAGTTTACCTAGAAGAGTAGAAAAACCCTGATTCCAAACCAATAGTTTACATGGGCTCCGGTATCCTGAGGTAAAAAATGGCGTATGAATCAATCGTTGGTCACCGGCTACCATAGAATTACATCTCCTCACGATGCCCTACTGTCTTGTGAATCAGACCTTTAGGTTAAAGGCTTCGGGTGTGACTCCTCTAAGCAAACCACCTTCTTCGGTCTGTGGGCAGTATCACAGCCCATAAACAAATCAAATAAGATATATGTGGCATATATTTATCTGGTGCTCCTTTGTATCTATATTTATGTATTCAAATAAATAAATAATGAATACCAGAGACACGGAATTTGTTCCAATCATATATCTATTTAACATTTTCCTATTCATGTTATGTTATGAAAATGAATAATTTAAAAAAAAATTCCCACAACCATATGCTTTAATAAATTTAAACAAAGCAAAAACAATAAACAACCTTCAAACCATGTTGTTTACGCTTTATTTAATTATTCAATTTTCATTTATTTAACAAAAATTTAAATTAGGTATATTAATATATTACTTATTACCCATCTACTTATTTAACTTAAATGTAATTATGAAGTAGAATGACAAAAAAAACACAACAAGGATACATGTGCATTCTAGAAAAACAAACAAACAAACGAATATAGTTGAGATCATGAGTCAATTGAAGCTAAATCGATATGGAAAGCCTGAAAGCACTGGATGGCTGTTTCGTCTTATTGTGCGACTCCTCAGAAGTGCACATTCATTATCCCACCTCGCGATATTCGAATACAGGACCTATCAGTCTCACCGTTGGATGCAGATTCAGTGGTCTATCGGTTAACTGCTCTGGCGCGACACTGGTAGGTCGTGGGTTTGAATCTTGTGAGGTGGGATCGTGGATGCTCACTGCTGAAGTGTCCCATAATAGGACGAAACGGCCGTCCAGTGCTTCCAGGTTTTCAATGGTGGTCTAGTTTCAATTGGCTCATGCTTTCAACTGTGAAAATGAAATTGCTTATGTAGGTAATAACAAATGATTCACCAACAATTTGAAAGATGGGATGGATAAAGTGTTAAATATTCAAAGGTATCAACTAATTAATGAACAAAGAACATAATTCTAGTATCCCAGTTTAAGACGTCTTGTTAACAAGACGATTGAATGAAACTTTAAAAGAAAATATACATCATAAATCAACATCAGTTAGTCCGTATACTCACTTTTACGTTTCTGCGTCTACCTCAAATACAGAAGAAATCTATTGAAGAGTCTAATACTTCCTGCGAAACTTATCTACTCCAATCATACTATTGAAGAGGAGTTAAGTCTCATCTTAATCAGCATGAACGCTTATCTATAGAAATTTATTAACAAATAAATGACTCAGGGTATGTCAAAGATAGAGATAACTACAGTCTCTAAAAAGCCAGTATTCCTAAAATAACGATTTTTAAACGATATTCAATGAGTTAATAACCCAATGAGTAGGAAAATCTCTACAAAAGACAATTGGTGAATGGTTGATCGACTTCGTGGATTGGTTGGAGTTCGACATAAACACTATCGGATGCCGGCTCAGTGGTCTGTCGGTTAAGTTCTCTGGCGCGACACTGGTAGGTCGTGGGTTCGAATCTCGTGAGGTGGGATCGTGGATGCTCACTGCTGAGGAGTCCTACAATAGGGCGAAACGGCCTTGAAGCAGTGTTTCCAAGCTTTCCATAGTGGTCTAGCTTCAATTGACTCACGCTTTCGCCTATGAAAATCTACAAAAAACATTCTTTGTAACAAAACTACAATCCCTATTTTAAAACAAATCATTTATTAGAACCAGAATCGATGTTAGATCCTCCGAGTTCATCTCATCTATGTGCATTTATCAATTCAATTGATATCAAGTAGCGACTTGTATCATGTCCATATTTAGACAGATTCATCATCGTATTTCCAAATATCACCTTACCTAACTAATTAAAAGATAAGATCAATTAATAAATCACTTAATTGTCGTAAGACATTAAGTTGACATAAACAGAACATCACAAACCATCCACCACGTCCCTTTGAACGACAAGTACCTTATTCGATAAACCCTTTCTTTGTTATTGTTTCATAATTTAATTTTCACCTTCATCATGCTGGTTGTATAGCACTTTCTTAAGGATTGTTAACTTGTTACTATTACAATACTTCATATCAAACTTGTTATCCATTCCACTATTCTCAGTGTAAGATTTATATCAGGAAAAGATCATAGTCAAATGTTAGGCGTTTAAACTTGAGACAGTAGGTTCTGTGTTCAACTATCAAATACAGGATCGTGGATAATCACTGCTAAGCAGTCCCCTTACGAAGACAAAATAACTATTCAATGCTTCCTGGTTTTCATTGGTTTTATTAACTGATATCAGTCAATGATACAGATATGTAAGTTTAAGTGGCGAGACTATAATTTATGGACGACCTTTGAACGGGTCTTAAGTGACCCTGAGAAATGTTAGCCAATCAGTAAACAGTCAGCATAGAGTAAAAATATTTTATACAAAACCAAATAATTAAAGTGGATACACTTCTTTTATATGATCCAAAAACTTGTCGAGGTTAGAAAAAGATTCAAAAGTTCCAAAATCTTAATGCATAAGGTAGTGATAAACGTTCCTATTCTAGCAAACGTCTTCCTTCAACATATATTACATCGAAGGACAACATCACGGTAGTCTGCACAAGGTCCACAATTCATTAAATACTCGTAATTACAAATACAAGAAGTTCTTAGTAGTTTCATTTGTTGTAGCCGCTTAATTGTCAAGTCTTCTCTGAAATTCTCTTTGAACCGATCGTACATGAGTATCAGGTACTGAAATTGGCGCCGTGACATTGAAATCCCTCAGACGCTTCTGATTGGCTCGTTCATAAATTATAGTCTCGCCGTTTAAGTTGCGTAAGAATCGATAAACGAAACTTATCTTCGTATAATTCTTAGCAACATCAAGCATTAAGCATCCAAAATATCTAAAGTTTCGTTAGTTCTACTGAACAAATTGACAGATCTTATCAAAAAAGTGTTACAAATATATTTTTTAAAGAAATTTCGTTTAGTATATTAATCATTGAATCTCACTTATTCTGCTCAGGAACTCCATCAATATTTTCAATGTCTGAATTTTCCGATCGATCCAGATTACTGTCCATTTATTGAATACCTGAATAGAAAATAAATTTAAAAAAGGTGGTGTCATCTATTCAATGAAATCTATTTACAATATTAGTGAGACTATAATTTATGGACGACATTTAAGCGACGACAAAATGATCTTGAGAGTGTCTACCCTAATAACCAGGATCAAATGAGGGTTATAAAGTAGTGGTAGGAATTAGGATTAAGATTTACAGTTGATCGTTAAGAGTTAGGAATTAGATTTAATGTTTTCATCATGAACTGACATCATCTAAAATGCCAAAACTCTATTTAGTCAAATGGATGAATAAATTTCAAGCAAAAATTCGAGACCTATAATCTTATATTTGATTAGGGGGTTTTCTGTGGAGATTTTAAGTAATTTTTATATATACTTGAAATCATGAGTCAATTGAAGCTAGACTATCATGGAAAACCTGAAAGATCTGGACGGTCAAATTGTCCTATTGTGGGACTCCCCAGAAGTGCGCATCCACGATCCCGTCTCGTGAGATTCAAAACCAGGACCTCTCACTCTCGTGACAAAGCACTTAACCGATAGACCACTGAGCAGGCATCCAATGGTCTAACTTCAACCAATCCACGAAGTTGAACAACCGTTCACCAAATGTCTTCAGTGAGTTCCTATCTCACAACAGATGTGATTGAACTCCACTGGACCTACCGGCCTCGCTCCATAGCACTTGACCGATGCGCACTGCTGAGCAGTTCCACAATAGGACGAAATGGCCGTCCAGTGCTTTCAGGTTTCTAAGGTGATCTAGCTTCAATTGACTCATGATTTTAAGTATATATAAAAATTATATTTGATTAGTTTGTCCATAAATTATAGTCTCGCCACGATATTTTTAAAACAAAAGTGTTATTGACTTTTTTTTAACGAAATCTATAATAGTATTCCTATTCCCAACTATTCATGCAGAAACAGGAAGAAGTAGACTATTAAAAACGGATCATTGTTTATCGTATTAAATACATTGTACATACATTACGTGTGGTTAAATTATTCACTAAATAATTATGTATACTGTACCGTGCCAGATTTATGGATGTACGTCAGTATGTATGTGTTTAAATTTATCTTAGCCATCGTTCAATAGTTAAAAAACAGAGTTACTCTTTAATGATTGATCTTAGCTCAATACGAACGTCAAGACAGTCCTACTATACGGAGATGAAACGTGGAAAACTACTATAATTATCGTCAAGCAGGTACAAGTATTTATAAACAGTTGTCTACGCAAAATACTCAACATCCGTTGGCCGGATACCATCAGCAACAGTGTTTTATGGGAGAGGACAAACAAGATTCCAGCTAAACAGGAAATTAAGAAAAAAACGTTGGAAGTGGATCGGACATACATTAAGGAAATCACCAAACTGCATTACAAGGCAATCCCTAACTTGGAATGGTGAAGGGAAGAGGAAAAGAGGAAGGCCAAAGAACACATTACGTCGGGAAATAAAAGCAGATATGAAAATGATGAATGTTAACTGGAAAGAACTAGAAAGGAAGGCTCAGGACAGAGTTGGATGGAGAATACTGGTGAGCGGCCTATGCTCATCGACGAGGGATAACAGGCGTAAGTAAAGTACAAAGTAAAGTTAGCTCAGAAGAATTATTTAAAAATACTCATACTTTCTACTCTATGTTCATTTATTTGTTCTCACATATCCTCGAAATAATTTATATTTGAAATTGTATCATCATCATCATCATCATCATCATCATCATCATCATCATCATCATCATCATCATCATCATCATCATCATCATCATCATCATCATCATCATCATCATCATCATCATCATCATCATCATCATCATCATCATCATCATCATCATCATCATCATCATCATCATCATCATCATCATCATCATCATCATCATCATCATCATCATCATCATCATCATCATCATCATCATCATCATCATCATCATCATCATCATCATCATCATCATCATCATCATCATCATCATCATCATCATCATCATCATCATCATCATCATCATCATCATCATCATCATCATCATCATCATCATCATCATCATCATCATCATCATCATCATCATCATCATCATCATCATCATCATCATCATCATCATCATCATCATCATCATCATCATCATCATCATCATCATCATCATCATCATCATCATCATCATCATCATCATCATCATCATCATCATCATCATCATCATCATCATCATCATCATCATCATCATCATCATCATCATCATCATCATCATCATCATCATCATCATCATCATCATCATCATCATCATCATCATCATCATCATCATCATCATCATCATCATCATCATCATCATCATCATCATCATCATCATCATCATCATCATCATCATCATCATCATCATCATCATCATCATCATCATCATCATCATCATCATCATCATCATCATCATCATCATCATCATCATCATCATCATCATCATCATCATCATCATCATCATCATCATCATCATCATCATCATCATCATCATCATCATCATCATCATCATCATCATCATCATCATCATCATCATCATCATCATCATCATCATCATCATCATCATCATCATCATCATCATCATCATCATCATCATCATCATCATCATCATCATCATCATCATCATCATCATCATCATCATCATCATCATCATCATCATCATCATCATCATCATCATCATCATCATCATCATCATCATCATCATCATCATCAGATTAGGGATTACAAACAAATATTTAGTATGGTATCATAGAGGTTGTTGAATTTCATTGAAATCACGAAATAGTTCAGGTTAGACTATGTTCATACATGAAATCGAAGATCCTTATTTCATTTTCAGGGTTTCGGTGTCATTGGTTCTGAGAAGCATTATGCTAAAAATAATTAGTTGCAATATAATGAGAAGTGGCTAGAAATATGTGATTGTTACAAGCAACCAATAAATGAAATGATTTTGCGGACCCAAAACAAATAATCGTTAAACACTATTATATGCTATACAGGTGTCTTGTATTACATTTGAAGTACTCATGAGATGCGTAGCTACTATCATATATGGAATTAAATTAGAAAACCTTAAGTCTTTTAGTGACATTATTAATCTGCTGAATCTATGACACAAAAGTTCATATATTATTCTTTGACCAGTTCTTTAATTAAATAGAATCTTCTTTCAATGTTAATTGGTGAGTTGATGTTCAAGTCCCAAGTTTATTAACTCTATGATTAGTGATTTTGTCTACTTACCATTCTATTGTTGTTCAATATGGTTTAAAGTTCATGTTCAATGAAGTACTAGTACTAATTTCTATTAATCAATCATTGTGAAAATCTCAATCCTACAAGAGGTCAGACACAACGTTAGTAGCACGATGGTAACCGTTACACAAAGCAAGTCATATGTGAATATCATTTAGAGTAATAATCCATTCAAGAAAACAACTATATCTTAGTGATGGTAATATTTCGAGACCTTAATGTAGAGCTTCTCATTTATTGCATCTAAACACATAAAATCTAACACATCTTACTAATTAGCCATTATCTTTACTGAGTAATAAGTTTTAGTCATAATGTTGCTATAAGTTTTGTGTAACAATGTAAATTTGATCAATTTAAAAATTTTACATTAGTTTAGGATGGACTTGGAAGTTGCAAGAAATCTATTGGAAATGATTAGAAACAAAGGTTTGATACAATCTAATTGTTAAAGTTGAGATAAACATTCGAAACTGGAGAAAAAATACAAAATGTAATATGAAATATACCAGTTTATATAAGTGTATATTTACTGCTGAAAATCTTATCAAATACAGGTGATGTGATTAGAAATGTTTAGTGAAAAGGAAGTAATGTCTTGATGAACGCCTTTAAAATGATAAGGAGTATTTATGGGTTAAGTGCATATTTTCAACATTCAGAAAAACATCATCAGCTTCCATGTTTGACATGGTGGTCCTGCTTCAATTGATTCACGATCTCAAATATTAAAATTATTATAATATCCACAAACCCCCTTCTGATATTAATCAACATATGCTCACTAGTGACTGGCTTCAAGAGATATTTCTTCGAGTTCTTGTGAGAAGCAGTGACCAGTGGAGTTCAACCAGGTCTCTTGTGAGGTATCATTTCACTGAAGACATTGGTGAATGGTTGATCAACTTCGTGGATCGGTTGAAGTTAGACAATAATGCTGTTGGATGCCGTCTCAGTGGTCTAGAGATTAAATGCTCGCTTGCGAGATTAACAGGTTCTGTATTCGAATCTCACCGCGTCAGATCGTGGGTGCGCACTGCTTAGGAGTTCCACAATATAATGATTTGGCTTTCCATGGTGATCTATCTTCAATTGACTCATGATTTTTATTTTTTCTTACTAAAGTTAGAAACAGTATTTTAAACGCTAATCTACACATGTATCTCAATATCAGGAAGTTAACACTTTAGTATTTAGTTTTCCTATTACTTACTAATGAATCAAACTATTCAATATTATAGTTTAATTGTTTATCCTATTTTTCTATTTATCATTTGCGGAAATGATCTTATTCTCATTAATAGTAACAATATTTGTAATCTAAAGTCAGGTGTTTCCAGTTTGTTTGTTTTTCCTATAGCAACTAATATTTATGTTATATAGTTGACATCATGAGTTGATTGAAGCTAAACCATCATGGAAAACCTGGAAGCACTGGACGTCCATTTCGTTCTATTTTGAGGCTTCACAGTAGTGTTCATCCACAATAAGACGAAACGGTCTTCCAGTGCTTCCAAGTTTTCCATGGTGGTCTAGCTTCAATTGATTCATGATTTCAACTATATAAAAAAATTACTAAAATCTCCATAAAACCCCCCTTTTAATAATAATATTCATTTGTTACTAATCTGTACATATCAGGAAATATAATAGAAATAAACAACATCAACAACAACAACAGCAACATTGAAATAAACCATAGAAATGTATATTGACTTTCTAAGGTCAATATACATGAATTAATAATGTTTATAGTATAAATATGATTAATTATGTAGATAAATTATTATTTATATAAACTGTAAACATATAGTTTGTACTATTATCAGAAAGGAGAGGTTTCTTGTTAAGATAGTATAATTCATGAGTTGATTAAAGGTACACCTCTATGGAAAACTTGGAAGCATTGGATTGATTGAAGTTAGGCATTACCAATATTGAATTCCAGCTAGCTCAGTGGTCTAGAGGTTAAATTTTCTTGTGCAAAACGGAAGGTTATGAAATAGGATATTGCATGCAAAATTGTAGATGTGCACTAGTGAGGAGTCTCATACTAGGACGGAACGACCGTCCGATAATTCTAAGTTTTCCATGGTGGTCTAGCTTAGATCGACTAATAAATTCAACTATTATATTATATATTTTGGGCTTTAATTTTTCTAATTATTATATTGAACCATACATTGATATACGAGCAGAATAATTTCAGTTGATCTTATGAATGAATTAAATTTCAGGGAAATTATTTATTAAGCACAAGAGCATGGAAGATATATGTTATATTGAGTGAGTGCATGCCCTGTTTGATATATGAGGTGATGATCCCCGCCAATCAGAGAACAGTGATTTTATCGATCGGATCTAATGATACATAATATGACCAGTTCTCAGTACTTATCAGTTCTGCTAGCTGCCTAGCCCGGCCAGTTAAGTCTAGAACACCAATAACAGTCTCTACAATGTGAATCATTATTCTTAAACATACTGGGTTTATATACTAACCAAACAGATCACATTTTACCATCAAATATAAAATAACATTTGTATAAGATATGGCCAAATGTGACTTTGAATAGGGGCAACAGTAATTAATAGACTAAAGATAACTCAAGAATGGTAAATCGTATAATAATAGTCTATAGGTCAAAATAAAGCTTATAATAAGGGGGATACGAATATGAATAGTTTAGTTACTTGAGAATTATACAATAGGAAATGTATATTTCATATTGGTCTATAACACAGTCATCAAAAGTTATAATCCATAATTCTCTTCGGGATATAATAATATACAACACTGTTGGTTAACTAAAATGATTGTATTTAAGTAACAAAGGTATATTTTGTGATCATATTATTATTAATGTCAAGATGGGGATTGTATTAATTTTAATAGTTGAATTCCTGAATCGATCTAAGCTAGACCATCATTGAGAACCTAAAGACATTGAATGGCCGTTTCGTCCAACTGTGTGTCTCCTCAGCAGTACGAGCGGGTCTCGAACCTACCACTAGGATGAAACAGCTGTCTATTGCTTCTAGATTTTCAATAATGATCTAGATTAAATTGACTCATGAATTAAACTATTATTTTTGTTAAAAATGGTATAATGGTTGTTTATAATATTTAGTCGAAAGATTTTTCTATATATGTTAGAAAAGATTTATAGGTCAAGTGGATGATTTAAGTGAAATTTGATTGTCTAAGCTAGAAAACAAAACTCTCTCTATAATATTTTCATGTTGATCTAACTGACGTCAGTCCGTCTATCATACAAACAAAATATTTATTAATCTCTATAAGACTGTATACTTCTACAAATCAAGTCGGATTGTCGTCAATGATTTTGTATAATTACTTAGTAACTTAATTATTCTACAACTAAAGAATATCTGGAACTCAAAACAATTGTCAATCAACATCAAGATCGGAATTTTCAATACAAATGTCAAGACAGTTCTATTGTATGGGGTGGAGACGTAAAGAACTACGAAAGCAATCAGGTAGAAGATACAAGTGTTTATTAACAGTTGTTTATGCAAAATACTTCAGATCCGTTGGACAGAAACTATCAGCAATAACCTACTGTGGGAGAGAACAAACCAGATGTTAACTGAGGAAGAAATCAGGTAGAAGCGCTGGAACTGGATAGGACACACATTGAGGAAATCACTCAACTGCGCTACACGGCGAGCCCACACATGGAGTCCTGAAGGCCAAAGGAGAAGATGAAGACCAAAAAACACATTACGTCGAGAAATTGAGACAGACATGAGAAGAATGAACAAAAATTGGATAGAACTAGAAAGAAAGGCCCATGACAGAGTGGGTTGCAGAATGCTGGTCGGCGGTCTATGCTCCATTGGGAGTAACAGGCGTAAGTAAGTAAGTAAGTAACTTAATTATTCATATTCATGTCCCTCTTATTATAAGCTTTATTTTGACCTATAAGGTTATTATTATATTATTTACCATTCTTGAGTTATCCCTAGTCCATTAATTACTGTTACCCCTATTCACAGCCACATTTGGCCATATCTTATACAAATGTTATTTTCTATTTTCTGGTACGATATGGCCAGTTTGTTTGGTATATAAACCCAGTATGTTTAAGAATAATGATTCATATTGCAGAGGCTGTTATTGGTGTTCTGGACTTAACTGGCTAGGCTAGGTAGAAAATGTGACCGCCGAGTACTCTATTGTGTATCATTAGATCCGATCGATATAATCACTGCTCTCTGATTGACGGGGAACAGCATCGTTCATATATCAAACAATGCACATACTCACTCAATCGATATAACAGTGATCTATCGATCAATTGCTCTGGCGCGAGATTGGTAGGTCCTGGGTTCGAATCTCGCGAGACGATATCGTGGATACGCACTTCTGAGGAGTCCAACAATAAGACGATTTGGCCGTCCAGTGCTTCTAGGTTTTCTACGGTGATCTAGCTTCAATTGACTCATGATTTCAAGTATATATAGAAATATTTTTAGTTCAGGTAATTGATCTAGTCATTTGTTTAACGTTATCATGTTAACTTTGTGTTTTGATAAGTCAAATGTTTAAAAAGAAGGTAAATATTTATTGACCTGTAAAACCAGGTTTAAAATTTAAATAACCTCTATGAGGTAAAATAAACAAAAGTATAAAAAAAGTTTTTTTAATCAGGTAAAAGGATGGTTCAGCATGATAAAATAAAATGTTGAAACTGAAATGAAATGTAATCAGGTGGATCAAAGAAACAAAACTATACAAGTTGGGGTTAGAAGGACTATAGATAAGATGGAAGGGGAAGTAGATGGCTGTAAAGAAAGAAACACAAAGAATTTGGGACATTAGGACCATAGTAGAAGAAGAGGTTGTACTAAATTCTTTTGAACATATAATCTGATTTTTCCAGATGTACGGCTATTGCTTGGACAATGTTAAGAAGATGTAATATATGTGACTTTTGATAGTCTTTTATTTATCGTGTAGATGAATTTGAACTCAGAGTTAGTCTTGATTGAGTGACCTATGTTCACAACGTGTTTAACGGTTGAGCTTCTTAATTGAGTCGTTTCCGTCTCATTTTAACTACATAGGATGATGTTCTTGAATTCTTCTGGATAAACTATGCATCGAACGAACTATATACCTGAATCCACTTGATCAAGTATATCCTTTTATTTAATGTCTCAGTGTGTGTATTGTATTTACTAAAAAATTTCAACGATCTTTCGGCAGTAAAAGAACTAAATGGGTTTCTGCGTTATTCCGTCAAAATTTCTACAGTGAATGCAAATGTTATCTTTCTTAATGATTGTATTACCATATACAACTATTCAAAATGCTACTGGAAAATTCTCCGAAGAAATTATATTTACCCAAACTCTAAATCTCTTAAACGCCATGTACAAAATGTTACTGATTCTATTCGTCCACTCATCTCGCCATTAGGATTTAACATTTCACAAAGAGCTCCTATGTTACATGAGTTGATACCCACAAAAAGCTTAATATCGGATGTCACTAAAGTTTAAAAATCATAGAAACACAACATCAATTTTGCCATCAATCCTTATAGATACGTGTTTAATCATCCTATAAAACAATTAGTCCCTTTGACAAATCTCGATAATGCAATAAGAAGACGAAGTTTATCAGAATTATGTGATATATTAGCGCAATGCATTTCGAACAATCTG
Organism: Schistosoma rodhaini; assembly: GCA_944470415.2. Classification (NCBI taxonomy): domain Eukaryota; kingdom Metazoa; phylum Platyhelminthes; class Trematoda; order Strigeidida; family Schistosomatidae; genus Schistosoma; species Schistosoma rodhaini. The sequence continues at coordinate 5,173,722 of OX104044.1, forward strand.
ATCACACCTATTATACTTGTTAAGACATTTTTATATCATAGTTAAAAGCGTGAGTCAATTGAAGCTAGACCATCATGGAAAACCTGGAAACACTGGACGGCCGTTTCGTCCTATTATGGGACTCCTCAGCAGTGCGCATCCACGAACCCGCTCTCGCGAGCGAGATTCGAACCCAGGACCTACCAGTCTCGAGCCGAAGCTCTTAACCGACATTTTTATATGAAAATTAAAAGGTCAACTAGACAGGTTAAGTTCAGAAAATAAATAAAGTACACAAATCAATGTGATGACTACTCTGGATAATAAATCAGTATTACCAGGGTAGGATAAGGGTAAGAACAAATTGTTTTTGGAACGCATTAAGGGGGTTTCAATTTCCCTATAGCCAATGCTTCCATAAATCTTAGTATACGTCCTTGAGGGCTTTTGTACAACACTACAAATGCTGACTTGATGTCAACCTTATGAACAGTTCCAACCAAATGTTTCTCAATGGAGGAAGAAGTTTGTCTATCCTGTGATCTTATTTGACCATTGGAATTCATTTGTTTCTGCAGCCATTTAGGTATGCGTCCCGCCACCTATAATTGCAGATCACGATTGCTCCTCCCTATGTACGTGTTACCGCTCATACATGTAAACTGATATACACAATGGGATGTGATATAATCGCTTATGTGCTGTTTAAGTTTTTGGTGAAACATCGACCTTGTTTTTTCGATGATGCAGCTCAACTTGTCATTATTGAAAAGATAAGGTCGATGTTTCACCAAAAACCTAAACAGCAAATAAGCGATTGGGTAACATCCCATTATGTATATCCAATGTATTGAGCAAATATATCACATAATTCTGATAAGCTTCATCTTCTCATTGCATTATTGAAATTCTTCAACATCTTTAACAAATTTACAATGGGAAGTCTTATCTTTGGGAGAAAAATTCTGTGACATAAATGAGAAAAAAATAATAAAATTAACACATATGTTCAATTTGAAAATTTAATCATATAAACAAATGGTCTTAGTTTAGTCTTTAACAAAGAATTCCAACGTTTCAAATCTACCGTTCCCGATAGATACAACTCGTATATTGGCACAACATTAACAACTCCAGATAAAGGTGTAGGTTTAGTGCTGTTAGAGTGCAAGAACTATGTCTAACAAATGACAAAATTATTATAAAATAACATAAAATTCAATCAATGAGAAGAACAAGATTGAAATGATAGAAAAGTAAATGAATGCATTTTTCAAGCGAATAAAAAATGATTAGTCAATCAACGAAGATATCTATGGCCGTTTCATCCTAGTATGGAACTCCTCAGAAGTGCTCATTCACTAAGCCACACGCAGGACCGAAGGTTCTGGGTTCGAGTCTCATGCGTGAGGTCGTAGATTAGCGCTAATGAGAAGTCCATACTAGAACGATATGATAATTTAGTCCCTTCAGGTTTTCAATGGTGGTCTAACATTCATCCATTCATGATATCAATTGAAACTTAACAATCTCCCTAACCCTGTACTGATGGTTTGTAATTCTATGACACAGTTACTTAAGATAGTTTGAAACATAAATCCTGTATAAAATTAGATTAGATATAAATCATGATTTTGAAGTGTCTTTTCAGAATTGATTGAGAGATCAGTGAAATTTGTTTACTCCTGGAATTATTCTATGTGGTAAACAATGTATGAGGAGGTCTGCAAAATGTTCAGAGTTATACAGTATGGTTTCGAATATGGAACGTCAATTTTCAGTAAACAAACATTTCAAATGATAAGTTGAATATAATTTCATGCCTTAATCTACTTTAAATATCTTTATCTTTCTTCGTGTGATAATTCTGTTACTTATGATTTCAGAATCTAAATGGTGTTATTGTATAAGAAACAAAGTTGGATGGAGAATACTGGTGAGCGGCCTATGCTCCTCCACGAGGGTTAACAGGCGTAAGTAAGTATTGTAAAAGGTATTTTAATAATTACCACGGTAATAACTGTAAATAAGTATAGTAATCGATGAGTTTCATTCTTTTAAACAACGCTACACTTATTCATAAATTATTAGATAAATACTGAAACTATTGCTGAGATCTACGATAGTGTTATTTTAAGCTGACAGATTGGTTTTTCATCTTGATTGTTAAGGGTAAAAAACTGACAATAGAAGGTTTTATAAGTAAATTTAGATCATCGCTAGCAGTGGAATCCAGGATGTTCGTTTCATTTCACCTCTGACTCATTAAATGGATCTTGGTTGGGGTCCGCGTGACTATTGTAACCAATGGTTGAAGACTCTAGGTGACATGGCTCAGAATCGATCACAACGGCGTACGTATATACACTTTCTGTCTTTCCTTAACCTTGAGATTGAAATTGCTTCATATCTGTCTTCCATCCTGTACTATATCCTTATATACAACCTTTATTTTATATATTAACACCACTAAATTAACTACTTCTATGAATTCGGTGCTCATCATGTTGTGCTAACGAGGTATGGTAACTTTGACCGATGCATATATATGCCTGGTCCTACATTGTAGCTGACTGAGTGACTCATTAAATGGATGTGCCTGCATCCCGGAATTGATATTTCCTCCTGTACTCGAAGCCAGTACTCTTGACCTTAAACGTCATCGCGTTATTTATCTAGATACTGAGTCAAGATGGCCACTAGCTTGTACCAAGTGGGATGAAACGCTCATCCTAGATTCTACTGTTAGCCACCATCCATCTATACTTTTAATTCCCATTACTTAAAGTAATATCGATGCAATCCTCATAGGATAGACATATGTCAATAATAAACTGATCGGTTGAAAGCACCAATGGGAAAGATTAAACAAATAATACAAAAATGAATTAATAGATTCAAACAAACCATACTAAGTGAATTCAAACTTCACCCCATTGCACAAGCAAGTGACTATCAGTAATCAGTAGCTGAGTGGATAACGTGATGGCGTTTGAAGTGAAATGTACTGGGTTCGAGTCCCAGAGTGAACATCAACTCTGAGATGCAGATACATCTAGCTGACAATTCCAAACTAGGACGAAACGTGCGTCAATTTGGGTTCCACTTCTAGACACTATCCATCCAAGCTTATAATGCTTGTGAATAAGATTAACTAATATGTTGATTGTTTAAATCGCAACAGTTAGAAATCTTTAGGGAATTTATTTTTTAAAATCTAGGCATCTGTTAATTTGTTGTTATCTATTACTGTAACTGTAGGAAAATATTGATTACTTTGTTTCATGTTTATCGAAAAAAAATATTGATTTTTGCTCTAGAAGATCTCTTACTAAAAGCTTCTGAATGAATATGTCCTAAGTGAGAAGACAAAATGAATAATCTAAATGTGAAGTTCTTTTTTACTGGGTAAAGATGTCAGACAAAAGAAAACTTGAAATTTGGAAAGTATTAAACAACTGCTTCATTTTACTTTGGGGCTTCACAGTAGAGTGTACATTATAATTACATATAAAACCAAAGAAATGACTTTCATTTTACACGACACTTATGACTACATGTGCAAAATGTTTAGAAGTAGTCGCCATGAAACGCTGTACCTAGGTTTCGTGATATTATTGGGCACTCGTCAACAAGGTGTACCTGAATTCATAAAGAAATTGGTGCACTCATGTGAATTTAATTCCCTCACATCCTACAGATCCACAAACTCTACTGAAGATTGATTAATTATCAGTAAACAAACCATTAAATTGGTATTTATTGGTTTAATATGTCATAATAATTAAATTTTTATATATTACTGAAAATAAAATAATCTTGTTGAAAATAATTCAAGCTGGCTACATTCTATATAGAGTTCAGTCGTATATCCAGTCTACTTCAACGTAGATAAACATTGTTAGACTTTCACTGGCATGTATAATGAATGGACTGAATGACCTTTTATTTTGTTTTCTCTACTTAAAAAGATTTTATTAAGTTAAACTTTGAACTGACTACTACTACTACTACTGTGATGTGTGGTTGTAGTATCAGTTTCTATGTTAAGTCCACATGGCTTATTCTAGCTGTCGGACAAATCAGTTTATTCATTATTGTTGAGTTATATTTTGACCTTTTCAATTATTTGCTTATTAACTTTGATTGTTTCTATATTAGTGTATATGTGTGCACTTCTTATCCTATTCATCACTTGTTTGTAACTTATTTTTGTTTGGCTATGAATATCGATTCACGCTTGACTAGATCAAGTTGGCTCACTAACCTGCTCCATTGCGCGTCATTTCGTTTTACTTCACTTTCCGATCGACGTTTGTATAAAATATAGTTACTTAAGCCTGTTACTCCCAATGGATCATTGGCCGCCGACCAGCATTCTTCAACCCACTCTGTCATGGGCCTTTCTTTCTAGTTCTATCCAATTTTTGTTCATTCTTCTCATGTCTGTCTCAATTTCTCGACGTAATGTGTTTTTTGGTCTTCATCTTCTCCTTTGGCCTTCAGGACTCCATGTGTGGGCTCGCCGTGTAGCGCAGTTGAGTGATTTCCTCAATGTGTGTCCTATCCAGTTCCAGCACTTCTACCTGATTTCTTCCTCAGTTAACATCTGGTTTGTTCTCTCCCACAGTAGGTTATTGCTGATAGTTTTTGTCCAACGGATCTGAAGTATTTTGCATAAACAACTGTTAATAAACACTTGTATCTTCTACCTGATTGCTTTCGTAGTTCTTTACGTCTCCACCCCATACAACAGAACTGTCTTGTATGAAATATACATATTCAAAGTTCCATTCTCATATTTGACTCATTTATTCCCTTTATTCACTGATACGATTTAAGTCGATGATTATATACAAGGATTGACGACATCTACAAGTCGATAGTGATGATCAAACGACGAAAATTAGTGTCATATATACTAAGGCCGCTAAATTATGATCAAACTTTAAAAGTTAACCAGTAATCATACTATATTTTTCATAGTTGAAATCATGAGTCAATTGAAGTTAAACCATCATGGAAAACTTGGAAGCACTGGACGGCCATTTCTTCCTATTATGGGACTCCTCAGCAATGCGCATCCACGATCCTGTACTCGCAAGATTTAAACCTAGAACCTACTAGTCTCAGGTCAGAGAACTTAAACGATGGATGCGTAATCCCGAGGAGTCCCACGATAGGACGAAACGGCCTTCCAGTGCTTCCAGGTTTTCCATGGTGGTCTAGATTCAATTGACTCATGATTTCAACTATGAAAAATATAGTATGATTACTGGTTAACTGTTAAAGTTTGATCATAGTTTAGTGACCCTAGTATATCTGACAGTAACCCCTTCTAATCATGCTATAATCAGTACTAAATGTTCTTCAAGTATGTTACTATGTTATGTGTTATAAGTAACAACTGTTATAGATTGTTTTACATTTTAGTATTTAGATTTAATTAATGGTTGATAAAATCATGTTATTGTAAGAGGAGTTCTTTTGATATAAAAAGCATATTTTGCTTTATCAATACAATGTAATTACTGTGTTTTTTTTGTAGACATTATGATTTTAATCACTTTTGTAAAGACAAGAAAAAAATCAAAGTTTTTAAAGTATTTAGGTTATAACTAATGATCAGATAATTTTGAAATAGTTTTCAAATGAATGCCGGTTAGATGCTAAGTGTTCGCGTGCAAGGCTGAAGATCTTAGGTTAGAATCTTGCGTACGGGATCGTGGATGCGTACTTCTGAGGAGTTTTATACTTGGATAAAAAAGTCATTCAGTGCTTCTAGGTTTCCTATGGCTGTCTAGTTTTAATCAACTCATTCGACTAATGTGAATAAATCGTTTGATTAAAAAAAAACACACATCATTTTATGAAGCATCAAGACAAAGAAATCATGGATAAAAATTTGATTGACTTCAAGAAGTACTTCCTGGAGTTCTAGTGAGAAGCAATGACCAGGGGAGTTCAAAACCACGTCTTTTGTGAGATAGGATTTCACTTGAGATAATGGTGGATGGTTGCTAAACTTGGTGGATTGTTTGAAGTTAGACATTAATACCAAAGGATGTCAGCTCAGTGGTCTATCGGTTAAGTGCACTGGCGCGAGACTGGTGGGTCCTGGGTTGGAATCTCGCGAGGTGGGATCATAGGTGCGCACTGCTGAGGAGTCCTATAATATGATGAAACGGCCGTTCAGTGCACGCAGGTTTTCCTTGATGGTCTAGCTTCAATTAATTAATGATTTCAGTTAAGCAAATACTTAAATCTCCACAAAGCTCCCTCTGATATTAATCTTTAGAACATCAAAAATGAGAGTATTAAACTAATTTTGCCTACGTTTTTCTTTTTGAAAGAGTTTGGTTAATTTAAACAATGTTCTGGTTGAATAAACCTATTTCAATCGCATGGATAATGACTCTGTTAAATTGACATGATTGAAGGCAAATAATGATGAGATATGAAGATGTAATAAACTACAAAAAAATAGATTAGAATTATATCTGGGTACACTGATTTTATGTTAGTTGTCAAATAAATGAAAATGAGTTCAGTTAATTAATCAATAAAGTACTCTGAGCACACAATTTAATAAAATAAAAAAAGTGGTTTCAATCAACATGTATTACTAAGTTACTAAGCTATGTACTCGTTTCTCTTCAAACAACAGATTATTTATTTATTTTGTAGCGCCGTAAATCTGATTCTTTTTTGATCGTACGTACTATCTATCCTCGTATGTAATAAATGATCTTATCCGCATTAGGGTATAACGGAGTTAAATAAGTCAAATACGAGAATGGATTTAGAATACATATAATTTCTACACTCATTGGTCTAGCCAGGGAATCAGAGTGATGAAGCAAATAGATGAAAGCGGAACGAAGCAAAAATGACATGCAGTGGAAGATGGCTGGTAAGCCAACTCAAGAGTGAAGCGAAAGATAATGCGTATTGGAGATGGCTTGGAAGCCAACTCGACAGCGAAGCGAAAGATAATGCGTATTGGAGATGGCTGGGAAGCCAACTCATTCTAAGCAAGCGTTAATCAACATTTATAGTCAGACAAAAATGAATGACAGACATATCGTGAGTAAGATACGAAATATGCATACACATATATGCTTATATAAAATTATAGTCAAGGTTAATAAGCAAATGATTAACAAGATCAAAATATGACTCATAATGGATAGACGAATTGGCATGTCAGCAACTTAAATAAAGTATATCGGCTTAACCCATAAGCTGATACTACATTTTAAACATATAAGTATTGGTACAAAGGATCACCAGATATATATGCGCCATACGAATCTTATTTGATTTGTGTAAGAGCTTTGATACTGCCCCGGTGCCCAAACTGAAGTAAATGGTTTCCTTAAGGGACCACACCCGCTACAACTTTACACAGATTTTTAAGTTTTGAATAAATCTGAGGATTATAAGTTTGTATGTAAGTTGTTCATAGTTCAACAAGCTATTCGATCAAGACATACAAGAACGACTTTTGGTGTTTCGTGGACTTGATGTTTGGTTATAGAATAATTTTATGATATATATATATATATATATATATATATATATATATATATATATATATATAATTTATTATTGAGATCTTACTTCGAGATGGTGAAGATTTGTAACTCGGGTGGATGATTTTGATGGAGTTTTGTTCTCTGAGCTGGATGGTTTGGTCGTGGAGCTTTCATCATTTCTTTAAATGACATCATCATCACAAACGTCTACCTGAGGCTTGTGCTGATGATGTCATTTAGAGAAATGATGAAAGCTCAACGACCAAACCATCCAGTTCAGAGAAGAGAACTCCACTAAGAGCTTACTGAAGACAGATTAGTGATATTTTAAAACAATAGCTTGATCTATCACTTATACCTTTTAGACAAGTGTAAGTAATCTTTGGAAAAGGAACTATTATCGCTGTTTTCTGTATCAAAGACATTAGCCTTACAATAGTATGATATGGTTCATCATATTATAGATTACAAATAACTGAAAATAAATTTGAGTTTTTAAACAACTTCTATTCGGTTTGACCATTCATTCATGATACCTGATATTTAAGCCTTAATTTCAAAACCTGCTGAGTGAACAACAAAGAGTGAAGTAAATCTGTTATGATTGTTAATTATGACATTTTGATTTTGCAAATTATATCAACGTGTTTCATACAATCAGTTATTGGTTAGTCCGTTTTAAATGATATTCAATTAAAGCTTATTCAAAATCTGATTCATTTATTTATAAACAATGTAGAACATTCAATATGAATGGATCAGTTCCAGTTGGCATACTAGATTGGTACAGAGAGATACATTTTTCTAAGGGAAATATTAAGTAATATCAGTAATAGTAGTAAGGTATGTGCTACTTATGTTAACATAAGTAGTATATGACCCTAGTCAAGAATAGAATGCCTGGCAGTAGAAGGTTAAGAAGATCGAGGATGAAAGAATGGGAACAGAAATCATTTGGCATGGAAATGTGGGAACATTAAAGTCTTACAAGATTGACTGATATTTGCAAAAGAAATAGTCAAGTTTGAGATAATGGATTAACAATTTGCAAATGAAGTATTCACTGTATAGTCCACAGATTTTACCAAGATGTATTCTCATTTTGTGTTCAATTATATTCTATTATCCCCTATTTGGTGTTCTCATTCACTAGAGTAATAAAAATGATATTAGAAACAAATAATATGGTTTGAGAAGAAAGAATGAATTCAAAGGGGTGGAAAAGTTATATAACATTTTTAAAATTGAAGATTTAGGAGAAGATAATAAATAAATGAATCTGCTTTATTATGACTAGTTGTGATCTATATCATAAATCTCCGACCTTAATTTTAGAACAGATCATTTAGCTTAAACTTATCATTACAGTTCTGTTCAACTATACATAATTACATAAGTCGGTGTCCTAATTAAGTTTGATTATTTCCACTTTTGTTCTATCCCAATTCTACATTAATTCAACACTAACAAATCTATTCTCCATGTTACATTAAACTAGACTTTTCTATTCACTTGTAGTTATAATTATATAAATCCAAACAAGTGATTACTTAATTCGCTTGGTATTTGCCTATTTGAATCCTCCCACTGATGTCTAGGACTGTAATTGATCAGTCTCTCATTGGCATATGTGCATACTGTGCGCATTGCCTCGATATTGTCTTAATTCACAAGCATTATAAGCTTAGATGGATAGTGGCTTGCAGTGGAATCCAGTTTGAGGCAAGTTTCGTCTTATTTCGGAGTCATCAGCTGAATATACTTGCAATGCGATGACATTTGAAGCAAACGGTACTGGGTTCGAGTCCCAGAGTGAACATTAACTCTGAAATTCAGGTACATCCAGCTGACGAGTTTCAAATAGGACGGAACGTTCATCAAACTGGATTATACTGCTAATCACTATCCATCATTGCTAAAAATGATTACTTAGTTAATTATTCATTAGATTAACTACCCCTTGTTTATATTCTATCAACATGTTTAAGTAGTATAATATGATTTATTATAATTAATCATTCATAATGAATAATCTATAAGGTATTTTTAACATTAACAGGTAATTACAATGATTATGTAATAAATGATCGTTTATCTTTTATGATTGTCATATTTATCTGATGTTATAGGAAGATGAAGAAGAAGGAAAACTCATTATCTTGCTTGGATTAGTGTAATGTAGCTTTCAGTTATAAACTATGATATCATCAATCTAGTTAACCAATATTGATAGTTATTACTTTTTTAATTATAAGTAATATTCAATCATTCTATTATAAATTATGTCATAAATATATTGACATGTTATTTCATCTTATAACTATTCTCATAAATGAAGGAGTCTATTAAAACTATGAAAATTTATAAACCAAGTCTGTTGTGAGGCGGTAACTCACTGTAGACAATGGTGGAAGGTTACTCAATTTCGTGGATTGGTTGAAGTGTGACATTAACACTGGTGGTTTATTGGTTAAGTGCTCTGGCTTGAGACTGGTAGATCCTGAGTTCAAATCTTGTGTGAAGGGATCGTGGATGCGCACTGCTGAGGATCTGATCATGAGATCGTTAAAACTTTGTTTAAATTCAACTCTATTCACCTTCAACGGAACGCTATACAGACAAACAAATGGTGTAGCGATGGGTTCCCCTGTGTCCCCGATTGTTGCCAACCTTTTTATGACACACATAGAATCAAAGATTTTCACCAACCACATTAAACCAAGAATTTGGCTTAGATATGTAGATGACACATTTGTAGTGATAAAAAAGACGCATCTAACATCATTTTCAAAACAGATAAATACACTTTCATCTCATATCAAATTCACGAATGAAAATGAACATAATGAGCTTCCGTTCTTAGATTGTTTAGTGAAAAGAAATATAAATGGAGTTCTAAATGTATCCATCTATCGAAAGCCTACACACTCTAATCGTTACATCGACTTCCATTGAGCACATTCTTTTAGTGCTAAAATTTCGTTAGCCTTAAATCTTTTTAGAAGAGCCAATAAAATCATCACTTCAGAAGAGGACAAACTAAAAGAACAAAAGAATATAATTAGCATATTACAATTTAATAATTTTCCTATGAAGATTATCAGAAGTATATTAAAACAAGACAATTCAACACCTAATAATAACAATTATTCGAATGAAATGCCATGGATTGGTACTGCAGTTTTACCATACCGTCATGGCACAACTGAAGAACTCCAAAGAATCTTAAAACAACACAGAATTAAAGTATATTACAAAACAACGAACACTCTTCAAAATACTTTAGTTCGATTAAAAGAAAAGATACCATTCATGTCTGCACAGAACTGCGTGTACAAATTAGGTTGTGTCGACTGTGATACCTTCTATATTGGAGAGTCATCTCGCGAAATCATGACTCGCACCAAAGAACATATTAGGTACACAAAGAAACCTCCTAATAATCCTGTAGAACTAGATAGACTTCAAATTAAATCGGCATTAGCGGTTCATGCCATTTTCAATAATCATCAAATTGATTTCAAAAACATCAAAATACTGCAGAAAAGTTTTTCCAATCACAAAGAAAGAAGAGTAGCGGAAGCTTTCCATATAATGCTTAATCCCACTGCCCTCAATAGAAAAGAAGGCCTTACCATACATCCCACTTGAACTATCTATCCTAGTCAACCAGTCTAATATTATTTACAATTTCACACCATTACAAATTAAAATCTATCCTTCACCCCATCGCACAAGCAAGTGGCTATCAGGATTCAGTGGCCGAGTGGATAACGTGATGGCGTTTGAAGCGAGGGCACTGGGTTCGAGTCCCAGAGTGAAAATCAACTCTGAGATGCAGGTACATCCAGCTGACGAGTCCCAAATAGAACGAAACGTGCGTCCTGGATTCCACTGCTAGCCACTATCCATCTCTGCTTACCATGCTTGTGAATTAAGGTATATCGAGGCAGTATGCACATATGCCAATTAGAGACTGACCAGTTGTAGTCCTAAACACATCGATGAGAAGATCCAAACAAACATTACTAAGTGAATTCTATCCTTTGTCATTACAAAGGTCACACATTTTAACGTCATTAACAATGCATACATACACACAAAATTACATACAAATCCCTTATGAATCACTTTGAACAAAATGAAATGACATGACATTGATCTATTCAGACCTGTTTTTTGATTGATCGCACCTAATTATTCTTGGATTGTTCCGTTGTACTATTTAAACTTAGATTAATATTAATTTGGTTATTTATTCTATGAAGAAGTGGCTTACACTGAGTCACGAAACGTCAGAAAATCTAATTTTTCTACTCATTGGGATATTACAAATATATTTAATTTATTTATAACAATCTACCCAATGCTCAATTTATTCAAAATTATCAAATCAAGTCTTGGTAATGATACCTACAATTTCCCTTACTATTTTCATGATGAATATTTATACCATTGATACTTTTTCTTATTCTACTTCACTGTTACCATGTCTAACAGAGATTTATTACCATTATTATTGTAATTATCATCCTCAAAACTATATATATATATATATATATACATATATATATATATATATAGTTGTGAATGTGCAGTTTTGAAAATGAATTCCCTCTTAAAGAGAACACTTAATTGAATCAATCTTTCATATTTAATGTCTAAATTCATTAACTAAACAAAAATCAGAATTTTATATAATTGAGATCATGAGTCAATTGAAGCTAGACCACTAATGGAAAACCTGAAAGCACTGGACGGCCAAATCGTCCTATTATGGGACTCTTCAGCAGTGTGCATCCACGCTTCCACCTCACAAGAATCGAATCCAGGACCTATCAGTCCTGGCCGTCCAGTACTTCCAGGTTTTCCATTAGTGGTCTAGCTTCAATTGACTCATGATCTCAACTATATAAAATTACTAAAATCTTCACAAAATCCCCTTCTGATAATAAAAAGAATCCATTAAATTTTTTAAAATTTTCATTATATTTAATTAGTAATTGATATTGGTTTTATTATATAAAAGTTTTACATAAAGTTTATAATTTCTATTATGTATACTTAACCCATTTTATTAAAAATTAGATTTCCCTTCCCCTCCTTCCCCCTCCCTGGTACAATGAATTGAAAGTAATTATATTTGTAATAGCCTTATTATTATTATTAACTAATATATTCATGAAAGAAACATTAATCTTCAAATTAGTTAGATGGAAGTACTTTTTCATATGTTGGTAATTAAAAGAAAAAGAAATAACACACTAATCATATATTACATAATCTTTAGTTTTAAGTATACAACTTAAAATCCGATCCTTGTTGATATCTTAACGTGGTGGTTGAGCTTGCTTATAGTGATAAACCAATCAAGATATACTGGATGGGAAAATCATTCCTCAAGGTTTTATCATGCTAGACAGATCGATTGAAGAGAGGTATGACTAAAAGTAGCAAAATGAAGGTCCGAGGGAGATGTCGTACTGCTGACTGTATAGAGGTGTGACGACAGTAGTGTGTTTCTTTTAGACAACTACCATAAGCGTAATGCTACCTTCCTACAAAGAAAGGGTGGGGTTAGAAAAGACTGATCATAGAAATGTACATCTCACCTCATCCAACGAATTTCCGCCTCTGGCAGTGAGGTCACAACAAGTACTCAACTAACACGGAAAGTACTCACAAAAAGGTCATGTGCGACCGGCCTCAAACAGTTGTTTATTGGGCACTTCAGTCACACCCTCAGGTCACAAAGAACACCTCTAACCCAATTTTCACTTTCATAACTCTAACAGCGCTCAAGATCACTGTATTCATATTCAATCTCCCTCTTCAATTCCTATTATTCCTCCTACATTGACCTTCAGCTCTAAACTTTCTCTTTTGACTTCCTTCTCAAATGTCACTATGGCTAACGATTCTGGTGTACGAAACAGTGTCTTAGACTGATACCACTTAAAAAAAAGTGGGAAAAAATTGTCGTTTTTATAAACCAGAAAGGGTTTTGTGGACATTTCAGTATTTTCATAGTTGAAATCATGAGACTGGTAAGTCCTGGGTTCGAATCTCGCGAGTGTGACTACAATATAAATAAACTTATAAAAACATCTTTTTGATAAGGAATTGATGAAAACACAAGAGCTTGAGAGAAGGTATCACTAAATCTATTAATATCATTGTCTTTTTCCACTCGGTAGATAGTCGATATTTTATTAAAGTAGAACGAGCGTTCTCTCTTTACAGTCCTGGACAATTTACCTAAATCAGTATGATTATATCTAGTCTACATAGCTGAAGCTTTTGGAATTAACTTACTTTATTTATTCAATCAGTGTTATTCTGCTTCCATATTTATCCTTTCCTAGGTTAGTTCACTTTGTAAATGAGTAAGATACTGTTAACTCTTACTTTTTATTATCTTATGTTTGTCTCTCCATTCTATTTACAGAACTCTATTACCATTACTGCCATCATTATTATTATTATCTCACATAGTTGAAGATAAAAGTTTTCCTAATAGGCTTTTAATTGACAATATTTTTTCTTATCACTACATTGATTATAGCTTAGCATTTGACAATTATTATCATAAGGGATTTTGTAGATATTATAGTAATTTTAATAGTTGAGATCATGAATCAATTGAAGCACTGCTGTGAAGTCTCAGAATAGGACGAAACGGCCGTCCAGTGCTTCCAAGTTTTCCATGGTGGTCTAACTTCAACTGATTCATGATTTCAACTAGTAAAATTTGACAAATATTTTTGTCTACCCGTTTCTTAAATGATCATTCAATGTTATAACTGACACATTTCGTACATAGTTAAACATTAACCAATCCAAAGGTTCACTAATTTATGACTGATGTTTAACCATTGTAATACAACAATTATAAATTTCTAATTAACGAACCGAATAATTAGATTGTTGAAAATAAATATTTACTCAAATATTTCAAGTTTTTAAATAAGAAACTCATAATTAAGATATATGAAATTCGCAGATGACCTAGCCCTCCTATCTCATACACACGAACAAATATAGATGATGATAACTAATAAAGCAACAGCCTCTGCATCAGTAGGCTTCAACATACACAAAGGGAAAAAGCAACATTCTCAAAAACACCAACCCAGTCACAGTTGATGGCAAAACTCTGGAAGATGTGGAAACATTCACATAACTGGGAAGGATCATTGATAAACAAAGAGGATCGCATGCAGATGTAAAGGCGAGGATTGGCAAAGAAAGGACCATATTTCTACAATTGAAGAACATATGGAACTCAAAACTACTCTCAACTAATTTCAAAGTGAGAATCTTCAATACGAACCTCAAGACTGTACTACTGTACGGAGCTGAAACGTGGAGAACTACTACATTCATTGTCAAGAAGGTACAAGTATTTCTAAACAGTTGTCTACGCAAAATACTCAACATTGACTGACCGGATACTATCAGCAACAGTGTTTTATGATAGTCGACAAACCACCTTCCAGCTGAAGAGGAAATTAGAAAAATACGTTGGAAGTGAATAGGACATACATTTAGAAAATCACCAAACTGCATCACCAGGTAATCCCTCACTTGGAATCCTGAAGGGAAGCGGAAAAGTGGAAAGCCAAAGAATACATTATGCCGGGAAATAGAAGCAGATATGAAAAGGATGAATGTTAACTGGAAAGAACTGGAAAGGATTGCCCAGCACAGAGTTGG
Source organism: Schistosoma rodhaini (assembly GCA_944470415.2). Classification (NCBI taxonomy): domain Eukaryota; kingdom Metazoa; phylum Platyhelminthes; class Trematoda; order Strigeidida; family Schistosomatidae; genus Schistosoma; species Schistosoma rodhaini. The sequence goes on from OX104044.1 coordinate 5,188,955, forward strand.
ATGGTTAATGCTGGTGTGTGGCCTATGCTTCTCCAGGAGGGGTAACAGGCTTAAGTAAATAAATCATATTTACAAACATTAACTAAGTGATAAAAAGTTCTTTTTCTTTTTTTGTTTAAGCGAACTAACTACCTATTTAATATTGAACTAATAGTATTTAAACAAATATGGATGTAAATTAAGATTAAATAAATACATTAATCTTATTCGAGTTTATATAACTAAAATAATTGAACTTCAATTATTTAACTAGAAAAGTTATCTTCATGTATGAATGTACCACTTAGGTTCACTATTGAAATCAGTATTCATTATAATCTTCCACAATAACCTGTATAGATAAGATTTAATTCAGTATCGAAAGGGGTTTTGTAGAAACTTTAGTGATTTTATAATTGAATTCATGAGTCCATTGAAGCTAGACCACAACAGAAAACCTGGAAGCACTGAATGGCAAAATCTTCCTGTTGTGGGACTACTCAGTAGTGCGCATCTACGATCCTGACTCGCGAGATTCCAATCCAAGATCTATCAGTCTCGTGAGCGAGCGCTTAACCACTAGACCACTAAGCCGACATCCAACGGTGTTATTGTCTCATCAATCCACGAAATTGAGCAACCATTTTTCCATTGTCTTCAGTGAGTTACTATCTCACAATAGACTTGGTTGAACTCCACTAGTTACTGCTTTTCACTAGATCTCCAGGAGTCCCAAAATAGGATGTCCAGTGCTTCTAGGTTTTCTATGGTGGTCGAGCTTCAATTAACTCATGAATTACACTATAAAAATTCAGTGATCAAAGATGATCTAAACAAAAGAACAATCTTCATCACTTCTTAAAACGTGTCTAACAACTCTAACATTTTTTAAATATAAAATTATTTTATTCTTCATAGAATAAAAGACTCAAGTGATTTTAAGCAAACGTTGATAGTGATTAGCTGTAGAATCCAGAAAGCGCGTTTCATTCTATTTGGGGACTTGTCAGTTGGATATAGCTGAATCTCAGAGTTGATGTTAGCTCTGAGACTCCAACCTAGTACCT